>JAJHZJ010000212.1:1887500-2282500 GCA_023548195.1 Bettongia penicillata ogilbyi
GACCAGATAAAGCCAGCTTAGAGCAGGAGCTATGACTTAGGCGGAGAAAAGTCAGAATGGCTGAATATAACGGAAGCTAGGGAAGGATAAGGAGAGAATATTCAGAAGAAGTTAAGTCAAAAGGTCCAAATGCTGCAGTTATTCCTTAAACTTTTATCAAACACCTATGTGTGGAGCATTGTGCTAAGCACTGGGGACATAAAAAGAGGCAAACGACCGTCCCTGCCCTCAAAGAGCTCACAATCCAACGGATGGAGAGAGCAAGCAAACAATTATGTAGGAACAAGCTACATAGAGAATAAATAGGAAACAAAAGAACAAACACGTTTTGGTTACTCTTTGAAGCAGACCTTCAGGATATAATTAATTCATAGCAAAAAATCAAGCCTCACAGTACATCAGATGGAAAGAGTGTTCTCTCAGCCATGGAAGTACACCACAAAACCACTCGTACCCGAAAGTGTGAGGAATACCCACAAAGCAGGTGAGTCACCCTGCCTGACTGCACCACCCATCTCTCCTGGACAGAACACACTCCCTGTGAGTTAAGCTGATAGGGACTGTTTTGTCTCTATAATGCTCTCTAAAAACCTTAGAGTTTTTTGTTTGCTTGTAAGGAGGGGATTGAGGGAGTTACTATACATTATAAAATGGAACCTGCTACAGCAGATAATTCAAAATGAAACATTTTTAGAGTCAAGTTATCTATAGATTTTCTTATTTTTATAGGTTTTATATAAATGCCCATATATAACTTACATGTGTTATAACATTAAGAGGAGTTTATGTAGCCTTAATGAAGTTTCTGTTATCTGTTTATTATAGTTGTAAATACAATACAGTACTAAAGGAATACTATAAGTCAATATTACCCTTAGAGTAGGTAACCAGGAACACTGTCACTCCTGGGAATAGTCCTCCTCTCCACTACTGATCTTGAAACTCCAAAGTTAGAGCTCAATTGCTTTAACTTAAGGACACTGTTAAAATGTAAGTACTTTTAGGAGGAAAATATTTTAATCTGCGCTATGTCATTTATACCTCAACATTTATCAGGTAATTTCCTTAGTTCAGTTTTTTTTGGGGGGTAGGGGAGAACAGTAATTGGAGAGAGAAAAATTTATTAATATTGAGGTGCTACTGGAGAGGGTAAAGGGGACAAACCTATATGGTATGAGTATTTAGGAGGCGTCACTGAAGGCAAGTTTATCCCTTAGTATAAATTCCCCTCAGGCAACAGTTGATTAAGTATGTTATTCACACCTTGTCTTGAAGTGGGGAGTTGGTAAGAGAATATAGTAGATCCTTCCCCAAAGTTGTAAATTAAGGAGAAGGTATGTTTGAAAGATAGGGTTGTATATGGCACAGAGGAAAATCAGGAGACATGAGCTACAGTCTCACCTCAAATACTTGTCTATATAGGTAAGGCACAACCTCTCTAAACTTCAGTTTTCCATCTCTAACATGGGAATAGTTGCATATGTACAGTGTTTGCAAAAAATAAAGCTGCTTTGCCTACTGAAAAGTGGTACATGAATTGTTAGATACCAAAGATCCTGGTGTGTAATTTAAATTCAGAGTAAAGCCATATGTAACAGAAGTTGTTTCTGGAAATTCTTGAGCTGATAAGGGGCATGCCTGGGCTGTCATAGACAAAAGTGACTATTTATTAGCAATATTGCTAGAAAGGAATCCACCCCCAAGCTATACAGACGCACGCAGGCTTAGCCACGTAGTATGGGAAACATAAGCATTCATTGAGAATGTCAAGATTAAGGGATTCACTGCTGACTGGACACGATTAATGGGGATGGAGTTATTTTGTTGAAAAAGACTCGAGACAGAACTGAGATTTGTTCTTGGTAGTTAGTTCACTTATCTGACGTGAGAAAAAGTGCAATTATTATTTACAGTGACCACAGTAGACTAAGCTGGTAGCTTTGGAGGGTGCAAGAACAGTTATGTTGCCCCACCTTGTATGAAAGTGATGAAGGCAAACTCCTTGGTGGAAGATGCTGAATAAATCCAATATCATATGAGGAAAGGACCCAAACGTGCCAGATTTCTAACCCTAACCTCCAAATTCACTGTGAAAATTGATTATTTTGGGGGGGATTAGATTTGATATTTCATACTTCATATTATTGAAGGGTTTTTCTGGGATGAATTATTACTGTTGGGTTTTTCCTTCCTGCTCAAAGAGGACCATGACCTCCGGGAGATGATGATAATATCTTGCAGTTGACTTTGATTTGAGTGAGTGAGGGCTGATGAATTATTTATGTATAGGTATTTTCTTCTTATGATGAGAGTAAATATGTAAACATGAAAATGATAGTAATTATTTTGCCAAATGTCTATCACCGCTACTCATACAAAACGAACAGAAGAATTATGTCAACTATGCAGATGATTTAGGTTAAGTACAACTTGTGCCTGTGTTATCTATTCTTTACTTTTTACTGGAATACCCTTAGCTAGGGTTTGAACTACTTTTTCACTTTCTGTTTTCTAACAAACAGCAGACCTGGGATTGGGTACAAACTAGATAATAGAGAGAAATTACTCCAGATAATTGAGAATTGACCATAATCTCAAGACAGTCAACCGGTCTGTGCTTGGATTTTTGTGCTTAGAAGATTCCTTTTCTATCATGATTAGCATTCATTGTTTACCTGCCTCAGAAGCAATCCTTGTTGCTAGGCAGTTATTGGTTGGCTTTTCGTAACATCCTATTGTTAGAATTTTCCTTACAAGATATCTGGCCAAATGGTTTCTGAACTTTATCGTGACTTTTGGTAGAGCCACACCCCTTTCATGCTGAGTCAGCTGCAATAAAGGTAAATCAACAAAACCTGCTGGTGACTAATTTTTCAAAGGGTGGGAAAGAGGAAGAAAGTATATCCAGTTCATTATCTTTTTTCCCTAGATTTTTAGTAGCATTAATCTGAAGTCATGGGTAAATTTACTGACCAACTCATATGTTAAATGGTGTAGAAGGAGTAAAAACAATGATTTCTGCAGAAAATTGCTTTGAGGGTTATGATAAGTTGCCAAAATGGGTTGATGAATTGGCATTGTTTTGATATAACATATAATAATAATTAAATTAAATGATTGCCTGGCTAGAATTTTCAATAATTGGAAGTATCGACAGTGAATTAGTATTCCCGCTAACATTTGTCACTTTCCTCTTTAATCGTTTTAGCCAATCTGAGAGGTGTAAAATGATATTTCAAGGCTGTTTTAATTTGCATTTCTCTAATCAATAATGTTTTAAAGCAGTTTTTTATATGATTATAAATTGTTTCAGTTACTTCAAAGGAAAACTGCCTGTTCATATTCTTTGACCATTCATCAATTGGGGAATGACTTGTATTCTTATAGATTTGACAAACTTCTTTATGTATTTGAGATATGAGACCTTTATCTGAGAATCTACAAGAACATACACAATAATTTTTTTCCCGTATTCTACTATGTTATGGAAATGCTTATCATTTCTTAAGTTCAGAATAAAATAAATAAAATTAAAAAATAATCTGAAATGTCACTCCAAAGATTAGATTTAATGATTCCTCTTAATTTAGTGAGGGTATAAGAAAGTTTGCCAGCAGTAATGCTAAATTTAGATGAAGGTCTTTTGTCAATAGGTTTTTAGATACTTAAAATTCATCAGAATACTGGACCATTGACTGAATTTCTGTGTATTTTTATTGCTTTGTCTGATGGAGAAGAGAAAGTTCAGCGTGACTAATTCAGTACCATGCGAAGTTGGCCTCATCCTTAGGGCCAGTAGGTATCTGCCTAGTGTTGTGATTAGAAGGCTCTGGGAAAACTTTCTCACCACAGTTCACATGCCATACTTTTGTTTGTCCCTGAAATTTTACTATTTAATTACAATTTTGGGGGGAAGGGAAATTTTAAGGTATGGTCTACTATTAAAATATATCCCTTTTAGAAATCATTAAGACCCATTTATATCTTAGTGCTAGCTAATTTAGTTTTTCCAATTAATTCTTAGCTAATGGCAGGTTTTGATCAGTGATAGGACAAAGAGAAAGGCCATTGGGAATGTGGGAGGAACTTGAATAAGAAAAAGACATTGGAAGGAGAAGCTGGAAGAGTAAATACAGAAGTCACATATGTATATGTATATTTATGTATGTATATATAGGGATAGGTTTGTATAGGCTCAGCCCTGCCTCAGGGGACTTATTAGCTTTGTACCAAGAAGTACTTGGTTCTGTGACCATAAACTTCACTTCTACCTTTGGTCAACCATGGTTGACCATTGATCACAAGGGAAATGAGTGAGAAAGCAAGAATACTTCAGCCCAAGTCATCATTATCGCTAGTGAAAGTCTTTCTGAAGGTGGACCAGTAGCATCATTTTTTGGTGTGAAATACAGGACAAATAGCAAAATTAAAAAAAAAAAAACTCCCCAAATTCTCTCAACACATAAAACGAAGGGGGAAATTAATAGTTACCTTATGGTATTTGAACAATGCAGCCAGGTAGACCAGACAGTTTAATGACCCCCATCTTTCATGCCCTCCCCCTAATTTTGTTTAAAAGCTTTTCACTTTGCCAGGGAAAATGAAATACAGAATTAGCATTCATCTAGGGATTTCATCTAGTGATAGGTCTGTGGAAATATATCATATCAGATGAAAAAGACTCTGCTTTTCCATCAATTGCAATTTTGCCTAAATGATCTCCATCCATTTATCTTTGTTTGTCTATGTAGACACTGTCCAGATATTTTCATTTCAAAAGTCTGTACAAAGAAACAGCTTCATCATCACAGTAAAAAGACAGGAAGATAGAAGAAACCCTCCAGAGGAACTTTGTGTAGTTAAACCACTTGTATTATTTTGTATGTTTATTTCATAAATGAAGATATTTCAAATCAATTTAATTTTTAAAAAAATTCCCAAGGCCCTGAATAAATTTCTTACTGTGTGAATAGAGATTCAAGTTTAGCTTACGCTGGTGCTGGAAGTGAAATAGGAGGTTACTGAGAAATCCAGCCAAACTGTGTAACTGACAGTTCCCACGGTAAAGATCTAGTGCTTATTGTATCTGTTAATGGGGTTTTCTTTGCTCATTATTTCTTAGCACAATATTCAAGGGCAGCCATGACTCCATCCTGACACACACGTGATGTTTTAACAATCTTGGAGAAGAGTTGGTTGAACAGGGGTAACACGTTTTGACCTGTTTTGCAGTCTGGCTGCATTTATGTCCAGTTCAAAAGTACTTTGTGTTCCTGGCCCCATGAATGTAGCCGGCTGAGTTTGATGGATTTATTTATGTTATAGTATAATGAGAATAACATTATAATCAGAATTAGATCATCTGCTGGTTTTAAGTTCCTGCTTTGACAATTTTTATGTGACGTTGGATAACTCACTGGTAATTTTCTGAGCTATAGTATCCTTATCTACAAGATATGAATAGTAATTCTTTCACTATTCCAAAGTGTCACTGTGGTAATGTACTTTGTAAATTGTGAAGCACTAAGTAAATATAAATTATTTTTTATTACTATCTGCTTTCAAAGAATAGCCAATTTCTGGGAGGAAAAAATAGTTCAGAGGTACAAATGATTGATACAGAGTGTTTTCATATCCATCCTCTATAAAGTGCTGCTATTCAGATGCATTATTTTGACATAGAATTAGTTCTGGGTTTTCAGAGTCTTTGCTAGAAGAAACAAACTCTGGAAGGTTCCATGATTTTGGGAAGGTGTTGAGTACAATCTAGAGCACAGACTGAGTCTAATTTCTGAGGACCAATCTGGCTGTGAATACAGGGGCCCATCTCTTTAATTCTAACCTTGTCCTGCTGATGTTAAATGCTTGCAGAGGGTTTAGGAAAGAGTTAAAATTGCAGGTGAGTCAAAGAGTAATGGAAAGATTTATAGCAAGTGTAAGTGGGTTGCTTGCATGTTATTGATGAAACAAGTGGAGGCACCCTCCATCATTATTTTACTCGAAAAAGTGGAAGAAAAGGCAACATCAAGGATATGTGTGAAGAGGAGAGGATATGGCTTGGTCACATAGTAAGAGTGACAACAAAATGGAGAAGATGATAGCTTCACTGGCAGCTTTAAGTTACAATTGTTTGTCCTTTTTGGGATGCTTGTACTTATTTACTTATTTTTTAAAGAACAAAGCTTCCAACATAGTGGATAGTTCCTCAAGGAAAGATTTATGGAAAGACAAAGTTGAAAATAACACGGTGAGAGACTGTATTTTGTGAAAGTAGACAGAGTAATAGTAATAGCAATGAGAATGAAAACAACTGACATTCAAATGAATGAACACATAGAAAAGCATTTAGGTGAGGGTTGGGGGTCATAGGAAGACACTCTTGATCATGACTGAGAGAATTGATTTCCCTAATGTCCCTAAGGAAAAGAAGGCTACTTTGGCAGGAATTGTGCTAAATGTTAGAATTGCAAATACAAAAAGGTAGACATTAAGGAGCTTACATTCTAAAAAGAGAAGACAGTACAGAGAGGGAAAGACAACTTCAAGGTTTACAAAGCAACTTTATGGGCCTTTTTCTCATTTGATTCTTCCAAGAGCCCGAGGAGGCAACTGCTACATCTATTATTGCCTCCATTTAAAAATAGATTTAAGAATTTGGGTGCTTAAACTGTTGAGTACTCAAAAAGATCTATTTATGCATACAAGTATCAGTGTCCACTTATAATCCTAAATATCATAACGTTCTATTATTAAATCAAATGTTATGTGTTGCCCATTACATTTTAATTAAAAATCTTGTGTTATTTTGTTATAAAAGAATAGGAAAAACTGAGAAAACAGTCTTCAAATACTTCAAATACTACTTTTTGCTTATTGTTATCATTAGTGGATACTTGTGTTCTCAAATGCAGCATTCATTGTGTCATGCCAAACTAGCCAGAAGATCACAAACAGCACAGATTTCGCAGTAGCATGATGATAGTAAGGATGTTGATGATGATGATGGTAACCAACATTTCTATAATGCTTTAAGTTTTGCAAAACACTTTATAAATATTATTTCATTTTATTATTTTATCTAATAGTCCTGGAAAGGAGGTATTTTTAACAATAATGATAATAGTGATAGCTAACCTTTGTTTAATGCTTACTCTGTCAGGCACTCTGGTAAGTGCTTATAATTATTACCTCATTTGATTTTCACAACAACCCTGTTAAGTAGTGCTAGTATTATTGCCATTTTACAAATGAGGACAATGAGGCAAAAAAACATTAAGTGACTTACCCAGAGTCACACAGATAGTCAGAGGTTGGAGTTGAACTCTGGTCTTCTGGATTGCACATCCAGAGCTCTATTGATTGTTCCATTTTGCTGCCTTGATGTTCACGGGAATGGAAATATGAAAACAGTGATCCCATGAAATATTTAGTTTTTAAGTTTTATAAGTCTAATATTGCCAGAATTATATATCTACTTTTAGTTTTACACCAGTCATGTAGTTTGGACCAGGATATAGCTAAGGAAATAGCTCACATCTAAAATGGGGAAGTACAAAGGCACTTGTGCATCATGAATCAGGTATCGGACAGGAAATTTATTCCTATAGACAAAAGAAACACTAAACACAGAAGATTCACAGTACACGTCAACAGAATGACTTCAGCAGATTTCAGTATTGAATCTGGTGGGAGGAGGATAATTGAACTTCATCAGAACATAGTTTGCTAGACTAAGCATTTCACATTTTGCCTTGTTTCTGCACTGTCCAGACAACTCTTGGTATACGTTATATGGTATATGGTATTAGTAAAACAGTTAGTCTTGGACTATTGCTCTCTATCAGGGGCTGTCTTCTTCAAGAGAACTGGAGCAGTTGCTGTGGATTCTGACCCAATGGGACCCAGGACCTCTGAACTTCTTGAATCCACAAGGCAGCCTCTAAACCTGGATATATCCATTATGGCACTATTACTTGTTTGCCCAAGATCAAGACAGAGCCAACACAAGAAGGGCAGCCAAAACCCAGGTTCAGGCTTGCCTGGACAAACTGTGTTCTTTAGATGTTATATATCTATGGCTGCATTTAGCCAATAAGAGGATTTTGGCCCTGGGAAAGTGGTCTTAGATATGGTTAGAGGGCTTGATTTCCTTTTGACTTCCTTGTTGTAGGGATTTAGAGGTTTTACCCCTCACATCTTAGGACTTGGAGTCTTGCTTCCCCATCACTGCTAGGGCTGAGATATTTGCTTTCTATTCCATTTCTTTATATTTGCCCACATATGCTAGACTTGTTCCTTGGAGAGTCCTACACTGTGCATATTGTACTGAGATAAGAGAAGAGCTGGTCCTTATCATCCATAAGTTAACTCCATTTAAAATCAGAACCTCAGTACCAATTACTTTTTCTATTGTTTTAGCCAAATTGTACCAACCAATTTAATCTTTCAGATTAGTTCTGGTTTTTCCAGTCCTTTAATGGTTTTTATTGTTCTGCAGATTCTTCGTTGTTTCCTTTATTGCCTTTAAAACTATGGAACCTAGAATTATCATTGTACCTTAACGCAACAATTTGTTCAGTGCCCAGTGTGCTATGGTGGAAAGAAACAACACTGAATGTAAAAACACTGGTGACCTGAATTTGAATTCTGACTTTGTCATTTACTGCCTGATCAAGTCATTAACCCTCTCTAAGCTTCAGTTTCCTGATCTGTAAAATGAGGGTGCTTAAATTAGATGATCTCTTCTAGATCTCAATCTGTGATTCTAGGTAGCAGGTAGTTAGATATAAAAGTTAAAAACAATAACAAACTACAACCCATCCCCAAATGATATAATCCTTGTCCTTGAGAAGCTTGTCTCCTACTGGGGGCAATAGGATTCAGCCTCTGATCCTCCTTTTTAGAGTGTTCATCCTCCAGTCCTCATGTAAAATAATACTGTACCAGTGGGGAAAGAAATTTGGTCACCCCTGGAGGCGTTATCTGCATATCTCAGCTGTGGTAATATGTGCCTTGCTCATCAGCACAGTGTGGCCAAGGCAATGAGTTGACAACCATTTTATTAAACCAGGCACTATACTAAGTATGAGACTTAAGAAAGGCAAAAATGGTCTCTGCCCTCTATGAAATTACATTTTAATGGGGGAGATCAGATCGTCACAACTCCCATGCTCCCATGTCACAACTCTTAGGCAAGGAATAACTGCTCCTGGATGCCTACCAAATCCAAGAGGCTGGTCAGTCAAAGCTGGTACATTAAAGAGTGGAAGAGTGGTTTCTGGGTTCCATTATATCATATTTAGTTATATTTTCTCTACTTAACTAATTTTTCCATGCACTTCAGGCATTGTTGATTGACATAAAAGCATTGTCTTTTGGTATCTTTCTAGGTACATGGAGATTTCGCATTCCCTTCCCCCACTGTACCATCTACTTTGAATTTTATTCTAATGGGTTCTAACTCCTCCAACTTGCAATGATATTTCTGGATGCTTGCACAAAAAAAAAAAAAAAGAACCTTACAAACAAAATCAAATAAAATACCCTCCCCCCCCCAAAAGAGAACATTAAAGGAGTGTCAGATGTCTTACGTGATACTTGAAATGCCAGCAAACTCAGGCTCAGGAAAAGCAGAAAAAGAAGATCTGGACTTTTCATAAAAATGGCTCAGCTTCACGAACCTGCAATTTATTTAAATTATTGTTACTTTCTTCTGATTTTTTTCTCCCACAGAGCACATGTGAACAAGTCATAAATTGGAGAGTTTCAACTTCACCTTTTGTAGTACGAAGGAGGGAAACATGCCCTTACCTTGCATTTCTTCTTTCTTGGTCATTTCAAGTTGAATCTTCCAACTCACCAAAAGCAAATAGTAATTTACTCACATAACTGGGCCAGTACAAGTTTTCAAAAGTTAGGTAATAAAACATTAATTTTATTTTTGTTCCTTGTACTTCCAGTAAAAATGGCAAATAGGTAGTTTTTGTTTGTCCGTTCTCAAAGAGGACCAGGGACATCCCAAGGCTAATGACTTGTGTATGAATTGGGTGAGTGGGGCAGAGCTATGCAAATAGGTAACTTTTTTATATTTACCTTATCTGCAAGTCTGCATTAAAAAATCTCTTCCTGTAGTATCAGTTAAACACTTTTGACAATAATCAACATTTTTCTCTTTAAAACCAAAGGGGTTCTTTGATTGCAGTCCAGATGCCGTGCAAAAGTATCTGGGTTTTGTAGGTTTCTCTAGCACAACAGGTGTACTTTCCCTTCCTTTTCTTCCCCTTCCCCTGTTCTCATCTATACCAGGTCTAAGAGTACAATTTTCTGTTCTTTATTTTTTTCACCTCTATGACACATTCCCAGTGGAATGTCAGAGTTTTGCCTAGTGGGCAAATTGCAAAAAAAGGAACTACTTTCAACATCCACAGTCAACCATAAGCTTTCTGTCTTGACTATCCCCAGTGTGGTCTGGGCATGAACAGAGGCTGACTTGCCTTTGTCCCTGTGCCTATATTTTGTGCAAATGTCTCCCCACATCAAGAGATAAGACAAGCTACATTGAACATAAACTGTCATTTTTCTCTCCTAGCAGCTCAAAGTTCTTCTGAAGACAGCTTTTGGTGCCTGCAATATATTGAGGCATAAGATTCCAATAAGTGAAATATTGGAAAAGAGTGAAATGCTGATTATAAAAAAGTAGTAGCTGTTTTCAGTTCTCTCCATCCCCCAGGGGCATACCCTTATTTTCTTGTAGCTCTGAGTTCATCAATTATGATTTGTGGATAATGCTTTGACTTACACTAAATAGTTAAGAAAATATTCACAAAACAGAAATTTGGCAAAAATATTTTAATATACAAAGTTCCACTGTAAAAGGATACACATTTGCTATTTAGAATTAATAATACATATGAATAAAAATATCAAACTTTTTTCCTGTTGTCTTTACCTCAAATTTTACTTTGGTGAAAAAAGGACCAAAAAAAGAAACATTTTAGTGTTGAATTGAATTCAGTGTGGAAACTCAAAGCTACATTACAAATTCAAACAATAGCACTTTTTCAACCTAAAATACAATTCATCTTAATTTTCATTTATATAAACATCTTATTTAAACAAAATTCCACTCCTCACAACAAACAGAAACCTTTCTCCCCAAGTATTCATAAAGCTATGGAAACAGAAAGGACCTAGAGATCATCTAGTCCAACCACCGAATTTTGCTGATAGAGAAACTGAGGCGAAAGGAGGTATAGGAAGTCATATAGCTGATTAGTGATAGAGACAGGATTTGATCCACATTTTTGGGTTCCTAATCCAACACTCTTTCCATTATACTATATAATTCCTATTGTTTTTTTTCTGTTTCTTGTTAATGTAATAAAACACATTGTTATTACATAAAAAGTCTGATATTCTAGGACTAGGGAGGAGGCAAAGATACCCCAAAAGTGCATAGATAGACACTTTGGCCATTGATGAACTGTGCGCTTTCATGTACATATACCAAAGCTGTGTGTTCCCTAGACCCAGTTTCCTTTTGATAATTTTCCCAATGACAGTGTTATGTCAGCTTTTGCCTTACTAGTGCTATTATATCCACAGTGGCACTCTTGTGCTTCAAAATAAGCCACTTCTGTCTCATTGATGAAAGAGTAGGGAAAATATGGTCCTGGAGAAGAACTTCAGTAAATATTTTTCAAATTGTACTTAATGTCTTTCACTCAACACTCAAACATTTCTTAAAGGCCGTGAGTGAGAGAACTGTAGTGTGTCCATTCTCCATGAATTGTAGAGTTAGTGCTTTCCTACAGAGAACAATTCTGTAATTCCGTAATTAATAATCCTCAAACTCTGTTACTTTGCACTGAAACTGAAGAAAGTAACAAAATATTTGCTGGACTATGTCTAGAAAGTGAGGAGAAAAAGCAAATATTTTACATTTTATAAAAAATTGGAATGGAATTTAACAGTAATCTTTTAGGGTCTCAAACAAGGTAAGAGTATGCATAAAAGGATAGGCTATGTGAATCTCTATAATCTAAAGGATGAATTTCTTGAATGAGTGGAAAAGCTTGAAAAATTAATAAAACAATATTGAACTTCATGGCAATGTATTCTGACCTTTCAAAGCTCAACTCACCCACCCCTGGCAGGGCACAAAATTACTGCATTCATCATAGCTGTAGTGCTAGTGCCACTGGCCTTTAAAAATGTTGATGCCTTGCCACATCCATGTGATTTATCAGAAAGTGATTTGGTGATTAATTTTCCTGAAAGATTATGTAGGATTCCATGAGCATGTCTGTTATAATCAGGGGCCACCTATTAGGAGAACCCTCATGTCATCCCCATTATGTCTGTAGCTGACCACCTATATAGATGACATCTTTCAACCAAACACTATTTAAAATGGAGCCATTTTTCAAAGACTGTCATCATGCTTACCTCTCACTATGAGAAGTACTTGAAGCTGTAAATGTCAAGGATAAAATGGAATCTTTGGATTCTTTGAAGGTGATAGAATATATTATCTATTGCTCACAAATCAATAGCAATTTGCTTAGTCCTTAGTATACAATTTGTTTACTTTCTGATCAGTATGGAGACATAGCAAAAGCTTAAAGCATAATGATAGCAGCTTCATATATCTATTATGCACAAATGTCTCCCAACACCAAGAGATACAATAGACTGCATTGAACATAGACTATTATTTTCCTCTCCTAGCAGCTCCTAGTGCTTCTGAAGATAGCTTTTGATGCCTACAAAATAAGGCACAAGAAAGGGTAACAGTCAAGAAGAAACCTCATTTCTTCTGCCTTCATAGTTGGGACTGAACTCTTTAAATTGCATTACTTTTGGAAATACAAATCTACTGCTTTTACCTTCATTCATTTTTGTAGGACCTCTGATTTTATTAGGCAAAGGAAAGCCTGGTTTGGAAACTCCCACCACCAATACATATAGACAACTTGCTTGTAACTTAGTGTTGTAGAGAGTAGTGCAGGTGACTATGAGATCGGCTGACTTATCCAAGATCTTAGAGCCAGTACGTCTCAGAGACAGCACTGGAACCCAAGTGTTCCTGACTCTGTGGCTGGTCCTCTGTGTACTATGTTGTGCTACCCTTATTGGCATTACAAAAAGAGAATGATTCAAAACTTCTTCACACAGTTTTGTATGTTGAAAATGTTACTAGGTTTCATTTTGATGTCAGAATCCCCATAATTCAAGTAATGTTTTTATATCAACCGTAACAACATGATATTGTCTGAGTTTAAGAATTTGGGTCATGATCCTAGTCATTAGATAAAAAAATAGCCAATAATGTCATTGGGCTATGTAAATAGGACAAAATGGACAAGTTTTGTCATTATTCCACTGAAATTAATTTTGATCATATGAGTCGAGAACATGGATCCTCTGTGCAGGTCACATTACATGACCCTGCTAACTGAGTAGAACCATGTAGGGTGCCTTGAATACTAGGAACACTTGGAATGGGGCAAATCACTCTTTCTGTCACTGTCACATTTTCTGTGAGCTGAGGATCAAAGACTACAGTGGAAGGCTGTAGGAATGAACTAGAAGTAGTATGAGACTCAGTCACCAAGAAATTACCCTGGAGCAAAGGATCAGGTATTGTGATTGCAGGCTGCAAGAGAGACTCAGAAGCAGAGAAAGTTGAAGTTTCATTGCTATAGAAAGTCGATCCTGTGGCAGATTGACAGGTAACATTGGTGGTAGGCTGACAGGTAACATTGGTGGTAGGCTGACAGGTAACATTGGTGGTAGGCTGACAGGTAGCATTGGTTGTAGACTGATAGGTAGCATTGGTAGTAGACTGATAGGTAGCCTTGGTAGTAGACTGATAGGTAGCATTGGTAGTAGACTGATAGGTAGCATTGGTAGTAGGCTGACAGGTGACATTGGTGGTAGACTGACAAGTAGCATTGGTGATTGGCTGACAGGTAACATTGGTGGTAGACTGACAAGTAGCATTGGTGATTGGCTGACAGGTAACATTGGTGGTAGACTGACAAGTATCATTGGTGATTGACTGACAGGTAGCATTAGTGAACATGGCAGATGCTGACTGTGATCCAGATGTTTCAGTTGTAGTAATGTTTATTTTCCCAGATGCCTGAGAGAATTTGGTTTCATGATCAATACCCATGCTTATATCAGCTAGCTTCTTAAATTTTGGCCCTAAGGAATCCAAGAAGCTGTCATCAAAATCATCTACAATAAAACTACAACAGCCTACAGGAGAACTAGGGGGTTCTACTCCTTCATCGTCATAGATTAAGAGGCAGTCATTTACTCCTTGGCTGTCATCTTCCTCTGAACAGGCAAATGCTTTCTAAAAACAGAAAAGTAGAAAAAAAATGAAGTATTTTAAAAAATTAATTAGATCATATATTGGTTCTTGTCATGTTCAAAGTCAAGCAGAACAACTATTATCCATCTTATATGACAACCCTTCAGCCTTTTAAGGACTGGAATGATATCCTTAAAATGCAAATTATATTTCAGACTTCTTTGCACAGATACTGGTGATTCAAAACAGATATGGTTGATATTTACCTCAGATATGGTTCCTGTCTGGTTACCGAGAAAAGATTACCAGGGATAAGTAATTGTGAGTTTGTTGGGAATGGAGAGAAGTCATGGGAGAAGAGACGATTTTAGTTTTTAAGCTATTAGAAATGGTTTTCTTCTTAATCTAAAAGATACAAATATTGGAGTAGGTAATCTCTAAGTTCCCTTCTAGTTCTCTTTATTTCTACGAATTGTATTTTTGTACAGGTCCATTATTAGCCTTTTTAGAACCCAATCTTTTCAAGAGACTTTAATACCTTAACAAAATATAATGATCAGCTTCTGAATGCTCGCTTATGTTAAGGTCAATTTTCCTCAGCAAAAGGGTTTTAGTTAAACAAAAACAAACAACCCCCTCCCTCAAGCAATAACCAAAAACTCCTTCCAGATAGTTTTCCATAGAATACAGTTCAAGTGCAGCTCTGTTTTCCAGTGACCCAGTTGTCTGAAAGGAGCTGTCCATGTCTGATGACTGTGGACTTTTCAAAGAGGATTTGCAAAGAGAGCCATCAAGGGCTGGATCTTTAAGAAGCACAGAAACCAGAGGCGTTGTTCCAGTGATCAAAGAGTTTGTAATACTTCTGTCTTCTTTCCAGAAGCACTCACCAATGGTATGTTGATGAAATGCAAGTTAAACTTTAAGCTTAAGCATAAGAGGAGTAGGTCTGAGAAACATCCCTTTTTGTTCTAATACGTTATAGAAGATGCAACTTTCATGGTCAGGAGGGGGGAAATGACTCTATTAAGGAAGCCAGGAGGAAAAAAAATGATGAGATGGTTGCATTCGATACTAATGTCAAGAATCTTGTAATTTGAAGAAAACAATATAGCAGAGAAAGGAAAGGAGAAGAAAGTCATATGTAGATTTGGCATGGATAATTAACCAATATATTGTCTTTATGGATTATGTGGTTGACATGTGACTGAGAGTTTGCCAGAACTTATTAAGCTTAATACCAGCTCCCTACTGCTGTTATGTTATGTGAGAAGGTTGAAGTCACTAGATTTGTTTTTTTTTAAATCTCTTTTTACTGTTGAAAGGTTTTGAAAGAGAAAGTATATTGCAAAGAAGCAGGTTTTTTCATTTGTTTTGTTTTCTGTTTTTTGTCCACCTGAATTAACAGTGTGACATGGCAGCCCAAAGATCTAATGCCATCTTAGCTGCTTCAACAGAAACCCTGAGTCCAGCTCTAGGGAGCCTAGGGTTGTTTTGTACTCTGGGCTAGTTGGCCTATGTTTGGAGTACTGTGTTCAGTCCATATTTTAGAAAAGGCATTCGCAAACTAGTGACATTTTGAGAATGATGACCAGAATAGCAAGAAGCCTCGTAACTCTGTCATTATAAGGTATGATTCAGTGTCCTGGGCATATTCAGTTTGGGAAAGAAGAGGATATGGCTACAGTACTCAAGTATTTGAAAGATCATCTTATGAAAGAGAGAATAGACATCTTGTGTCTAGAAGAACCAAAGGGTGGAAGTGATAGGGATGTAGACTTTTGCTCAATATAAGAATAAGCTTTCTAAAAATTAGGGTTATTCCTAAATGCAGTATTCTACTTTGTTAGATAGTGAGCTCTTTTCTTATCACTACAAGTGTTCAAGGGGAAGTTACTGCATGACCAAGTAATAGAGTCACACCTGTATAGTTTTAGACTAGAGATATTAGGACAAGAAATTGGACCAAAACAGGCTAAATGACTTATTCAGAGTCACACAGTAAGCTAAGGTCACATCAGCTCTAGGATCTAGGTCTCTTGGCTTCTAGTCCAGTCCTTTTTCATTATAGCATTGTCGAGGACAGTAGAGAGCAGTCTTTCTTGACTTAGCTGATCTCCCAGCTCCTTCTAACGATATGTTTCTACATTTCATAATCATGAGTTCTGGTATTGATAATGATGATACAGAGCAAAATTTCCTACCTCATGAAGGGTGTTAAGTTTATATTCATGAAGTGGTTCAGAGCAAAGATCATAGGATTCTATATCTAGAGCTAGAAGGGACCTGAAAGATTACTACTTGTCCAACCCTTTCATAGTAGGGGTAAGGAAACTGAAAAGGAGGGTGGTGAAATGACTTGCCCAAAGTCACACAGATAGTGTCAGAGATAAGATGTGAACCTCTGTCATCTGACTCCAAAGCCAACATGAATAAATAAAGATTTGAGTTTATTTATAGTCTATACACCTGAACTGACACATGCCTCCACATATAACGAAATTAGACTCTTTAATTACAGAAAGTTTATTTAATGCAAATAATCTTTAGTAAAAGGGCATTGAATTTCAGTTATCTCTCTGGTATGTTAATGAAAACATCATAAACAGAGCACAATGATTTTTCTAATGATAGACAGAACATTAATTAAGCATTCATTATGTGGGCAGGTACTGTGTAAGTCCTGGGGATAATAATACTACCCGGCAAGATAGTATCTGCTCTCAAGGACCTTACCTTTTAGTGGGGGAAGAAAACACATAAAGGAACATGAGGAAGAGTTAGGAGTAGTTACTTTTATTTCTGCACAGTATGGAAATGGCAGGAAAGTGGCATAGAAGGCTAATTTGGGGCAGGGTTAGGTGAAAGCTCACCAATCAGAGCTGAGTTTTTCATGAACCTCTTTTGGTTCACATGGGGATTGAACCTGAAGCACTGACCTCATTAGAATCATGCCCAAGCATTATTAACACTTTGGGATCATAGCTAATTTAGATAGAAACACATTTGTAAACAATCTTTGAGATTTCAGTAAAGCTCAATACAAAAACAGATTAGTACCCAAAGAAAAGACTGTCAACATGATGTTATTATCCCATAGCCACAAAAATGCTGACCCAGTTACCTGAGATAAATAGCTGTCCAGGAAAGTCATACTGACTGATCCTTCAGCACATTCCCTAATGGTTCCTCCAGTGGAATGTCTTGTCCTCATTGTTCCTGAGTAGCCAGTACCTCCAAGGCCTGTGGTTCCTCCTGATCCTGAAGCTGCCCTAACTCTGGTCGTTAATTCTATTCCAGAAGTTCCTTCTACCACGGTCTCTGCTGCATAGGCATTTGTACAAACTTCTAAAAGCAGGGGAGAAAATTATGTTCCGTGTTGTGATTTATCATTATTCTCTGCTGATTGACTTTTGATTGCTGGGAATATTATTCAGGAAGTAAATACACAGTGGGAGAGAAAATGCAATTTTGTATCTAAGAGTATAATCATATCTTATTGCTCCTATTTGTCAGAGCAGGAGTGGGTTACTAGGAAAAGGAAAACTCTAAAGAAATTAAAATTAATTGAAAACTACAGCTGAATATTAAAAAATAGTTTTAAAAGATAATTTTGGCCTGGGCCTACTAATTTATTTATCTGGGGAACTCCTGGTATGGACATTTCTTCCACAGATTCAGATCAATTCCTCATTTCAGTATATTCAAGGATCTTATATGTTAATGGGAGAAGAAAACACATAAAGGAGCATTAGAAAGGCAGGAGTGGGGAAGGATAGTAGCTTGTGCACTTCAGGATGGTATGGAAATGGTGGGAAAGTGGCACTGATTAATTGCCTACTGTGTAGGATGACAGGATCATAGATCTTGACAGGGAAAGGACATCAGCAGCCATCTAGTTCAGCCCCCTCCTTTTATAGATGAGGAAGCTGAGATTTAGGATCCTAAAGAAATTTGAGGTAGTATCAGAGGCAGAATTTGAACTCAAGTCCTCTCTAGAATCAGTGTTCTTTCCATCCTACTGTGCTGCCTCATCTATATAGGCAGGACAGTGCTAAGTTCTGGGGATACAAAAACAAAAATGATGTAGTCCCTGTTCTCAATATGCTTATATTCTACCTGACATGGGGGTGGGGTGACCACGTATGTAAGATAAGAAAATGCAAAATGACTACAAGAGGAGAGGCCTCATGTAGGATGTAGCACTTCAGTTGAGACATGAAGTAGGCTAGGAATTCCAAGGTGTAGAGGTGATGATAGAAAACATTCCAGGCATAAGGGGTACAGCCTGTGCAAATACATGAAGGCAGGAAAAGGAGTGCTGTGTAACAAAATATGAAAGGCAGTGATGTGGAACCTGTCTTGAAAGATTGGCTGGAGCCAGATGCTGAAAAGGACTTTAAATTTCAAATAGAGCAGTTTATGTTTTATCAAAGAAGCAATAGGGAGCTACTGACATGTTAGGGTTTCTGAGCAGAATAGTCAGACATTTACTGTATGCATTGTACATTTACCAGCGCACTACCAGGTAGACACAATATTTGGCAACTGATTTAGATATGGGGACAGAAAGAGAGCAAAGAGTCAGGATTTACACCAGATTTGCAAGTTGAGTGGGTGACTTGATGGGTAGTGGTATCTTTGACAGAAACAGGAAAGGTAGGAAGAGAGGTAGGCTTTACTTGGAGAGTTAGTGAAGATAATGAGTTATATTTTAGACATGTTGAGATTGAGATATTCATGGAACCCAGAAGGACACATTGGGTAGTTTTTGGTCTTAGGGAACTGCCTCAGGAGGTGCTGAGAAATTAAGTGACTTGATCATAGCTACACAGCTAGTATGTGTCACAATTTGGGTAGATTTGGTCTCCAAGATTGACCTTCTATCCGCTACAACCTGCTGCCTCTCATTTTTGGATTATAACAGTGAGAAATATAATGGGAAAGGGCAATAGAGCACACAATTGTGGAAATCAACTTGCATAATGCAAATTTTCTGTCTAGGAAAAAAATGTGTAAATATTAACTTACCAGAACTTTCCATGAATTCAGTTCCATTGACTGTTATTGGAGGCACGCAAATATTTGTGATCTCCTGCAAATCATCATCAGAAAAATGCTTATTTTAAAATGAATTGCTATGATTCTGTAACCATCTTGATATGTAATAATATTCTGCAACTGATAGAAATACGTGGGAGTAATAATTTCTTTCATTTTTTCACTCAAGAACAAAATACCCTATGAGACCTGGAGCTATGGTGAGAGCCCAAAACTATTTACATTTTACTCCCCATTTTTCCTTCTTCCTTTGCCCTTCTCAAAATCAAATCTAGTTTTCTCTATGACATTTAAATGAATGTTTTACAAACTAAGCACACACCTTATCTTGTGGCTGGGCACCTTCTATCCCCCATTGGTGAATTGTTCCTTCTGATCCATCTGGCACAGGAACAAATCCAGATCCAACACCACCTAGACCTCCTGCTCCACAATCACAAAATAGTAACAGAAGGGGGGCCACTACAAGAAAGAAAAAAATTAGTTATTTGAATTAATTGATAATTATATCTGAATACACAAACGAAGTCAGTGAGAACTATTATAGTAGACGCTGTGTAGTTATAAAGTGGTGAGGAACTGTGGCCTGGAGGTGGCAGGTTCCCAATACATGGCAGCACTTTATATGTATAATCTCATTTATTCCTACTTAATAGCTAATTCACTAAGTAATTAGCTAGCTAATAATAATATATAATGTCTTAAAATTTTACTAAGCACTTTGCAAATATTTCATTTGATTGTCATAAGAACCCTATGGAATAGATACCATCATTATCCTCATTTTACAGGTGAGGAACTAAGGCAAATTGAGGGTAAGTGACTTACCCAGCTTCAAATGTCTGAGGCATGATTTGAACTCAAGTCTTCCTGACTCCAGGCCTAGCTCCCTATTACATGACCTAGCTGCCTAGCAGTGTCATAGGAATCTCATTTTACAGAAGAGGAAACTGAGGCTGAGTGGTTATGATTCCCCTCCCCCACAGTGTGACACAGCTAGTGAGCATCCTGACTCCAAATTCTTTGTTCTGTTTGATATACCATGAACTGGGGCAGTTAGGTGGTGCAGTGAATAGAGCACCAGTGCAGAAGTCAGGAGGACCTGAGTTCAAATCTTACCTCAGACACTGGACACTCACTAGTTGTGTGACCTTGGGCAAGTCACTTAACCCCAATTGCCTCATCCTGGGTCATCTCCAGTCATCCTGATGAGTATCTGGTCACTGGATCCAGATGGCTTTGGAGGAGAAGTGAGGCTGGTGACCTTCACAGCCCTCCCTCACTCAAAACAAAGTCAAGTGCAAATCATGTCATCATTTCCCTGATGGCATGGTCTTTGGCAACAAAGGACGAACACACAAACCATGAGCTAAATAATCTGTGTTGTTGCCTACATGGATAAACTACATCATTTTCTTTGTCAAATGATAAGTCACACCTTCAAATTCTCCTAAGAGGCCATTTCCCAGTGATTAGTTATATTGGAAAATGCCCATGGTTCTTCAAACCGAAATAAGCATTCTATTGTTTTATATGTTCTATATGTTTTACATATGAGCTAGTTATAGCAGTTAGCTCCTGCATGCAGGTAACACCATGGGGAAAAACATTATATATAAAAATATTGTATTCAGAAGAAGTTTCCCAAATGAGCCTTTCCATTCCACAAGCTTGTTAGAACTAGAGTAGGAAAATGGAATGTGATACTTACATAGCAACATCAAGAGGCCAAGAATGAGCAGCCCAATGCCGGCAGGACCAAGGCTTACTGGCGGTGTCCCTCTTTGCCTGTTAGTGCCATCAGGTTTTACACTTGGGAAGGGAACCCTATTTAAACACATTTGCCTCTCATCACAGTCACAGGTTTGCAATTCCAGAGTCTCTGGTATTTCACAACTATTCCCTTGCCTGTCTGTTACTATGAGAGAAAGTGGATATGTTTCAGAAGATAATGCTCTCTGGGCTCTCAGATTTGCAGAGGTATCTATAGAGAAAAAAAGTAATAGGAGATAATGATTATTATTACAAATTTAAAATTGACTTCTTATGATAATATTCAAGGTATATTCAAAGTAGCTGTTTTGCTAGTAAAATCCTCCTCTCATAGCTCATTGTTGGAGCTGACCCATGACCTACAAGGCTGTTATCAGTGGCATGCCAACCGTTGTGGGTCCTGCAGAGTTAGAAAGGCTTAGAATGCTTGCCCTGTGACAGACTGTAGACTTAAGATCATCTAAGCGTAATTCAGAGAGACTCATCACCAGTGGCCCTTAGGTTGTGATTTTTTTTTTGATCATAACAACTCATAAGACTGTGAACTCTAAGCTGTGAAGTCAGTGCCCATATTAATAAAATCCTGGAAAGTCTTGAAGTCCATATGATATTGTTTGAATTAAAATGGTCTAGAGACTAGCAAAGATATGAGAGTAAGAGGAAGCAGTACAGTCCCCAGCCTCCTTTACCCCATAGTTACTCTGGCTAAACTTTCAAAAGAACACAGTAGTGATTGGAAAATCTAAGAAATCGGAATGATCTATTTATTCTTAAATAATCATTTGGGTCTTTCTGAGATTACTTATAGGACTGTAATTTATATGACATTGTGAGGTTGAAGTAGAACTTCATTTTTATTCTTTTTTCTCGAAGTGTATCAAATATCTTAACAAGTTTATTTATATTTTCTCCATATATTTTTTATTGTTTACTTGGTAGCCTGAATGTTGGTCACCAAAATTTCAGCTCAGGTTGGCACTAAATCTTGTATGGTCATGCTAAAATAATCTCCTTTTGGAGCCGGAATTCATGTATTCTGAGTATGTGCAAACCTGACTTGGTGAGAGAAGGTCATTCTACTTAACAGGTATTCACTGAGTGTCTATCATGTTCAAACCATGCTGGACATAGTAGGGATACAAGGAAAGGTGTGGCACCAAACCTACTCTCAAGGGAAGGGGAAAAAAAGAGAAATATACAAAGATGACTGATACAAGGGAGAGCAGAATATGTACAAATGAGGGACAGAGGCAATAGTAAGTTATATTGGATAGCAACAGTAAGATATAGAACCTTCAATACTATAATAATGCAGTTATGTAATATACAAATTATATAGATATATAAAAATATCAAAAATATACAAAATAAAAAATATACAAAAATACTGTATACAAATACAATAATGCAATATACAATTCAACAATAGTAAGGTATAAGAAATTTTACCTGGAAGGTCAGGGAAGGTTTCATGGAAGAGTTACCACTTGAATTGTACATTGAAAGAAGGAAGAGACCTCAACAGATGGAGGTGTAAGGAGAGAGTGGGTGGAATATATTTTAGACTTGCAGTATCACAAGTAACCAGGGCAAAAGCATTGTAAAGAATAGGATGAGAAAAAGTAAAGGAGTAGTCCCCTCTGGCTGGAATATAGAGTAAGAGGGAACAATATGAGATAAGCCTGGAAAGGTAGATTGGAGTCAAATTATAGGAGGCCTTGAATGCCAGCGCTAGATAGTTATGCTTTATTCAGTAGGCAATAGGGAGTAGCTGCAGGTTTTTGGAGAAACATGATCAGAGTAAGGCAGGAATATTACTTGACCAGTAGTACGAAGAAAGTATTAGAAGCAGGAGGCACTAGAGTTAGGAAGAAAAGTTAGAAGGATTACATAGTAAAGGTAAAAAAAACACAAGGGACTTATTAATAAGGCATTCATAGTAGGAGCTAAAAGTACAGGATGCATGAGAGGGATATTGTGAAGGGAGGACTTGGCAACTGATTAGATACAGGGGTTGGTAGAAGGGATACAGTCAAAAATGACTTCATGGCTATGAGCCTAGGTGTGTGTTTGTCCTTTGTTGCCGAAGACCATGCCATCAGGGAAATGATGACATGATTTGCACTTGACTTTGTTTTGAGTGAGGGAGGGCTGTGCAGGTCAGCAGCCTCACTTCTCCTCCAGAGCATCTGAATCCAGTGACCAGATATTCATCAGGATGACTGGAGATGACCCAGGATGAGGCAGTTGGGGTTAAGTGACTTTCCCAAGGTCATACAGCTAATGAGTGTCAACTGTCTGAGGTGAAATTTGAACTCAGGTCCTCCTGACTCCTGCACTGGTGCTCTATCCACTGCACCACCCAGCTGCCCCTATGAGCCTAGGTAACTAGGAGGAGGGTGGCATGATCAAGAGAAACAGAAAAGTTAGGATGAGGATTTGATTTAGAGAAGAAGATAATGAGTTCAGTTTTGAATCCACTGGATTTGATATGCCAACGTTACCGGTAGGTAGATAGATCCAGCACATATCTTGAGGTATGAGGGGAGGTTGAGGTGGATAAAGGACACAAGAGGAGCCAGAAGAGTGGATGAGATCATCAGGCAAAGTGCAGAGAGAGGCAGTCAAAGGCTAGCACATGGAGAAAATGGAATTATATTCTGGTTGCTTCTGTTCTACAATGTGGAAAAGACACGTGGCTGGGTCCGCATAAATCAGGTCACCAGATCTTAATTGGTAGGCAACAGAGACCCTGTGAAGTTTGTTTTTTAATTTTTTTTAAAACTAGAGAAGTGCTGCAGCGAGAACATGGTGTTAACAGGCTACCTCCCACTTAGGCAGTGGAATGGTCACTTTTGATCTTTAAGTTTTCTGGTTGTAATTGGACAAGGGCCTACTAAAAGAGCTCTTGCCAGTGAAGAAGAAGCATTTTTTATTTATGAATGGGCAATTCATTTTCTGTTTATAGAAGTTCTTCTTGTGGCATTAAAGATTTAGAAATTAGATGGTGAGGGAGCACCCTTCCATTGGGAATGGCTAAACAGATCATGGTATATGAAGGTAAATGAATATTATTCTGCCATAAAAAATAACAAAGCGGACACTTTCAGGAAAACCTGGGTATGCATATGAATTGGATAGAGTGAAGTGAACAGAACTAGAATAATTGATATGACAATGGCAACGTTGTAAAGACGGCCTTGAACGATTTAAAAACTCTGATCTGTGCAATTACCAACCACCGTTTGACAACATCACCTACGATCCGTGCTACCCACCTCTTGACACGGTGGTGATGGATTCAAGATTCAGAATGAGATACACATTTTTGGACAGGGTCAACATGGGGATTTGTTCTGGTTGACTATGCCTATTTGTTATAAGGGCTGTATTTTTCTTTTTCATTTCATTTGAGGTGGAGAAGTAGGAAGAAGAGAAACGAAATATTTGTTACCACAAAAAAATTAAGATAAAAGAAGAAAATTATTTTTACTTACCATTTATTGTTGTAATGCTCCACATGGCTTGAGTCCGCAGAGGCTGTTCAACCAAGGAAAATGTGAAGGGTCCATTGTAGGGCTGATTTGGCAGAGGCTTAGCTGTGACAACAACTGATGCAGATGTACGACAAACTGGTCTCTTGTCAGTGAAAACCGTAGGACAATTTTCATCGAAATCTGGCACTCTAACAATAACGGTGCCTGTTGATGTCTTCCCTGTGTTATCTATAACAGTAATATTGTGGAGTTAAAGAAGAGTAAAAAGCAGCTGCTAGTACATGCAAAGACATGTCCTCATGGGATCTACTGACCATGAGAAGTTTTATTAGTAAATATTAAAACTGTAAAATACTTCAACCTTCTAAATCAAACTGATTTTAAAAATGCTCCCAGTTGGGCAGCTCATATGACTTGACCTTGTTGTATACTTTAGCATTTTTTGAAGTAAGGATCATATATGTGTGTTCGTCCTTCGTTGCCGAAGAAGACCATGCCATCAGAGAAATGATGACATGACTTGCACTTGACTTTGCTTTGAGTGAGGGAGAGCTGTGCAGGTCAGCAGCCTCACTTCTCCTCCAGAGCCATCTGAATCCAGTGACCAGATATTCATCAGGAGGACTGGAGATGACCCAGGAAGAGGTAACTGGGGTTAAGTGACTTGTCCAAGGTCCTGAAGCTAGTGAGTGTCCAGTGCCTGAGGTGAGATTTGAACTCAGGTCCTCCTGACTCCTGCACTGGTGCTCTATCCACTGCTTTAGAAGGGATCCAACCAGCCCTTTTGTTTTACAGATGAGAAAACTGAGGCTCAGAAAAGTTGTCACTTGTTCAAATTTATGCAGATGGTATATATCTTCCTAAGTATGGTTTAAAATCCTGTTATCTGATTCGAAAAGCACTCTCTTTCCACACTATCATGCTTCTCGTCATGAAGGATGTCTCTGATGCATTCACTGCAAATAGGATACTCCTAAAAATAATCCCATGTTCACAATAGCATAGAAAATGGGCTCAATATTTTATTTTTAATGACAGTTTTTTACTCCAAAACCTTGTATCATAGTTTGACATACACGTGGAAAGGAAACATCATTTTTTATTTAACACACTTTGGGAACCAAAGCCTTTGCTGATCTGGTTTTTTGATTCCTTAATTTTAAGCAAAATATATTGCTATTTTGAAAAGTGATTGAAATCTTTTTACTTACCATCTATTGCCAGAATTTCAGCTGTTAATGTCTTATTGACTATGAATGTAGAATCTCGATCAAGGTTTTTGACAAATTTAATTTGAGCAGTTTTTGAATCAATGGTTAAGAAACCACCATCATTATGTCCCATTGCATATCTGGTTTTGACAGAAAAAAACAACCCTGAGGACCCTGACAGTTACATGATGTTATATATTTTCAGTTGAAAAGTATAGTTTTACATTGACTATGTAACATTAACATTTGAGAAAAGTAGCAGAAATACGAAAAATTCAGAGAAGCATGGAAAGATTTGAGGTGATATAGAGTGAAGTTAGTGAAGACAGAAAAATAATAAAGTGTAATGACTATAGTGATATAAATGAGAAGAACAAAACATGAAACTTTACTTGTCATAATTATCATGAACAAGAATCTGAACCCCAGAGAAAAGAAAATTGAACTGAAACAAAACTTCTATCAAATTATTTTAGGAATATAATTTCATAAACTTTAAATGTCTACCATGGCCTGGCTTCCTAGTTTCCTTCCTTATGTCAATGAATTGTAATTGGAATAGCAGTCAGCCACATAATTTGATCCTCCCTCACCCCATATATCTGATCAGTTGCCAAATATTACTCTCTCTCCCTCCGCAGCATCTCTAGCACCAGTCTCCTCCCTTCTCACACCCAGCACATTCGGGTCCTCATTCTCTTTTGTATAGACTATTGTAATCTCCTCCTCGTTGGTCTCCCTGATTCGCCTCTCTGCTTATTCTAAGCCACCAACTATGAAGCTACCAAAAGTGATTTTTCCAACCATGTCACTCACTAAGCTCAAGTAGCTTACCTGTAAGAGAAAACCTAAACTCTTCCGTTTAACTTTTAAAACCCTTCACAACCAGGCCCAACCCACCTCATTAGATATTACTCCGCTTCCTTCACTTTACAACCCAGTCAAGATAGCTCTGTTCCTTACACCTGGCACTCCATCTACTGTTTCTATGTTCAGTTGGTCAGTCTGTCCAACTTTGTATTACCCCTTGAACTTGTCCATGGGATTTTCTTGGCAAAGATACTCCATTTCCTTCTTCAGTCCCTCATTTTACAGATTAGGAATTGAGGCAACTAGGGATTCAGAGACTTGTCCAGGGTCACATGGCTGGTAAGTGTCTGAGACTGAATTTGAACTTAGATCATCCTGACTTCAAGCCCAGTGCTCTATCCACTGCACTACCCAGCTGTCCTTTTTTATGCTTTCGCAATGACTGTTCTTACCTAAAATACATCCCCTTCCAACTTTGTCTCAGAATCTTTCCCTTCCTTCAAGATAAAGCTCAAACAACACCTTCTAAGTGAAGCCTATTCTGATCCCCCAACTGTTAGTGCCCTATCCTACTGAACTGTCTGATATTTAACTACTTTGTATTAATTTTGTATATATCATGTATATGTATGTTTATAGGTATGCACATATATATGTATATATAAACTACCTTATATTGATTCTATATTTATTCTATATGTGTGTGTATGTACACACGTCTGTCTCAGTGGACCATAATCTCTTTGAGAACAAAAACTGTTTCCTTTTTTGTAATAGCATATTACCTGGCACATAGTAGGTATAGTCATGTTAATGAAAGCTTAATATTGCTGATTAATTGAAAAAAATTTTCTCCCTTTTATGTTCTGTTTTGTAATAAACAGAGAGAGCACATAACTCAAAGCAGTAAGTCCTGTACCACAAAGAAGTAAAATTTATGCTAATATTTTTAAATATCTCTATTGTAAGATCATAAAAATGGGAAAAGGTCCCACATGTGTAAATATATTTATAGCAGCTCTTTTTTGTGGTGGCCAAGAACTGGAAATTGAGGGAATGTCCATCAATTGGGGAATGGCTGAACAAGTTGTGGTATGTGAACGTAATGGAATACTACTATGCTGTAAGAAATGATGAACGGGAGTATGTCAGAAAAACCTGGAAAGACTTATATAAACTGATGCTAAGTGAAATGAGCAGAACCAGGAGACCATTCTATACAATAACAGCCACAGTGTGCGAGGACCGTTTCTGATAGACTTAGCTCTTCACAGCAATGCAAGGACTTAAAACATTCCCAAAGGACTAGAGGCAAGATGCCATCCACATCCAGAGAAAGAACTATGAAATCAGAATGCAGAATGAAGCAGATTATTTTCTCTTGTGTTATGTTTTGTTTTTTTCTCATGGTTTTTCCTATTTGTTTTAATTCTTCTATGCAACATGACTAATGTGAAAATGTGTTTAATAAGAATGTATGTGTAGAACCTATAAAGATTGCATGCCATCTCGGGAAGGGAGGGAGAAGTGGGAGAAAATTTAAAACTTATGGAAGTGATTGTTGAAAACTGAAAACAAATAAATTAATTAAAAAACAATTAAAGAACTTTTCTAGGTGGCTAGAAAGAGAACTAATAGATGATTATTAGGAGGGGTCAGAGTTATGAGTTGAATATTTAGTTCATTGTAGAGGATGAATCTAGAATTTATTTGATTCATAAGGGGAATAATCAGGAATAAGGGGAATTCGTAAGGAATTAACATTCTCTTAGTTCCCCAATCTCTCTAACTACTCCTCTCTTTATTAATGTTACTACCAGCTTACATTGCGCTGCTTTATTTAATTATTTCATTTCATGGAAAGTTAGAGATTTAGAGCTGGAAGGGACCTTACAGGTCATTTAGTCAGTCCATTCCTCTGACTGGAATTAAATGAGATTGAGATTAAATGTCTTGCCCAAGGTCACAGAGGTTGTAAGTGGCAGATCTGGGACTGATATGAGAGAAGTGCTATGTGCCAGACTCTGCTAAATGCTTTGCAAATATTATTTGATTTGAGCCTCACGACAACCCTGGGAGGTAGATGCTAGTATTATCCCCATTTTATAGTTGAAGAAACGGAGGCAGACAGAAGTTAAGTGGTTTCCCCAGGATCACACAGCTAGTAAGTGTCTGAGAATGAATTTGAATTCTGGTTTTCCTGACTCCAGACTTCCTTGTTCTATCATGCAGATGCCTAGGTTGAAGCTAGGTTTTCTGACCCTAAATGCAGTGAGCTTTCCACTGCATCACCTTGTTTTCCCTATTGCAACCTTGAGAGAGAAACCAAATAAACATCTTTTATCCACCCTAAAGATAAAAATGCTGAGGTTCAAATAACTAAATGACTTGCCTCAGTCGTACAACTAGTAAGTGTCAAAACTGAAGGACTTGAGCTTGTCTTCTGATTCTAAGTTCAGGGGGCTTTACATTTTTAATTCATGGAATACAACACCATTTTCGTTATGATGTGAACTCAACAAGGTTCTGTGGTGCCGTATGACCTTCACATTAAAATCTAATAGCTTTTCCTGACTCTCAATGTTCATTACTTACTATTTCTCTTTCCCCTATTTTCTCTTCTTGCTGATCCCAGAGGAATATCTGTCTAGACCCTACTGCAGAAGACCTAATCTAGTCTGTTCCCTATATGACTTGCTTGTGCTTTATCTATCACATGTAAGCCTTTCCTCTTCTAGGAATGTCCTCTTCACTCCTTTCACAGATCTGTGTCCTCCCATCAAAATCTTGAGTAAAGTTCATCGACTCTAGAAAGTTTCCCCTTATTAATCCTACCTCACTCTGGTCATTCCTTATTCCTTAGGAACTCAGTCTATGAATTTTTTTTTTTTTTGATTTGATAAAGTTTATAAAAAACATTGTTAGCTGTTAAAATGGTGCAAACATTTTAAAGGTGCATTTATTTGCTTATCTGTTTATTTATTTGTTTATGCATAAAATGTAGGTCTTGTTAAAGTTTATCTATTCAAAAACTTTAAAAGCTGGTGTGGCTTCCTTATCTGTTGGACATGACCTTTAAGGTCCCTTCAAGTTCTAGAAGATCTGTGATCCTATGGTCATATATGCCTTTTCTGAAAGTTGCCTAATTACAAATATTCAATTCAGAATTTGTAGCTAATTTAAAATTTTTAAATTTGTATTTTGGATATGAATTAAATTTTTATTGAAAAAGTTATTCATTAAAACTAGACTATTTAAATGTTTTGCAAGTTGTCAGTGATTATTAAAAATTTTTTTCATCTGTCAAAATTTTTAAAAATGTCTCAGTTGAACCTTTATTAACTAGGATTTTTGTCCAGTCAGATAATAAAGCACCGTAGTGTGTTTTTGTTTATGACGTCTCTTACTTTATGAAAGGCTTTATGATTATGGGGAAATAAGAACTTCAGACAACTTTTATACCTATTGAAAAGAAATAATGTCATTTCCTATTTATTATTAAGCTGTAAGATATAATAGTATGCTGAGTCCATGTACCACATTTGTGAAAGATCCTAAATGTAAAATTGATTATTTTGAAAATCTTGACGTGTTCATTTGTGATATCGTGTGAAACTGAGAGGTTTTAAAGGAATAATAAACATTAATGTGAAAGTTAGTCTTACCTGACAAATAATGCAGGTTGGCCAGTATCTTCATCAGTGGCCGGGAATGGTCCAAGAACATAATTGGTCAATTTTTTATAACTTATGCCTTTCTGTACTGTAAAAGTCTTTGAAGTAGGTTTAAATGCAATTCCCTCTTTTGCATTTATAACCTTAACTTTGATGGGAATCGACTGAATTTTATACTGAGAGATAATTGACTGGTGAAATGGAGCCTTGTTTTTAACAGCTATATACATTTGCATAGTTTGATATTGTTCATAATCCAGAGCCTGAAATGTTAAAAAAAAAAAAAGAAAGGAAGCATTAATGATATCTAATTCTTTAAGACAGACATCTTAAAATTTTTGTTTATTTTTATTCCTGTCTTTCCAATGCAGGAACTCAGATATGAAAGGATATGCCTCTGGTCATATAGCTAAGTGTTGGGAGGCATGACTTGAAACTGGGTTTTATGATTGCATGTCATCCTGTGCTGTTTCCACTGGCAATGCAGTCTTAGAAAGGGAATCAGAGTACTTTGTGGTCATATGCTATGTATTCTTATTCTCTGCATATCAACCCAAATGAAGAGATCATTTCACACTTCAGAGAGAGGGATTTACTGGTACCTAAATTCCTCAAACCCAAGTCCAATATATGATGCTTAGAGAAAATGTATCTTCTTAGGCTGTCCAAGGATACTCCTAATATTCACAGATTCCTTGCTGGCTACATAGACAATTCCTCTCTCTTGACTTTCAGAATTTCTTAGATGTGATGAGCATGATATCTATCTATCTGTCCATACACACACACACACACACACACATGCACACATTTGTGTGTGTATATATATATATATATATATATATATATATATATGTATATAAAAGATAACTGGGCATTTACTCAGTAGCCTAAGGGCAGACCATCTACCACTCCTGGAAACTGTCAGGTGACCTAGCAACATAAGAATTTGTGTGATGGCTGTCCAATCTTATAAACCTGAAAATTCTCATTACATTTTCTTGTTTTTGGTCATGTTTATATACAAATAAAAAAGTAAGAATAATAATTCATATTTACATAGCACTTTAAAGTTAACATAGTGCCTTCCTCAAACAAAACTAAACCTGAAGTGAGAAAACCTGGATTAGTGTCTAGTTTTTGTCATTTCCTGATTATGCGATCTTAGGCAAGTCAGCTCAACTATCACCTACAAAATGAGCTGGCTAAGCTGGATTATCTCTTAGGTTACTTCTAGTTCAAGTATTCTATGGTTCTGTGAATACTGTGAATCTGACAACTCAAGTTTTATCACCTCCATTTTACAGATGAGGAAACTGAAGTTGATAAAAATGATTTGTCCCCAGTCACAGAGCTAGTAAGTGATTGGAGATGACCTACAATTATATTGACAAAATGGAAAGTGAGCAGAGTTCATTATCTTTACCCCCAAACCTTCTTCTCTGCTAACCTTCCTCATCTGTTGAGGGTACCACTTTTTCTTTGTCATTGAGGTTCCCCAGCTCAGTGACATTGTCAATTCTTCACCTACACTCACCCTATTAATACAATCAGTTGTCTAATCTTGTCACTACTCGCTCCATCTCTTTACTCACAAAAACACTTTAGTAGTTGAGGACTCCATCACCTGAACGCCTCTTGCTTTGAATTGGTCTCCTTGCCTCAAGTTTGCCCTTCCTCTGATCCATCTCTATACACTTGGGAGAGTAATTTTCCTAAAGTACAGGTTTGATCATGTCGCCCTACTGCTCCCCAAACTTCAATAGCTCCCAACTGCCTTTAAAATAACTAAAAATTCCTAGTTGGCATTTAAACTTTGTACAACTTAGCTCCTGCCTACCTTTCCACTCTTCTTATATATTACTCTCATCTACCACAATGATATCTGACCATAACAACCTATTTGTTGTTCTTTAGCATATTTGATATCTGTCTCCTGTCTTTGTACCGTTTCATTGGTATTCTCCTCTATCAATTATTTTTCTCCCCAGGAGATTCAAGTAAGATCTTTCCACTTTCCAGGGATAGTCTTTAGTTTCATTCTTTTAGCCCTAGCTATTTCCTGTAGCTAGAACTCATTTAGAGGGACATTTCAGTAAGAACTGCCTCACTATCCCATTCCATAATCCAAAATTTAACCTATCTTTCCTGAATATTGGACAATTACAGTGGGTGACATTAAGACATTGATTTTATTTTAAATTCTTGTGATAATGTAGTATGCAGATACATATAGTAATATATACAAATAACTGAACAAGTATATTCACTTGAATTTGTTGGGGAAACGTAGTTTCAATTAAGATTATAATTTTAATACTATTTGTGAAGGTCATAACTCTTATCATTGCTAAGAATCTAATTTTAGTATTTTTTTCCCATAAGATGGAAGGTGGGTTTAAGACGCTAAAAAATAATGGTTATGTGACTCTGGAGAAATCATTTAACTTCTCAGTGTCCTCAAGCCACTCTCTTGAGTATAAATTGCAGTTGTTCTCTATTGAAATTCCCCTCATGAGGAACCACCTGTAACAGGTCTTCTTAGTTGCCCCTCCAAGCCACATACCTTAACCACTTTCAAGATTCCTTCATTGGTTTTTGTATCAGTTTCTATTACAAACCAATTCCCTTCATTTCCAGAGGTGAAGAAATATTCTGCCCTCCAATTATCTGAGAACTCTTCATCGCGATCTATTACTTGAAACCGAATCACTTCGGAACGAAGAGTATTTTCTTCAATCTCTACTAAATACTAAAAAAAGAGTTACAGAATTTATTAAGGTTAAATTATTCTTTTTCTCAAAGGCATTTTTGCTCTCTTTTTTCTTCTTTGAAGTTGAGATGTTCACTTACAAGGGGGACATTGGGGCTGCCCACCATGAGAAAAGTATAAAGATCAATGGGAATACTCCCCTAGAGTGTGTTGGCATTCCCAGTCCACTCAGTATATGCCTATAATCACAATGGTGTCATTTGATTCATTTCAGTTCACAAACATGCATTGAGTGTAAAATACTGTGCTATTTTTGTGGTTTGGCCTTTTCAGTCATGTCAGACTTTTTGTGACCCCATTTGGGGTTTTTTGGGCAAAGACACTAGAGTGGTTTGCCATTTTCTTCTGCAGCTCATTTTATAGATGAGGAAATTGAGGCAAATGGGGTGAAGTGACTTACTGGGGGTCACATAGATAATACGTCTTTTAGACCATATTTGCACTCAGGGTAGATGAATCTTCCTGACTTTAAGCCTGGCACTCTATACACAGGGCCAGTGAGCTGCAAAATACTGTAATAAGGATTGTTGAAAACAGCCAAGGTTAACAACATCTAACTGTGCAGAGAGGAATCCAAAGCTATCTATCTATCTATCTATCTATCTATCTATCTATCTATCTATCTATCTATCTATCCGTCTGTCTACCAAAAATAGGTCTGTCAGAAAGTAAAAGCATACCTGTGATTCTTTAAAAGTTGGGAAATTATCATTGACATCTTTAATTGTAATTTGACACCCACATTCAGTCGCCTGTCCAGCTCCATCAAGATCTGCACCACTTACAATCAGGCTATATTTGCTATATTCCTAAATTTAGTAAAAGAAAAAGAAAGAAAATCATTTATTCAAACTTTAAAAATATTTTTATTTTGAACACCCAGAATAAAAATATTTTTGTGTAAATCAATAACTCTTTGAAAGGGAAGAAGTATATTATCAAGCATTGAAAATAAAACTCCATTCAGGATTCATAAGAACCACATTTGGGAAAAAAAACATGTGGATTGTATTCGCACTAAAAGTGCTTCAGAAAAGCAATGATATCATAGTGGATGGCTAGCTGACCTTGGAGTATGAAGATCTAGGTTTAAGATCAGCTTTTGATAAGTATTTTCTGTGAAACCATGAACAAATGACTTACTCTCTCAGGGTCCCTGACAAATCTCTGAGACAATACATTCCAGAGAGATCACCAGCCTAGATTCTTAGAGGGAAACTCTCAGTGGGAGCTCCCTATATCAGTGAAATCACAGGTCCAGGAAAAATACTATTAAAATTATTTTATGTTTCTTATTGCCTAGGAGATTTGAATATTTAGCTCCAGAAAGACATGAATCTTAGGCTACATTTGGTGGTTGGACTATGGATGTTGTCAGCCATCATGAAAAGTATAGCAGAAGTTGCTTTCACTACATATCTTTAATAGGTAACTATTTAATTGCTGCTCTTGTAGCCTGAGGAGTGATGGTTACGAATTTATGGGATGCTCCATTGATGGGCTCTAGGAAGCTTTGTTGCACTGTGGGTAGGCAGTCCATGATAAGCTGATATTCTTTGAGTAGAAATGGGCAGAAGGTAATGGGGGTTGTACCCCTGAGAGGGAAGGAAGAAAACTAATTTTCCATTTCACGGATAATGATTCACTGTTTTTGTCCATTTCTAGAACCCAATGCAGAGAAAAGAACTTGGGAATGCAAGAGGGAAAGGGGAAGGGATTAAAGAAGGTTGATTATTGTAGAAAGAGGCAGGGGAGAAATTGAAAGAAGCCAGAGATGTTAGGCAAAGAAAAAGAAAGTAACAGTAAGCTGCAGATGGGGAAGACTAGGGGATCGCAGTTTGAAATTCCAGAAAGGTTTGAAATGGATTCCAAGAAAATCTTTCCTTTTTGTTCAAAGATCTCTCCTCTTTTTGGGGAACCTGAGGATTTGTTCTCAGTCCCATACTTCCTCTGTTATCCCCACACTTTGCTCTGCCTCCACCCAAATATTTAAATTTACACAGCATGTCGGTGACTTGTATCTTTTGCCTTAGAAGGATTGTATTTTGCACAACAAATTCAACTAATTTGGGCTTGTTCTAGCTTCTTTTCTCTTTTTGTGAAATGTAAACCTGGGGAATTCCCTCTTCTGGCTTTGTTCAAGTGAAATCTTTTGGCAAGGAAATCTCTAAAAATGTTTTTACTTTACCTCTCTGTCAAGAGTACTGGTCATCGAATGCACTTCCCCAGTGTGTCTATTTAGAAGGAACATGGGTTGCCCCGCAGGCTCTTGAGAGACTATTTTGAAGGCAATTTTAGAATTTAGATGATTTGGTTCATCAGCATCTGTCGCATTTAACACCATCACCAGTGTATCTAGGGAAAGAAAAGTTGAACAAAATGAATACTTACAAAGCTATGTTATATTTACACAAAAGAATCAATAAAACTTCATTTTGTTCCTAAATTTATTTTTTAAAATGCTTATTGTTTATGGTTGTTTTGCGGATATAACAGTATACTCAGGAGTTAACTGAGTCAGATTTTAAAAGCTGTTAAAAGCATGGGATCTGGATAGCTGAAAAAGCAACATGCAGATTTGGAAATCTTCAAGCAAAGACTAGACAAGCTCCTGTTGAGGATGGCATAAAGGAGATTCTTGTACAGCGATGGTTTCTGAGGTCCCTTCCAGATCTGACATTCTGAGAGTCAGATGAGCTGACTTGCATAAATAAGGATATATATGGCCTAATGTAGTGATAGGATATTATCTGAAAGTCAGACTTGAGTGTGAATCTTGCCTCTGACATATACCTGATGGATGAGCCCGGACAAGTCATTTAACCTCTCACTACCCAATTAATTAAGACAATACCTGCCATGTTCACTTACTAGTCTTCAGGGCTGAAACTAGTTTGTTTTGTTACAAGCACAATTTTAGGTCTAATATGTCTTAATACTGTTGTGACTTTGAATAACAAGGTTTAGTCTACACAAGTTGAAATACTATTTCAATAAGGAAAGCAAGATTTTCTAGTTAATAACAAAATATTTTTTAAAAAGAAAAATGAGGGGAGAATTGAAGAATTTCTTGGATGATTGAAGCAATGGTCATTGTCCTTTGTTCTCGAAGAGGACCAAAATGACATCATTATGTTGCACTCAAGTTAGAGCATGTCCGACTGTGGCTGATCAGACCAGCATGAGCTCAGAAGGCTCACACATCAGGCAGAAATAGTCCATCTGAACATTTGGGGTGGAGAATGTCTCTAAATTTAATGATTCAAGTGATAAAAATAACTTCAAAGAAGAATTTCATTTGTCATACTGCCAGGCAGATTTAATTGAAATAACTCATGAGAAAGACTTGATTTAATCATTTTCCTACAAAAAAGAAAATTTTTGTAATTTCATATACAAAGGGATAGGCTCTGGGCATGTTATTTCATTGGTATAGAGAGGTCCCATGTGAGGAAATTTTCTTTACCGTTGTACATTGATACCTTCTCTGTATGAGAGCAGAGGTTGATTGAATCTGTAACTTCTCATCCCAAAGTAACTCACAAGATCCTGGTACCTTTATAAGGTTAGAACATCTCTCAAATCAAACTGAAGGCATTAAACTTGCCAGAAAAATACATACATCAGTTTGGAAGGCATGAAAAAAACATTGAGAGAAATGAAGTGATGTTTCAAAGAATGAATTTGTTCTATGAAGTCAAAGGGCCGCACTTGAGAACTATGACCTCAAAGCCACAGGTTTCCCACCCCTGGCTAAACCCTTTTCTCTCTGTTTTTCTATAGGCAGATTTCTAAAACTCTCAGTGTATTGGAAAAAAATTCTACCCTCTAATTCTGTTCTTCTAATAGGCTCCTTTTTTTCTAGAACTAGGAAGAAATACAACTTTCAGAGTAATTTGTGATTTAGGGTCCTCTTTCAAGGTAGGCAGTCTCTGCCTTGCCGGAAGGACTGTTTCATTGCCAGAGCGACTATTACACCTGCTACTTGTCGTCTCAGAGATTTGCCCACTGTATTTGGAACTGGAATTCAGGTCTAATTAACTCCAAAGGCAGCTCCAACTTTATGTTGCTCCCTTTTTAAAAATTTTTACTTCAAATGCCTTCCCATGAAGCCTTTGATTTCCCTAGGGCACCTTTTCCTTTCAGACCTCATATAGCACATCGTGCTTCATTTCTGCATGCATTTTTCATTATTGTGCATCACCGTTATTTCTGTGTCTTATATAAACTTTGCACATTCCCCAGCTCCTAGCACGGTGCCCAGAACACTTCATAAATGTTTAACCAATTGAACTGAGGGCACATAGAAGTAGTCTTGTGGCTATTTTTGATTATTGGTGATAGTAAATATGCTATTACATTTTTATAGATGCAAGTGAACCTGACCTAATCTTTTTTCAAATTTCTACTTCAGGGGACAGAAGTGGCTTGAATTCACTTTTATTGGACTTAAGAATTTGGAATTTTAGTCCGGATTCAAATTATGCTCCACATTCAATGAATCCAATTTGATGCGATAAGTAGATTTTTATTTTTAGCAGGGGGAGGATAGCATTTGGTGTGCTAGGTGGGTGACAGGAATGTAATGGAGGTGACAAATACAAAAGGAATATAACTTCTTGCCATTGAGGCACCCTTAACTCCTGGGTGGGGACAGGACATTCAGCATCAAGAATAAAATAGCGCTATGTGACAGCTTATGTGACTTAGTGCCCACTGAGTGGCAAATGCAAGAAGTGCTACAGGAACTCAAAGAAAGGGGATGGTGGAGCTGGTGCTTGGAATAGTCATGCAATTCGCTTGTCTTTTGTCTTATATTGGTATTGTTTAGGCATCCTTTACTTCCCAGTTGTCTCCACACATGCCTTCAGCTCTGTGGTCACTATCCTCATCGCCCTTTGGATACCACTCTTTGCCTCCTCCCACTCGCCTCTCCCACTTCCCCTAACCTTTGAAAGGTAAGGTTTTGTCTTGTCTTGCCAGGGCCCAGACCTCTACCTCCTTGCCACTTCCCAGCCATCACCACCGCGTGCACCCCTGCTTTACAGAAAACTCTTATGTGTTATCTTTCCCCATTAGAATATAAGCTTTCTGAGGTGAGAGACCGTCTTGTTTTCTTGTATTTGTATGTCTATCTCTTAGTGCCCAACACATAGGTTTAAGTGTTGAATAAATTGTCTATTTATCTTTTGATCCAGTTCATTCAACAAGCAGCCTAGCCTATCTTGAGGGAGATACACAGGTGTCAGGGGTGATTTAATGTTGATTTGTCCAATAGCCATGCTTTACAACTATAACTTCTTCAAATATATTTTAACACCAAATTGAATGAGAAAGAATGGGATTTCTAGGTGATGCCTTTGCTTCCCAGAGGGAGTGTGTTTTACTCTACCTCATCCTATAATCTACTCCATATTTATTTACTGCCATAATTTCTTGCTCTCTTCATACAACACAGGCGAAGCTAATAATGGTCTTCAAAAATCTTCTGTGATTATAGCTTTTCATTTCATGTGACACAGCCTTTAAATTGTCTTGAATTTAGCTCTAGGCTTTGTTAAAAGCAAAAGCCTTTAATTACTCTATTTAACCAACCACCTCGACTCTCTTTCTTGTCTTGAAAAACATGTATCCCAGATATGTAAATTTTGCTTCAACCTACTTATGCCAATTAGGTCTTGCACAATTTAGTAAAGAGGAAGATTATACTCTTAAATTCTGCCTGGAAACTTCAGGAGGCATGGGCCAAACGGGATTATTGTCGGATATGTTTTCTGCTTCCCTGCAGTCCTCTCATTCTTTAGATTAATGTGCAACATTCTGCCTTAGTTGGACATAACCAAGCACAACTAGCTATAACTAAAAATTAGCATTTATTATTTTAATAACGATAACTATGAACATCCTCAACAATGAATTACACAAACCAGTTACTACCTGTATGACCTTAGGCAAATCATTTATCCTTGGCAGGCCTCAGTTTCCTCATTTGCAAAATGAGGGGGTTGGACTAGATAATTGCTAAAATATTATCCAGTTCTAAATATAGGTAACTTTCCTTGTTCCTTCTTTGGACAAATGACCTCTATTCACGACTGTCATTGACACTGTTGATTTTATATTAGATTTAGAGTTTCTAGGGAAATCAATTTTAATAATATCCTGAGAAGTAGAGGAGTGTCGTCTGTCTGCAGTCAGGTCATAGATCACTGAATCTCTAGGTTATCTACGAAGCATCTAATCTAACACATAACCTGTCTGAGACTCTACTCGATTTACTTTTAATGACTCTGAACCTTCCCTAAACTCTACACCCAAAGGTGTGCTAGTAAAGCTTTGACAACAAACTCGCCTAAAAAAAGTTTGCATGACAGACTTTTAAGTTTATATTACCAACTTTTTCTCTATCACTTTCTTTAGTCTAGACAATCAACAAAAGGATAAATCAAGCCATGACTTGTAGTATTTTATGGTTTCCAAAGTATAGATAGTCTCATGGAAGGTTTAACCATTTTCTTCCCAGAGCTGTGTCAAACTCTGCAGCCCTTCTTATCAAGAGCTGACTATATCTGCAGTACCCCCTTATCAAAAGAATACTTGAATGTCTGCCATTATGAGCATTCCTGCCATAAAAATGCATGCTTTTATTTTACAAAGTTGTCTCAAGAGAAGTCTCTCATTGTACCCATCAGCCTTTTATGTTATACCCTTGGGATCTACTTATCTTAACTTCCCTTAAACAGAACTCTAAGACCCTTTGCACGCAGGGCAAGCACCACAAATTATACTGTGGGCAGGGTATGAAGTGTACCCCCAGTTGAGCCATAGTTGAAGGAGAAGCTAACTCCAAAACCACTATTTGAGATTTTTAAGTTTAATTACTCTTAATAAGTAGTTACTAAAGTGTTGTTTCTATGTTGATGAATACTACTGTCACCATCTTGTTTTGATACCCTGTTGCAAAGCCCTTTTCACCCTGCCTTGGTTGTTGTCAATCTGTTAACTAGGATTTATTGAGGACCTACTATGTGCCAGGCACTGTGCTAGGCACTAGCCCCATTTTCTGTCAGGTAGTAGCCCCTCGTTCTCTTATTGGTTAGTTTTTTTTCTCTTCCTTCTCACTCATTGTTTTTCAGTAGGAACCAGACACCAAGATTTAGGTTATACTTTCAGCAGGCTGCCAACACATTTCTCACTGGCTCAGATCACCAGAGTAGCCTGGTTAATTAGGTTTTTTCCAAGAATTCTAATATGTCCTCTTCAAGCAAACCACTTTGACCAGGCAAATATTTAATATAGTTCCCTGCCAGAGGAGCTTATTGACTTTCTTTGGCAGTACGACCAAACAGCCTGACTCATTATCACTTCTGATCTTGTATCAGGGCAGAATTTTTGGCTCTTGCCCCTTGAATTCATCGCTCCATATGACTTTTAAAAACATACCTATCTCAGGGGCTATGCCCTACTGGACCCTGCACTAATTTGATCATTTATTAAGGCAATACGGTAAGTTATTGTTACCTTCATAGGTCAAGATTAATTCAAAGCAAATCACAAAGGCCACCTAGACTTCCTTATTTCCTTCTTCTCTCCTTACTCTCCTTGGTCTGAATTTTGTAAACCTGCCAAGGTCAAATACAAAATCCTCTGTTTGGCTTTTAAATGCCTTCACAACCTTCCTTCCTAACTCCTCCCATATACAATCCAGTAACTCTGGCCTCCATCTTCTCACTCTGTGTATTTTCACTGGTTGTCCTCCATGCCTAGAATTCTCCCCTTTCTTCTCTCTGCCTCTTGGCTTCCTTCAAGCCCCAGACAAAAATCTGCCTTCTGCAAGAAGCCTTTCTCAGCCCTTTGATAATGCTAATGTCTTCCTTCTGAGATTATTTCTAATTTAGGCTGTATACATTGTTTTTATATAGTGTTTGCATGTTGTCTCCCTTTCTCCTTCCCTCAGTAGATAATGAGCTTCTTGAAAGTACGGACTGTTGCCTTGGCACATATTACTCTCATATATATGCTTGTTGATTTGAGTAGATTCAATAGATACATAGATAATAAATACAAGATCATTTGAGGAAAGAGATAGCTCCAAAAAGTAGAGGGATCAAGACATAAATCTTTACCATAAGGAGCTCTTGGTATGGAAATTGCCTTCACTTAGTGCAGACCGGTAATTTCTCTGCAACTTAGATCATGAGAGAGTTGGCTAGGACACTTAGAGGCATTTGCTCATGGTCCCACAGCTAATGTGTATTAGAAACAATACTTGATACAGGGTCTTCCTGGTTCCAAGCCAGGCCCTTTAACTACACATTACATTGCCTCCTCAAGTCTAGAAACACAAATGCCTATTTCAAAGGGCATAGCTTTTTAGATGAACAGGACTTGAAGAGAAGGCCGTCTACCTCTCAAAAATATACATAGCACTTATGTGTCTGACTCTGTGTGTGTGTATGTGTGTGTGTGTATTCAGTTGTTTCAGTCAGATCTTCCTGACTTCAGGCCCAGTACTCCCAGCTGCCCATTATGTATGTGTATGTGTACATATAATATATGTATACATTTATAATATATCATATATGGATATACATCATATGCATATGCACAGTATATGATATATCACACATGCATATATATACATGCATATACATATAGGATATTATATGTATATGCACACAAACACATACATATGTGTGTGTATATATACACACACACACACACACGTGTACATATATGGTCACCTAGGTGGTGCAGTGGATGGAGTACTGGACCTGAAGTTAGGTAGACTCAACTCTAAATATATTAAATATATGTTATATATGTATATATACATATGCATACAATGTATTATATATGTATATATACACATATAGATATCATAAGTATATATATTGTGTGTGCATATATATATGGTCAATTAGGTAGCACTACTACTAGTGTCCACTACTGGACCTGAAGTAAGGAAGACCTGAGTTCAAATATATATGTAAATATATGACATGTTATATGTGTATATGCATACATGTATAATATACTTTATAATATTATATGCTATATAATATATACACATGTATATATTATATATCTATAACTATATACATAGTATACATGGGCAGCTAGGTGGTACAATGGATAGAGCCCTGGGACTATAAATATACACATACATACCTACATACATATATCTATGCATATATTTACATATACATACAGACACACAGACACACACACATATATATATACACACACATACGTGCATATCCTGTTGATGATATGCAATAATGTTATTAATACGGTTCAGAGAGAGTGTTACTCATATGTCAAAGGTATTAACTTTGAAATTCAGGAATGGTGAGCTCTTAACCCAGTTCAACTAACACTTTACTGTGTGATCTTGGATAAAGTACACTTCATCTGAAATTCCTTCTTTGTAAAATTAGAAAAATGCTCCCTTATTACTTTCACTGGATTATTCTGAGAAATAAGATTTGCAATTTGTTGTATCCATCTAGCAAACCACAGTGATGCCGAGTTTGAGAAAGAACTCTATAATGCTGGGTTCTGTGGAAGACTTACTTGCAGCACTGTTTTCTTCAATTTCACCGTAGAATACGCTTTGTGCAAATACTGGAGCATTGTCATTGACATCTAAAATTTTGACTGTAAGTACAAGTGGTGCCTCTACATCTCTTCCCCTTTCATCCAGAGCCCGGCAGGTGATCTAGGAGAAAAATGAAAATGGCATCCATTATCAGAGGAAATATCCGTGACTCTAAATTCACAAGTATTATATAGATTGGTTAATTGTACGTTATAATGCAAGCACAAATAAATTTTTCTAAATTGTTAAAAGTGGCATCATGAATCATAGAACAGAAGGGGAAATTCAGAGCTGTATTATGGTACTACTTACCTGAAACATTGGGGTTTCCTCTCGATCAACAATTGCTGTTATGTTAATTTCTCCAGTGCTAGGGTTAACAATGAAGATACCGTAAGGGGGCTGATCAATTCCCACTCCAGAGATACGATATGTAATTTTCTGGGTTATTTGAAAATCTGAACTAATCTGCATCAGAATATATGAAAAACTATTGAGATCACAGTTAAAAACAATTTACAAATCCCTTTCCCTCTCCAAACACCTCTCATTATGGATTCTCTTCTCTATTTGGGGACAGTCTCTCTGCCCTCCTTTATTGTCTCCATCTACTCCCTCCCTAATCTGTAAATACTGAGGAACTTAATTCACATGCAAGCTGTCAGTGATATCAAGAAGGGATCATTTGTTTTTCATACATAGTATATCAACTTTCTAAGGAGGCCTTTGTGCATTAGAACTAGACTTATGGTGAGGGGGTCTAGGTACCGTGCTTAAGTCCACAGGCAGAGAGATTTTAAAACGTGCAAAGATCGATCTAGATTTTTCAGTTATTTAAAAGCATTTTATGATACCTCTAGTTGTAGGTCCAAGGGGTTAAATGTGAAGAAAAGAAAGAAAGCCACGTAGAGTATTGATTTGAGAATCAGAGGACCTGAGATGAGATGCTGCCTTTGATGCTTACTCTTTGTGGTACTTTTTGGACCTCCTTAATTTCTTCATCTGTAAAAGGATGGTGGTTTTAAATGGCCCCTGAGGCCAAATATAGTCCTGCCAAAAGCTTGTCAATTCCTATGTGATAATAACCAAGTGGTAGAATGTGATGGCAGAATTAGACCAGACTATAAGCTTCTCTTATTCTGGTGTGTGATGCCCTCTACAATCTAGAGCTGTCCCCGGGCCTACTCTACTCATCCAGCTCTCTTTTTCACTACTCCCAAAACACAAACCTTCTATTCCAACCAGACCAGGCTCCTTCCTGTCTCCCTCATGGGCCGTGCTAATTTTAACTCCAACTAATCTTTGCTCACGTGACTCTCTCAAAACTTCATTTCCACTTACCAAAATTCTACCTGTTCTCCAAGGCCCAGTTTGAGTATCTCATCTCCTATAGACTTTTACTGACCGTACCAGCTTATATTATATTATATATTATATTCTTCCCTTCCTTGAAACTCCAAAGCAATTATTATTCATACTACTAATTTTGGCATTTAGTCATATTCAGCCTTGCAAACTTCCCTACTAGTTTCATGAATATATCATCATTCCCCAACTAAATTATGATGACAGAGATAATCTTCTCTCAGGTTCCCCTCCTATACCAACCCAGGACTGAACATTTAGGAGATACCTAATAAACACAATAATTTTGTTATTTTAAATGATCAATAAATGTCCTATTTCCTGTTATTTCCAAATAAATTTAATCTTTTTGGTACTCATACTTATATTCCATGTACAACTTACGGTAGCAATCGGATTCCTCTTTGAATTGTCTTCTCTTTCTCGACAAGGTCTTGCAAATTTGACCCATTCACGTTTATACCTTCTCAGGGGCTTCTGCAATGCGGTACCATCTTCTTCATTTTGTTCTTTTACCTTATTCAAAAAACCCAAAACAAAATAAAAAAGGTTCCATCCTAACATATACATCCTTACACTAAGCTAGGGAAATCTGCAAACTCCTAGAGACCAAAGACCAAACTTTTGTTTACCTTGTTAGCAAAAGAAGTACTTTAAATATTCTTGACAAGGCTCCTCGAGATTAGAGGCTCTCATACTTTTTTGTACACTTCCGAGTATCTAAGAGTTTTGAGTGTTTAATAGATAATGATAATTAAAAGGAAGAATGCATTTGATGAATTACAGTGTGGATGTGTATAAAAATCTGTTTTGTAAATATTGTTTAGAAATTTGGCAGAAATCTAATAAAAACATTTACTTGCATAAATGTTTCAACTTTAATGTTACATGTTATTTTTCTGTATTTTTGTCTTTCATTTGTTTTTATCTGTATTTCAGTCAAAATAATTTATTCATACATTACCTCTACCCAGAATTCACTGTTGACCTCTACCACCACCTGTAAGCATTGAGAGAAAATTAGAATAAAGTTGGGTTCTTGGAATTAAGAAGAAAATTATAATCACTATTATGTTTATGTTTGTTTTTATACCTGTACCTCACATATACACACATACACACATGAAGTTATGGGAGTTATCTGGGTTTAGACTTCTGATTTCATCAATATGAGGAACTTCTGGTATGGAAATTCATTCCACTATGATAGGTCAGCAACTTGTGTGTAACTTATAGCCTTAGAGTAGTGTCTATGAAGCACTGAGAGGTTAACTGACTTGTTCATGTTCACACAGTCAGTATGTGTCAAGAGGTGGAGCTTGAATCCAAGGTCACTATCCTTTACACTATGATGGATCTTGAAGTACAGATATCTATTTCACAGGGCATGGGTTTTTGATGAGTAAGACTTGAAGAGAAGTCACTGCCAGGAAATTAGACACATCCTCAGGAACAAGTTCTTCCTGTTCTTTACTCTGACAAGGATAATTTTACTAATAAAGAAATAACCTAATTGACTTTGAAAAAGCATGCCCAGCAGTCTGTTTCTAGAGCTCTCCAAATTTTGTATCTCCTCCTAAATAAAAATGGGTACCTGTAGCTATTAAAGCCAAAGGAGAGTGTGATTATGACGAGTTTCATTAAAGTAAATGCCAAAAGGAGCTGTTAAAATTCAAAGTCCCCTTCACTTCATAGTAAAAGGCCAGCTTGGAGATTATGTTGACCATTTCTCATAGAAAATTAATGGCATTCAGGGTGGAGAGATATATTTTATTGGATATTGGTGGGTGAGGAGAATGTAGTTGGTCAAGGTCAGGGCAAGATAAAAGATGATTATATCCTTTCAAATTCACAAAATGTAGTTTGTCATGTGTTTGTAAATCTGTTATCCATGCTATGCATCCATACTATTTGAACTAAAATGATTTAACGAGTGGATAATGAATGCTCATTTTCCAGATTATGAAGCAGGTAGGCAGCTAAGTGGCCTAGTGGAAAGAGCACTGGATATGCAATCAGGAAGACCTGAGAGTGAATCCTACCTCAGGCACAGATCTGTGAGCCTGTACAAGTCACTTAGCCTCTCTTTGTTTCAGTTTCCTCATTTGTAAAATGGGGATAATAGTGCTTGTCTGTAAAATGGGGATAATTATGGCACTTGCCTCCTATGGCAAAAAATGAAATATTTGTAAAATGCTTTGTAAATCTTAAAGCACAATATAACTGCTAGCTATGTTTTTATGGCATGCAGTTGGATGGGCAATTTATTGAATTAGTTTGCCTGCACACACGCAAATCTTATGCAGGCAAAGATGTACAATAAGCTGAACCAAGAATTGTGTTGGAGGAAGGCAGTTAACTAGGTGACATTTGGAAAAATAGAAAGTGCTTTCAGTCCTCCTTAACATAATGTACCCTTTAAAAATACTAATATGATGAAATGAGATAATATATATAAAGTGCTTAGCATAGTACTTGGCACATGGTAGGTGCTATATAAATGCTTATTCCTTCCCCTTTCCTTTCCCTAAAATTCTCCTGATGATCCTGTATGACTTTAAATAATTAGCAACACAATCTCTAAAGAATAATAATTATGAGTGACCCAAAAGTGATGGAGAGACATATGATTGGCATTAACAGGCTGCTACATATTGCTAGTAATGACCTATTCAAGAAACAAAAAAAAAAATTTGATTACTTTAGAGCTGGAAGGGATCTAGGAGATTATTCAGTCAAACCCTCTAATTTTTCTGATGAGGAAACTGAGGTCTGGAGAGATTAATTGACTTACCCAAGGTTACAGAAGTAGGAAGTAGCTGAAGTTGGTTTAAATTCAGATCCTCTTTCTACTACATAGAAACTGTTTCTCATAGCATCAAAGAAATGTTAGATTAAAGAAAGGAGATGGACCAGTCATGCATCAAGAGCGAGGGATTACTAATAGATAGCCCAACTGCTATATTGGTTTTGATTAAATGTTAAAAGAAAAGAAAAGAAAAGAAAGGCCACCACGGTGTTGTTTATCTTGGAGGATTTGTGGTAAGTGGGGCATGAACAAAGCAAATTACTTGGGATTGGAATATGTACTAGTAGAGCAAAGACCCACATCACAGAATTATAGATTTAAAGCTCAAAGGGACCCTAGAGTCACCAAGTCCCACCCCATCATTTTACAGATAAGGAAACTGAGGCACAAAGAGTTTAAGTGATGTGTTCAGGGTTACACTACTAGTATTATTGGAGGTAGGACCATGCCTACTCACAGTATACCAAGAATTTTCCTTGTAGTTCGTTTTTATCAAAATGAACAAAATGTATTTAAGGGACTTAAGACCTTGAAGTTTATAACTTTTTGTTTTAAAGAAAAAAAACCCTAGAGAATAATGGATCACAGAACTGCTGGTTCCTTTTCTCTTGGATGCACCTTTCTCTTATCTGTCCCCATGTTGTCCTTTATTTTGCTCCTCTTTCTTCTCCCTTCTTCCCGCTGAAAGTCTACCCATACTTCAAGGGCCAGTCTAAGTTTCACCTCTTCTAGGAATCTTGGCCTTATATTATAGACCTCACTGATTTCTCCCTTCACTGAACTCCTACTAACTTTTCTGGTCTGCCCCATGCCCTTTAACACTGACACAGCTATTTTATATTGTTCGCCATTAAATCACATATGTGAATCTAGCCTCCTCAACTAGATCCTGATGTCTTCAAGGCCAAGTACTAGGTCCTTTACTATTTTGTATTCATCACAGAACTTAACAGGATTCTAAGCATTTCAATAGGTACCTAGTTGAAACTCATTGGTTAAATGATCACCTGAGCTGAAGAGAAACAGTTTAAAGCACTTTAAAATGTTTGGGAATATTTATTCATAGAAATATGTAGCAGCATTAAGTAGTGGTTCCATAAGGAGCAGTAGGGGAAGGAAGGCCAAGATGAGAAATATTTTATATTTTTAGAATTTGGTTAAAAGTTTGGTTGCTCTGGAACCCTCTAGCTTGATTGCTACACACTTCATCAACTCTTATAAGCTTGTTAGTCCGGTGTAGTCCAGGATAGAACCAAGAAACAAGGAACACCATTCCAAGGGATTCCAAGGCCCCTGATCAAAGATGCTGAGTTGAAGCAGATATTTAATGGACACTTATTCAAGTCATTCTGAATAAAAACTAGGAAATGTGGTTCTAGCAGGTCGAATCATGTCTATGTCTCACCTCTGCTCCCCTTTATTAAGCAACCACCTTGTAATCTTCTCCTATTAAGTCCTTGGGAAAAAAGCCCAGGGTAATACAATTCTTTTTACTGGAAGAAGTAGAAGAGTCATGATTCATGAACTATGAGACATGCTTAGAACTGATACCACACAGAGGATCAGATTTTTTTTCCTATAGGTATATGAAGTCCAATTCCTATTGAGTCCTCTTCAAATCCTTTGTGGCAGTAGGTGGTTCATCCGTCCTTTAAACACACACACACACACACACACATATACACTCACAAATCCCCACTCACCCAAATTCCTATATTCCTGTGAAGTATCCAAAGGAAAGACAAAACATGGAAAATGGAATAACAGTTTCACTTAATGTATTTGTAATGAATGGGGGCCTTGGAATTGTGAGGCCAGGAGTTATTTGATTTACCTTCAAACTCCCTGATTTAATAAACAAAGCCTCTTGGGTCAGACTCCTGGTTTCCTCTCAGCTAGAGGTAGGTAGGACTGACTCTTAAGCCACTAATGGGTTAACATGGCCTAGATCAGAACCAAGATTAAAGGCATAGCAGCCACAATGCTCCAACCGTTAAAAGGCTGTTAAATAGAAACTCATATTTAAAAGAAAGTTGTTCAGATCACCAAGAATGATGTCTCAGTGTCTAGTAGCATCCCTAGTGAATCCTCAGTGCTGCTATGGCTAGAAAGAAAGGACCAAGAGCTAAAATGATCATGCCAACATGCACACAGAAAGGCATTTCACATTAGTTGTGTGATTCTGGGCAAGTTACCTAACCGTTTACCCCAGTTTCTTCATCTGTAAAATGAACTGGAGAAGGAAATGGCAAAGCACTCCAGTATCTTTGCCAAATGGATCACAAAGAGTTAGACAAAACTGAACGGTAGCAAAGAAGAGTGAAGAATGCTCTGACATCTTACAGCAGGTTTATTCCTGATTCCCTCTGTTATCAGTACCTACACTTTCCAATACTGTTTATATTTGCCTTGTATATATTTTGTGCAGTTAGGTGGCACAGTGGAAAGAGTATTGGGCTTGACGTGAGGAAGCCTTATCTTCCTGAGTTCAAATCTGGCTTCAGACACTTACTAATGGTGTGGTGCTGGGCAAGTCACTTAACCCTGTTTACTTCAGTTTCCTCATCTGTAAAATGAGCTGGAGAGACTGAAAAAAACCACTCCAGTATCTTTGCCAAAAATACCCCAAATGAGGTCATGAGGAGTCGAACACAACTGAACAACAACATATTTTGTATTTACTTAACTATGTAAATGTTATTTTCTCCCAATAGAATGTAAGTTCTTTCTGGGCAGGCACTGTTTCCTTTTTGTTTTTGTATACACAGCATTTAGCACAGTGCCTGACAATAAATACTTGATGAATGTACGTCCCTTTGTCATCTGTGTGCACTCTCTATCCGTGGTGTCAGTTGTATTCTCTTTCCTCTCATGATAGCATGATCTGTGGAAGAGTGTGTGCTATGTGTATAGTAGGGCAGAGTTGTCCTCTTTTCATGCTGTTTAAGTGCATTTTGCTTTGATATAATGTTTCCTTTAGTAGATTTGGTAAAAGGAACATTGGTAAGGTCTATGGTTTTGAGCAGGTAGAAGCTTACCTAAATCATGCCTTGAACCTGGGATAGGTTTCATTGATGCCATGATTAAGGAAGGTATTGTGTATACACATTCATACAAATGGAAACTAATGTTGCCTATACTTTGCCCTAAATCAGTAAGAGTTGTGTGATTTAAAATTTAGAGTTTTGTCTTTTTGTGTAGTTGTAAAAAAATTTCCCCTAAAATTCTCAGCAAAAAAATCCCCAGCAAAAAAATCCCTCCCTTCTTACATCCTTTTCTTTCTTTCTTCTTTCCTCCCTCTCTTCCTCTTTTGAAAAATGGTTTCTGCCACTTGGTAACTTTGTGATAACACATCACTCAATGTTTCTAGGCCTCAGTTTCCTGAGCTACAGAATTAGGAGGGTGGACCATATATATTCTCCAAGTTCTCTTCTAGCTCTGAACCCTACAATTCCATGATTATAAACTTCTCACCTAGCCAATATATTGTATGATCTCTCTGCTATGATTGTAAACTTAGGACATTTGAAGCTAAACCTGGGCCATACTATTAAATTTAACCCTAACTATTTATTTAAATGTGGGCAAGTTAGGAGTCATTTAGCTTTTTGTATCTCAGTTTCTTTATCTCTTAATGAGGGGGTTGGAATAAAAACTCTTTAAGGTAGAATATAATGGTGGGTTGGATCTGGACTTATTTATTAATCATATGACCTTGGGCAAGTTATTTGACTTATCTGGGCCTCAATCTACTCATCTGTAAAATGAAGACATTGTACTATATAGATGGCCTCCAAACATTTTGATCAAATGTCCTGTCACCTAAAATTGCTAAGCAAATATGTGCATATCTACTTATTTATAAATTATATGTACATACATATGTATACATACACACATACATATAAGTATAATTGTACTGATAATTATTTATAAATCTTACATAAAAAATAGAAGTGAGAAGAGAATAAGTTAAAGATGAAATAATATTTGATGCTAGAGTTAATAGGGAGGCTTTGGAGAGCATTGAGCACGGGAGTGTCATGTTCTGACTTGAGATCCAGGAAGTGTGGCAGATGTGTGGAGGAAGGATTCAAAAGCAGACAGATGGGGCAAGGAAACCAATTAGGAAGGTATTTTGGTAGTTCCACTGAGAGGTGATGAAGGCCTACGCTAGTTGATGAGGGCTGTTTGAATAGAGAGAATGGGACAGATGCAAGAGATTTTAAAATGGAAATGACCATTTTACAACTGATTAAATATGTGGGGTGAGGGCAACTGAGGAGTATGAAAGTACATATAAGCTGTGAACCTGGAAAGAAAGTGGTTTCATCAACCCAGTCCAGGAAGCTTAGAAGAAGGGAAAGTTTGGAGGAAAAGAATAGTCATAACTTGTCCATGACTGCTCATCCAGCATGATTCATTCAGTCTCACCCAAAATACCAGGAAAAATGGGAAATAGAACATCCTACTGGCCACTGCCCTGAAGTCCACCACCCAAGTGGTGACTGACACAGTCAAGGAATGAACAAGCTGTTGGTGTGGTGGAAGGCTTATTACAAAAATTTCCCAGGGGCCCCCAGGGAGCTGCGACTATGGCATCTGGATTAATATTTGGTTATAATGACCCCAAAGGACCTACGTCTAACTCAGAATGGGCAAAGTTTGGAAACCTTTGAGGGACTGGGGCAGATTTGGAAGTATTAGGAGATCAACTCAGGTATGATTGTGTTAGGGACAAGTACTGGGATAGGCTTTCTAAGACAGAATGGAATGCAGCTCACCCTCCTTCCCTCTAACTGGTTGATTACCCACTTCTTGGGATCAGGCCCGGGTGGCCATAGTTTTCACTTTGGAGAACCCTAGATTTTGAGATCCCTTATAAACCTATGATATGTTTCAGCTTTAGAATTCAATGCATTTATGAGTCTTTTCCCAGATTTTTAAGCCTAGGCATATTTACTATTAGCATTAAAAATAAACTTTTAACTGCTTTTATTTTTACATTGTTTTAAAATTTTGTTCTATATTCCTCCTTCTCTTCCCATTCTGTGAGAGTTATACTTTATAGCAATGGATTCTTAAAAGAGGAAAAAGAAAAAATAGCAAAACTGATTAATCCACTAAAAAATATGAAGCAAATATGTGCAGAGTTCCATATCTGTAGACCCTCCTTTCTCCACCCTTCTCCTCCACCTTTGCAAAAAGGTGAGGGAAGGACAGAAGTGTCTTCTTATGTCTTTATTAGAGTAAGTTTTACCAACATTTTGAAAACATTAAATCAGAGTTTTGGTACATCGAATTACTTCAGATTATCGATGTAGGTAGAAACACCTTAGAAATCATCTGCTTCACTTTACAGATGAGGACGTTGAGTTCTAGAAATCTAAAGTGATTTGGCCAAGGTTACACAGGTCCTACATGGCCGAGTAGGATTTTGGCAGAGCCCTTTTTCTAATTCCAAACCCAGTCTTCTTCCTCTTGTGCTTGAAACTCTGAACTTGATCTACATAAAATGTAGAATAATCTAATCATGTAAATAAAACAAAAGAAACTTAAATTCCCTAAAAATTCATGTTTTTAGATCAAGTATTTGGAAAAAATATGGTTTATGTTTTTTTGAGTACAAAACATATAATTGGAGATGAGAGCCCTGTCTATGAGCATTTTTAAATATATAGGTTATTTTGCCCCTAAATGTTTGTTTTTGAATGTGTACATTTCCAGTGTACATGAAAATGTATTAGAGCAATGCCAAAAAAACCCCTTTAACAAATGGCATGTTTTTCTTTAACATGAGGAAGATCCCCCCTTTCTCCTGCCCCCAATCAGTCTATGTGTAAAGTGTCTCCAAAGTTGGAATATATGGATGAGAGCCTATGGTTTGACTCCCAAAACATATGTGATCAATCAATGAGAGGTAGCTAACTGATGGCCTATTTTATATACAACTGTACTATCTCTTTAAACAAAGGGATAGTTTTCCCTATCACCTCTGATGTTTCAGGACTGTGAAGTCTGTGGGTCAGTTCCACAGGGTGGTTATAACCTAGCTGATCCAGACACTTACACTAGGGATGGCAGGAAAAATTTCTTGTTGTATCCTCTTCCCCCTAACATCTCCACATCCTGCCCTCCCATTCTTCTCCTTGTGGCTACTGTGCATCCTCTACCTAGGGGATCCATGCTTTGAAGGAGTGCCTGGTAAGACCTCAAACACTTTTTCTGTAGGAGAAATTAGCAGCAGATGAACAGGCATAGACAGGCTGTGATTATATTTTCTTTCTCCCAAACTCACAGCACTCTTCCAAGTTGTCTTTTCTGTTGAGAACAGCAGCATCCTTCTAGTCACTCAGGTTTACAACCTGTCGCTGTCCTTAAATACTCATTTTCCCTCACCAAACTTATCTAATCAATTGTCATACCTTGTCATTTCTACCTCCACAACATCTCTCAGAATCCCATCTTTCTCTCTATTCACATAGCCACCAGCCCATTTCAGTTCTTCATTGTCTCTCATTTGAACTATTGCAAGGACTTCTTAATTGTTTTCCCTGCCTCAGGTCTTTACCTTTTCCAATGCATATTCCACACAAATACAAAAATGATATCCCTATATACTATATCGCTCCTTTAATTCAATAAACTGCAGTGACTCCTTATTCACTCAAGGATCAAATACTTAATCTTTACCTTTCTAAATTTCTATACTTTTTGTAAGTTTCACAATATATACAATCACTGCAATAGCAGCATGTGTATAATTTATAAATTAGTAATGCATGTATTGGGGATCTAAGCTTAAACATTTGTTAATCCTAGGGTATGGGATCTAAAATTTTTGGAAATGCCACACTGTAGAGTTGAAAATTAAAATGTGGAATAGGACTTAACATTTGATACCTTGTCAGATTTCTACACCCAAGTTGACTTAAATTAACTCCTTTTACTCTTTGGGTGGTCTTACTATCATTAATTTCACAATTGCCTTTTTTAAAAAAAAGTTTTTGTTGTCATGGAAACTTGTGATCATCTTGGGCTTAATTTCTTGCCAAGATAACATAATATTCATGGTCCTTGAAAACAATCAGAACATTAAAAGAGATAACCATTTTCATCATCATCAGCATCATCTTTATTATTTCTATCCATTATAATCTAGACAATATTCATGATAATATTTTGCATAGCACCTTATGCTTTTGAAAACATCTTTTGTAAACACTAATCTTATTTTCTTTGCCTATCTGCCCTTTGAGGTAGGTAGGGCAGATACAATCTCTGCTTGACAGATGAAGAAACTGGGCTCAGAAGAAGTAGAATGGCTTGTCTAAAATCATAAAAGGTTTGTCAAACCAGGATCAGGACCAAGGCCTGTGAATTCCAAATTGAATCACTCATACCTCTATTGATCTCTTTTCTCTTTGCTCTTTCACTGAATTTATATGTTTTTTTTAAAGCCATACAATTTAGTACTTATTATTCCCTGTTATTTAAATTTTTTAAAATGCGGATATTATCTCTCCAACTATGCTATTTTTCTTAAGGGCAATTCATATGTCTTATATCTCAAACCACTTTGCATAGAAGGTACTCAATGAGCCCTTTGAAACATCATAGAGTGTTAGAGCCAGAAGGGAATCAAACTTTGGACCCAATGAAACAATTCTCTTTACAGTATTTCTGACAAATGGTCTTCTAGCCTCTGCTTAAACACCTTCAGTGATAAGAGGACTCTTTAGATAGACCATGCAGAAGAAGGGAACCTGTGGCCTTGAGGCCTCATGTGGCCCTCTAGGTCCTCAAGTGTGGCCCATTGACTGAATCCAAACTTTAAATAACAAGTTTCCTTAATAAAAGGATTTGTTCTGTAAAACTTGGACTCAGGCTACATGTGACCTCGAGGCTGCAGGTTCTTCATCCCTGGGCCACGGCATTTTAGGACAGCCTAATTGTTGTAAAGTTCTTCCTTAAACTGGGCAGATTTTTACATCCTTGTAATTTTAGTCTCAGGTCTGGTTTTGTCCTGTGAACCTGTATATGTGTAGCTCATATGTCCGTAAAATTTTTGACCATTTCTTTCCCCCTCACTTTTAGTATTTATTCTTGCTCATTGACTTTCTTTTCTTTAATCTTTTTTTATTGATCTCATCAACTTTCAACTCAGGTCTACTCAGTTAAAAACCACAAACAAGAATGATGTAGGTTCTTACTCGTGCATTTTGATCATTTCTTAATGAATTGTTTTTGATTCTTAGACTGTGATGCCAATGGTGTAGGAAATTCCCTGAGTGCACTCTTTCTGCATCGATGTTGGTCAGGAGCTCATTTGGTAGCACTGAGAGATTAAGTGACTTGTGAGGACATCACACAGCCTGTATACATCAGTGGCAGGATGGGACTGCAAGACTTCTGGGCTCTGTCAGCCCTCTATTCATTATATTATGCTACTTCTCAATGGATGTTGCTCTATGGTATTTTATGTTGAATGAATATAGCTTTTGTTCTGTACCTCTCATGGTAAGAAACTTCTTTAGCAACTGAAAATGTCTTTTTCTTTCAATGGGTTTTAGTAATATGCCCTACTGATTTCTCCTGGGAAACTCAGTCTTTCTCATTTGGTATTAAACTGACCTTCTCTCTGTTCCTCATCTGTGGTACTGTATTTCCCATCTCCTTCCTTTCATACTGGCTATTTTCCATGCTTGGAATGTTCTCTCTCCTTACTTCAGTCTTGTGAATAGTCTTTGCCTGGGGCCTCCAGGTGAATAGAGTGGTGGGCCAAGATCTGAGCTCAAATTCAACCTGAAGCAGTGGCTGTGTGACCCTGGGCAAGTTACTTAACCTCAGTTTCCTTTGTAAAGTAGGGATAACAACAGGGACCTATCTCCTAGGATTATTATGAGAATAGAATGAGAGAATAGTTACCAAGTGTGTTGCTCAGTGTCCGGCACATAGTAGGCAGCCAGGTGTCGCAGGAGATAGAGTGCTGGGCCAAGAGTCAGAAAGACTCATCTTTCTGAGTTCAAATCTAGTCTCGCTTACTTTACTGATTGTATGACCTAGGGTAAGTGACCTAACCCTGTTTCTATCAGTTTCCTCATCTGCAAAATGAGCTGGAAGATGAAATGGCAAATCACTCTGGAATCTATGTTAAGGAAAACCCCAAACGGGAAGATGCAGACTTGGATATGACTGGAAAAAAATGAACTGGAAGTATTTATATAGTTACTAATAAATATTGTCAAATCATTCTCGTCCTTTTAGAAGCATCATTTTCATTTAGTCCTTCCTGATCCCCAAACTGCCAGTGCCCTCCCTCCCAAAATACCTTGTATTTAACCACTTGGTATGTATTTGTATTTATTCACTTTATATTTATGCATATGTTTCATAATGTCTCTCCCCATTAGAATGTAAATTTATTGAGAGCAGAGATTATTTTATTCAGTGCCTGGCACATAGGAGACCCTTAATAAATGCTTGCTTGTTGATGGATGTTGCACAACAGACCTTTGAGTGTGCTCCAGGATGAATATGGGGGTGCTAAAGATCCATCTACTATGGACTTTAAGAAATTATGGCTGTATTGGTATTCCTTGCAGCCTGCTGTGTGCATTGCTGCAAGAAAATGCAACCTCCAGCTCTAGGGTGTTGTAGACTCTTTAAGGCTTTCAGAACTTCTGAGGTTCAGACCTACATTATAGCAGCAGGCGTTGGACTGTGGCTGCTTTTGGAGCATATTGGAGGTCTGGTCCTAAACTAGAGACTTGACCATGTGGGGGTTGTGGGAACAGAGCAGTTTCAGGGCTGCCTAAGAGTTCTCCTCAGTGTAGAAAGGCCCCAGAACCATTTTATATCCCAGAGAGTTCCTCTGGGATTTGGGAGCTAGCTGTGGGCCACGATGGGAAACGTAGGACTTCTGAGCTTACTTTAGTTCATAAACACATTTCAACAGTGGTCATGTCTAATGCCCAGCTACTGTCTAAGACTATCCATGGAGGAGAGGAATCAGAGGGAGTGTGCAAAAAGCCAAAAGGAGCATAGAAACAATGGAAAGAATGCTAGAAGCCCAGCTTCAGATCTCAGTTCTGACATTAACCAGCTGTGTGACTGGCAAAATAAGCCTCAGTCTCCTCTTCTGTAAAATGGGGATAACAAACACTCATACCTCCCTGGAAGGATTGTTTAATAGAGCATATTTTATGTCTTAAATTGCTATGAATATATATATATATATCTGAGATGATTATTGACATGGGCACTTTTGTTATGTGGCAAATTGCAGTTTGGTTACTTCTTGACTCTTGGAGGTATTGGGAAAGACCATTAAACTGTTCTAGTTCTTTCTAGAATATTCTTGATAAATAAATAAATGTGAGATTACAATAATGGAACTATAATATGAGTCTTGCTGTTGGAAAGCCAGCCTTAGACCCAGATATATATATAGCTTTCGCTGGAACACTTGTAATGATTGAGAAGTCTCAGGAGGCATCCCCTTTCATTTATCAAAAGCTCTTGTAACTGGAAAGTTCTTTCTGTTTTTGAGTCAAAATTTGTCACTACTTGTTGGTCTAATTATTTCAGTTTCCTGGATTCAAAGGACTTGTTTTTTTGGTGCCCAGAGTGACATAGTAAAGGAGGAAGAGCCCTTGGTTTGGAGGCAAAAGACTTGGATTCTAGTCCAGGTCATGCTACCTACTACTCATCCAACTTTAAGCAAGTTATTTGAGCCCTCTGGTCTTAGTTTCCACATCTGTGAAATGAGAGGGTTGGATCAGATGATTTGTGATATCTCTTCCAACCAGCAATCTATGAAATTAATCAGTGGAAAAGCTAGATTGTGTGGTTGTTGACATATTCACGATTTATTTCAGTATAATGATAATAATAAAAACAACCAACATTTATAAAACACATTGAGGTTTATAAAGTACTTTATTAATATCTTTAGGCTAAGTGATTTTTTAAAAGAAATATAAGTTAATTGATAATATACATAGATAATATTCCAGGGCAGCTAGGTGGTGCAATGAATATAGCGCTGACTTGGAATTAGAAAGACTCATCTCCATGAGTTCAAATCTGGCCTCAGATACTTTTACTAGCTGTGTAACTCTGGGCAAGTCACTTAACCCTGTTTGCCTCAGGTCCTCCTATGTAAACAGAGAAGGAAATGGCCTTTCTATTCCCATTCCGGTATCTTTACCAAGGCAACCCCAAATGGAGCCATGAAGAGTCGGACATAACTGAAACAGCTTTACAACATATAATACCCAAGCTAATTTTTTTTTATTCTAGAGTTAGAATAGAGATCAGTTTTTCATGTATGTGTATATGTTGTATTTGCTGTTGTTTAGTCATTTCATCATGTCTGATTCTTCATGACCTTGTGTACTGTGATACCTGCCTGCCCATATATATATATGTGTACATATATGTACATATGTGTATTTAGTATATGTATGTGTATGTGCATATGTATACACACATAAACACATATATACAGATATGTAATATCATCCTATATATCATCCTATAGTTAGAGGTTTGCTGACAAATATTTAATAGTGGTCTCCAATAAAAATTTATGCCTTTGAATTTAATCTTCTTTGTTAACATTTTCTCCATCACTCACTTAAGTTTGGCATTCCACAAAATGATAGATCAAGCCTGATTTGTAGTATTTGCCAATTGCTTACCTCTCACAATAAAAATTTAACAGTTGACTTTTGAGAGACAATATGCTCTGGCTCCAGCCCACTCCTATTTATCTATCTCTGTAATTTATAGCTATTTAAGTCCTGGTGCAGTTTTAAGCTTTTATACCTCAGTGAAGTTTAAGGCTTTTGGGATCTGCTGCATATCTATATCTAAACCACCTATATCTACATCTGGGTCTCTGTAGATATAGAAACACATGTATCTGTAACAACTAAAATACAAAATACAAGCTACCTTCAGAAAAATGGATCAATATTCCTTGGCTCCTCCGTGGTCTAAGTCCTCTTCTGCAGGAAAATGGTTGGTATTGGTACAATATGTCTTCTTAGTAATGGCTTATAATGTTTAATAATAACACTATTGCTAAAATGACTTTTTTATCAGCTTATCCAATTGTAAGGGAAGGGAAGGGAGTGAGCATTTAAATAGCACCTACTGTGTGCCCAAGTATTGTTCCAAACACTTTTTACAAATATTATTTCATTTTATCCTCATAGCAAACCTGGGAGATAGTTTCTATTATTATTTCCTTTTTACATTTGAAGAAACAGAGACAGATAGAAGTTAAATTACTTGCCCACAGTCATACACTTAATATCTGAGGCTGAATTTAAACTCAAGTCTTCCTGACTTTAGATCTACTGCTTTCTCCATTGAGCCACTAGTATACTTCAGATTTCAATAAAACAAAACATTGATTTAAAGACAATTTCAATTGTAACCTCGAATATTAAAAAAAATCTCAAGGGTCAAGAACAGACATATAAGATATCTGGTCATAGGTAACTGTGAGAATTAGAATTGGCTCTATTTTGTTTGCTCAGATGTAGGGGATGTCCTAGAAAGAACTCATGCCCTAGGCTGGAGATTGGATGAGCTGATATCTAAATTCTCTTTAATTCCTAAGATTTTTCTATTAGTTGCTGTGTTTAGATGGTGAAGGCATAGCCAGGAAGAAGTCAGCTTGTTTTTTTTTAGTATTCTAGCATTCCTCTATAGAAAACATAGAATAGTATTCACTAAATTGAAGAAATACTTGATGGTGATTTGTAGAACAGATACTTATCTCTGGCTTATTTTTAAAAATGTGAATTATAGCATCCCAATGAAAGACAAAAACAAAATAATATTGCTAAACTCAACCTTTAAAATAGCAATTTAAACTTTTTCATAGGCACAGTTATAAGAAATCAACATTTCCATATAATCATCCTTTAAAAAAAGATGTAATTAATATGTAAGGAGCAGATTGTAATGATTGGGGAGAAGGGAAAACTTACCATTAAAATGACCAGAGCTCCGGCAGTTCTTAAAGCAAACCAGCCCATGGCCTCTTATTTTTCCTGCAAACAAATCCCAGTGAGCAACTGTTTCAGTCCTTGTCTATTGAACTTCTTGAAAAGGAAAACTTGGAGGAGCTGGATCTCAGCAGTGTGTCTACTCCCTTCTAGAGTGTGCACATGAAGCTGTTATGTGATTCTCCACCCTAAAACCTTGGGTTGGCCTCACCTGAAAGACTTGCATCATTTTTGCTTCCAGGTAAAACCTTAGACACACCTTATTCCTTGTGAATTGACTCCTTTGATGGAAGCTGAAAGGAAATTTCACAGGCTGAAGACAAAGTGTAATAGGAAGATGCCAGGTGAATAATAAATTCATCACATGGAAATGAAAAAGTCACCCTTGATCACAATGAGAAAGAAGAAGCCAAGTTTCTCCTTTTGCTTAAACTTTTAAAATAATAATGATAATAATAAAATACTATGTTTTTATGTAACTTTTAGACATACATACAGTAGAAATACATATAGGGGGTAAAAAGGTAAACAAAAATTTCAGGAAAAAGAGTTTTAAAAAATATTCAAGGAACCAGCAGAATATATCAACTTAAATAGTGGAACAAGTTCAGGTCTTGGATTCAGGACATCTCAGTGAATCCTATTGTGGGATTTACTAAATCTGTGACTTGACCCCTTTGTGCCTCAGTTTTCTTATCTACAAAATAGAGAAAATAGTATCTGTAGTTACAAACCTCTGGGGATTATTGTGATAAGCAAATGAGATAATGTGTGTAAAGTTCTTTTTAAATTTTAAAGCACTATATCAAAAACCAGTATCATTATCATAGAACTGAGCCAGGACATGGGCTGTAGCACACATTAAGGTGATATGTAATAGGGGAAGTTGAGGGGAGAGACTGAAGGGAAATGACAAAGTGAAAGTGGGCGATGGGGCAGAGAGAGAAAGAAAAGAGAAGATAAATTTACATCGATTTTATTACATTAGTAAATTATCAGACATAAAGTTGAAATGGAAGCTCATGTTCTACCTTGGAGACATTTGGAATTATAAATGAATTAACCAAGTAATTGGTGCCTACAGTTTTTCTAGCTACAAGGAAACTATTTAGTCACAAAATGTTAGGACTGGAAAGGGTTCTCTAGTTCAGCTTTTGACCTGAATCTCCTTTGCTACTTGCCTGCTTTTCCTTTTCGGGCCATCCACATCTTTTTCTTTTCAGCTCTGGAGCTCAGAACAGGAGACAAAGCTTTTGGGAGGAGGGTTTGGTCTGAGTTGTTTCTAGTAGGAGAATTAGCTCATCCCTTTCTTTGGAAGCTGCCAGTTTGGACTGGAAATTTCACAAGAACACGCTTGAGGTTTTTTGCAGGTTTTTCCAGCAGTATAACTGCATTTTTTGGTGATATTCTCATCTAGGATCAGAAAGTGATTGGCTGTGTAGCTTCTCATTTTAATCTTTCCTTTTTTCTTTTCTCTTTCCTTTTTTTAAACTAACATGCAAAGATGGAAGCCTACCTAGGTCAGAGTCTCTTTATTAAAAAGAAAAATCTTAAACTGTCTTTTGGTTATGTACAGAGGAAGACACAGGTGGTAAGATGATATGGGGAGGTAGAGGATATCACAGGATCTTTCAATAGTCAATATCATGGAGAATTTAGAAACAAAAAGCTCTTCCCAGATGATTTGCTGCAGCCAGACATCCCTGCCCCCACTTTCTCTTCCCTTCATCCTCTTCTCTCAACCTGCCTTATTACATATCTCCCTAATGTGTGCTAGAGATTTGCTGCTGTTTTCCATGATTACCAACATACTTTCAACAATAGCTCATGATCTCCACCTCTCTCTGAACCTCAGTTTGCTTATCTGTAAAATGAAGTGCTTTGGCTAGCTAAGGTCCCTTCCAGTTCGAGGTCATTTATCCGATGATTCTGCCCGACAGTGGTGATTAGAAATTTCTTTCTGGTTTTATATAATTCTTCATATAATAGTACTCTTTGCAATGCTGGACCGCTTTTCATTTTTTTTAGTAATATAAATTGTTTCCTTTGCTCCTTTATGGATGAAGTGAGGCCATGTCAGGCTTGGTCCTCTTGGTGTCATATTGAGTTAAATTGGCTAAATGGGAAGTTCTGGGGTCTATTCAGGAGCAAAGACTGCATTGATCAGTTCCCTGTCCAAAAATATTTAAGAGCACTCATTGCCAACTAAATTAATTTCAAACACTTTAACTTGACATTCAAAAGTCTTCCATGATGTTTCCATTCATATTTCCAGTCTTCAGTTCCATGACGCCATTAAATGTTCCTATGTGTACCCTCTATTCTGGCCAAGCATGAGTGCTGCTTACTCTCCAAATACAGACTATGTTTTTCTGCCTCTTCAGTTTTGCTTGTGCTGCTCACTTTACCTAGAATGACTTTCCCCATACTTTCCTCAGGTCTATTTCTTAAAGTACATTCCTAATCATGATACTCTTCTTTCTTTCAAGCTCTGGCTGTCAAAATCCTATCCATACTTCAAGGGGCAGCTCAAATACTATGTCTTTTATGGTACCTTTCCTGATGTTCCTGGGCTATTTGTGATTTCTCCTTCTGACATTCCAGAGTATTTATCTATATTTCCCTTGTGGTACTTTCATACTCTACTTGATATTACAATTAAAATTATTTCTATGCTAGTTGCCATCTAATCAATAAATTGGTCAGTCAATCAAAACTTGAATACTCCATTATTGTACAGAGAAAACCCTGGGTTCTCAGAGGATATCAGGACAACGCAAGCTCTAACAAGCCTGACCAAATTGGTCAAGGTACAGACTATGACATTTGTTTTCTGTGGACCATTCAAGTCTACATCATGTTATATAGTTGTTTAAGATAAGAAAATAGAAAATCATACATGGTCATAGATTTACATTTTAGCAGGTCATCTAGTCCAACTCCCTCATTTTATAGTGAGGTGCTTGTGGTGTCGGAAGCCATTTGCATGCTAAGTCCCCTAGCACAATGCCTGGCACATAGAAGGTGCTTGATCAGTGTATGTTAATTGATTGTCTATAGATCATAGTGTAAGGGTGGGATTTAGAGCAACCTGCCTTATTTTAGTTCTGATTCTTTCACACATTATCAATCAAAGCCCCAAACCATCATCCTGGGAAGCATCTTCCTATGGAGATGCAGCCTGGCATAAACTCCTGTAGGTGCCACAGCCACTGAAGACCTGGAATGGTTCCGTATCAAAAAGGATATCATTTTATCCAAAGAAATGACATTAAAGAAGAGATATCTGCTTTGCCATTGCACCTTAAGGACCATGGGACTTTTCCATCTGACTTTTTTCCAGCTGAAATCTTTCACATGCATTGGAATGTTAGTTCCTTAAGAACTGAGAGTGTCTTATTCTCCTGTTTGCTTACCCAGCCCTTAGCACAGTGCTTTGCACGTAGCAAGCACTTAATTAATGCTTCATTCATTCATTCAATGAATCAACCAAAAGATTCGGATTAAATACAAAAAAAAAGTCTTTGAACTAGGAAGACATCATACAAGAATCCTGTTGGATAAACCAGGGAAGTTTGATTCCACCCTGGGGATCATCAAATTATCAGAGAAGTTGAGAACAAATGAAATTCTAGAAATTGGAGTTGGTATGGAGCTCTAGCTGAAACCTTGAGAAAGATATGCCTAAATAGAGGAGAAGCCAGGGTTGATCTCCTTTCTTTTCTTAAACCCATTTTGACCAGAAGAGTAGGACCTCTAGCTTTGAAGGTTCTGGAGGATGTTGGCCTGTCAATCTTCTCATTGGTATCCTTATACAGTACCCCTGGATCAGTTGGTGGCAGGGTCATCATTATTGGGAGCCAACAAGAGACTGGATTCATAATTCTATAATGAGCTGAGCAAAGAGACTACATTATGCCTAAGGAGAAAATCTTGAGCTTCCCCAAAAGGGAGAAAAGGACTTCTAGCATCCAACAGTCATCAGTTATAGTCTCTAAACTTGAGTCTATTTTTCTCTGGATTCTATATGTACCTGGGGAGGTGTATATCAGACTTTTTTAAGGGGGGGATGTTTTGTACCAGCTATATTTATTGTATTACCTTAGAAAATATGCCTTTCTAAAAGCTACTTAGAGCTACTAAGCTGATTTTTCAATGGATAATTGTGGGAGGAAGCACACCAGTTGGAATTCAAGTCAACAGCTTTAGAGAAAATCTGCTATGATCTCTCATAGGTACCCTTAGAAACATGAGCCTAGTTCTGGGATCCCCCAACTTGATATTGAGAGTGGAAGTTGGGATGAGGAACCTCAGAGCTTATATGGGCATAGATATAGAGCTGCAAAAGACTTCAGAAGTTATCTAGACCAATTCTCTCATTTTGTAGATGATGAAATGGGCCCAGAGGTTCTTTGTCCAAGGTTACATAGGTAGTAAAGGTCAGATTCAAGATTCAAATCCAGGTCTTCTAACTCTAAACGCTGCAATCTTTCCATTACTGCCTCAAGACATGCTCAGAAATCCGATACTGAGAAAAAGAATGGATTACTACTCATGGGGAAGGGAGTATATACACCAATGAGATGATAGATCTTGAGCAAGAGGCAAATACTGTACAGTATGTCAAATTTAGTAATAATTTTAGGAATCAAAAGTCACAATTTCACCCATTCCTGGAAACTGGAGCATGTTTTACACCTACTATAAACTCATTAGTCAGTTCATTTATGCAAATGGCTATGTAAATCTTGGGTGCTCGTTATCTGTATTGGTCTTCTAGTAATAAAATATCTGAAATGAAAGTAATTGTGCTGCCGTTATCATTTTTGACTTGAAATATTCAGACTGTATTTCTTATACAAGAGGCTTTAGTAGTTTTGGCCATTTTCTTGTTTTGGATTGCCCACGTAGATCCACTTTCGACTTGAGTTTAATAAAAGAACATGAACAAGGTTACGCATACTCCCTGAGGAGTTGGACTTGGTTTGCAAGAGTCATCATCTGTCACTGACATTTGCTGTCTCGTTCAGGCTATGGGAAATCACACCTATCTTCTATTAGCATAATTTCCTGAAGGTACCTAAAAGTATTGGCAAGAAGGATTGTGTATGCATTTCTCTTTTGTTTAAGGAGAAATTTAATTAGTGGCCCTAATTATATGATTTCCGCTTAACAAGTACATGGCCTAATTTCATTTGTTTCTGTAATTCCTGCTTTCCTTTCTTTAAAGAACCTTAAGTGTACAATTGCTTTCGGGTGTATCCCCTTCTGACTTGGGATCTAAACTCTGTGTATGAGTTAACTGAGATGAAACACAGCCTATCCCATTTTGCCTATGTGTTAAATAATAGTCACCATTTTTTGTGAATAAGTGGTTGCTATGATTATAATAGCTTTGAGCAAAGATTCTCAGCCAATATACTATGTTCCTCTCTTTCACTGATGCTTGAAATGTCATCATTAGTAATTACTGCCTTCATATTATAAATTAGGAGGGTATTGTGCTATATAGATATTTTTGTTGTCTCCCAGAGGTATTATTTTAAACTGCTAATTAAATTAAACTGCTAATTAATATTCCCATTAGGTCCCAAGGTTTTTTGGATTACTTTCTTCTCTGAGAGGAGAGAATGGGGAATTAAGATGTTACTGTTTCCCAGAGTGAGATGGGATCACTGAAAGGAAGATGAACGTCAGAATTGGGAAGCCAGAGCTCCTAGGAAAACCTTTGTCTACTTGACAGTTTTGCCTAATACTATCTGGCCTGGCCATATACACCATTTATTTGACTTTCACTTCAAGCTAGAGAGACAGTATGGCTCTTGAAGAGATCGTTGGATTTGGAGTCAGAGGAAATGAGGTAGAAAACTTGACTTAGCTTCTAATTATTTGGGGCAAGTCTCTGAGCCTCAGTTTTGTTATCTATAAAATGAGACCACTGCAGTTGAAGATCCAAGGTTTTCCAACTCTAAATCTCTGACCAAGTGAGATCAAATGATATATTTAAAGTGCTTTGTAATCAGCTAGATGAGAGACTGGATAACAATGTTGGACTTGGATTCAGGAAAACCTGAATTCAAATCTACCTTCATATTTATTAGCTGTGTGACTCTAGGGAAGTCACTTAACCTTTCAGCCACTGTTTCCTCAACTGTGAAGTGAGAATAGTAACTGCACTGATTACCTGGGATTGTTGTGAAAATAAATTGATATATTGTTTGTAAAGTGCTTTGTAAATCTTAAAGCACTATGTAAAAGTTATGTCATTATTATTGCTGCTAGCAATTATTATATCTTAATACATTGTAAAAATGGCAAGATGGGGTGACATGAAAATGTAAAGTTGGAGTCTGAAGGGTGGGGTTCTATCTCTGTCACTTCCTTGCTGTGTGACTTTGGGGAGATCCTTTACTTTTTAGGTCTACTTACCGATATGAGGTACTTGCATTAGATGATCACTAACCAAAACATTTAGTGATTCTTGGATTCAAATGATTTCATTCTGGATATTTATTCAATCTTTCTTTGTATATCTTTTAGAAATTACATGCAAGTTTTCTCTTATTTAAAGTAATGGGAAAATGATGCCTTTTGTTTGTCTAGCAATCCTATTGTAAGAGAATTATTTTTGGTAGTACCTTTGAAGGAGAATGGCTTCTTGGATGATTGTTTCTCTTTCCACCCCACCCATATATAGGGTGGAATAAGAGGTGGTGCCCTCTACCTATTTTTCAAAACCACAAGATAATGAGGTGTGGCTGTTTGATGGACATAACACAGAGATCAGTCTTCTCTTACAAAAAACAAAACCAGAAAGTTAAGATAGCTTTTGAGGCTTGTCATGGTTCTTAGCAAATATTCTGGTTCCCCAACACAAGCTCTAGCAGTAGAAATCCCCAAAGATAAACGATCAATTAATCTTTATATCTCATGTTTGCACCATTTTTGGTTTCTCTACAAAACAACAGCAACAACAACAAATCCCCCTCATATTTGGCTGTTCTACTCACTCCAAAGACATTCTAGGACAGACTAGACAGCCTCCAGTTCTAAATCTACAATTCCTGGATCTATGACTCCAACCATCTTTATGTGAGGTCAGAAAACTTTGGTGCTGTGATGATTTAAAAAAAACTTTAATTGGGAAAGCTGCTAAACTTGCACACAGTTTACAAACTTTGTTAACATTGGGGTTATCTCCAATAGTTTCAAAATCTTCCCCAAATGTTAATTAGAAGGAAAGGTGGAAAGAAAAGCCTTCTGGTGTAGTTGTTTTTTCAGGGCAGAAGAACATTGTTCGTTTCAACTGCATTTCGTTGGTGTTCAAACAGTGCCCAGTGAAACAATCCTCTTTCACTTCAAAAACAGAGACATGTTTTCTACAGCTTTGGGCATGTTTAATTGGTCTACCTTTGTACAAACACCATTTATTTCCTTCATTGACATACAGTAGTAGATTAGAAGCCATTGAAGCTCTAAATTGTTAATAATTCAAATCTTCAATCAAAGTATTATTTGGCCAATGAGGATTCTGGCTCTGTTGCTTCATGTTATTAGCTTCTTTCTCTCTTGGGAAGTATTAGTTCCATTTCATTGATCTTTGAAGAGACTTAAGGATTACTGTGAGTTCTTGGGAAAAGTAGGTAGCGTTTCTCATCACGTCAACCTCTGCATCCTGCATTTGTGGTCCCTTGGTTGAAGGCTGTCCAGGCAGTGCTGACATGTTCAGGCTTTTCCTGGAAGGATCCACCCAAAGTGAAACAAAGGGGCATGGTAACCTGGAACCTGTCTTCCTAGCACAACAGGTCTCCTGAGTCAACTGGACCTTCACTTTGCTCTGTTAGTCACAAAAACTAATTTAGCTTATGAGTGTAAAATAGTTTCAGTGACACCAAGTTTTAGGACTGACCCATACCCCAAGATTTGGGTGTGATAGGACAGGATGGATTCCTGCTTAGACAACCTGTCATGCCTTTGGGAATGAAAGTGATTCATTTCACTTGAGTGTCATGGTCTTGGGATCCGGTAATACTTTGGTTTAGCCCAACTTCGTTTTAAGTATTTGAATCTGTTGAGATTTAAATAATGGTCTCTGAATATTTTTATGTCTCCTCTCTTGTTGCCTTGATTGGTATAATGGAAAGAGAACTGAATCTTTATTGAAGTCAAAAAGTTTAACCGAATAGGGCCAAGTAAAGATTCCTGTGACACTCCAAGGAAGACCTCCTTCTAAGCTGACATAGAACCATTATAATTACTCTTTGGTTATGCCATTTTACCATTTTTCAATTTACCTACCCTGTATCTCTCTATCTTATTCACATAAATAAAAATAAAAATTTTAAAAAGAGAATTGGGTCAAGAGCAGTGGTTCTTAATCTGGGGTCCATGAATAGATTTTGCATGAGCTTGTCTATGAACTTGTTTTCTTTTTAAAATTTTGGTTAATTGTATTTCAACATTGGTTTCCTTTGTAATCCCATCTATTTTATTTTATGCATTTAAAAACTTCATTCTGAGGACAGAGTCATAAACTTCACCAGACTGCCAAACTGGGTCAAGACACAAAAAGAAGGTTAAAAATCCCTGATTTAGGGTCTGGGGTCAGATCCATCTTTGACACTTGCCAATTGGGTATGCCAGTTTCCTTATCTGTAAAATGGGGATGATAATACCTATGTTATCTGGCTCACAGGATTTTTGTGAGGACCAAATGAAATAGTGTATTGACAGCATTTTGTAAAGCTTAGAGTCCTGTATAAAAGTCAATTGTTATTTAATAATTTGATTCAAATAAAAATTCAATGAACATTTGTTAAATATCTAATATGTACAAAGTACTTTCCCAGATATGAAGGGATAAAATGATCTTATTCTTTACTGTGAGGGGAAGAAGGAGAAGGAGAAGAAGAAGAAGAAGCTTTACTTAGATTTGAGTCATGTATTTTGCCCTGAATGGGAGTAGATTATTAGAACCATGTGACTCTATTACATAAATAATTCTGGAAAAAATTGATTTTTGGTATTTATGTCTTATTAGGAACTAGTGTAGACATAGACTTACAGTTTAAAGAAATTATATCTCAAACAAAGAAAACATTACTAGAATTATTTTAAATTAGAAATGAAACAGTTTGTACCACTGTTTGGAAATATTATTCTTAATGTATTAAAGTGAGGAGGAGGCTGAACATTCATTCCCTCCCCCCCACAACCTTGAATGATATTCCAGTAATGAGTCACTAAAGAATTGGGGATTCATAGACTTTCAGTTTAGGAAGTCATCTACTCCAACACTTACATGAATGCTATGAATGAATGAATGAATGGATGGATGGATGAATGAATGAGGACATGAGTGAAGAATTTAAGTACTTATTATGTGCCAGGCATTATGCTCTAAAAAGTGATCATATTGCTTCTACTTGAAGATATCTGGTGATGAATAATCTACCACAGCATGAGACAACCTTAGCTATTTTGGATGGTTCTAATTTTGAGTAAATTTTTTCCTTTATTGAGCCAAAAATCTTCTTCATTAGATTATTGACCCATTGACTTTAGTTCTGCCCCCAGGGGCTAAGAAGAAAAAAAATCTAATACCTCTTCCACATAATGGTTCTTCTGATTCTCGAAGACAGCTATCCTAAGTCTAGGTAAGTGTCCTCTTCTCTAGGCTAAATGCCTGTAGTTCCTTTAACTGGGTCTCATTTGGAATGACTTTGAATTCTCCACCATTCTATGTTCCTTCTTCTGGAATGATCTAGTTATCGATATGGTCTCCAGAATTGGCCTCTATATTCAAATATGGTCTACCCAGGGCAGGCATAGTGAGAGTATAACCTCCTTCATTCTTGACCTCACAATTCTATTAATGCTGCTTAGGATTATGTAAATGTTTTTGTCTGCTGCATCCCACTGTTGATTCATATTGATCTTGCAGGCCCAAGCAGTCACCTAGGCCATTTTTATGTGAAATGCTTTCTTGCCATATCTCTTCCCTCTTTTTTGTAGAGTTGAGTTTTGGAGCTCGAATTCAGAACTTTATATTTATCCCAATATATTTTATTTTCTCAAATGCCTAATTGTGAGCTACAGTCGTGAAGACTATGCAAGCAAAGTGTAATTCTGGCTGTTTCTGCCAAGCTGGAAAGGCTTTAAATATATAGGCAGGAGTGTGTTTAACAATGTTTAACAATTGGTTTTCTAGGAATATCTATCTTCCCAGATACATACATATACATATATGTATACATACACACATATCTATATTTCTATCTTCTTTCTCTTTTTTCTCAGATACATACATATATATGCATATATATACTTATATATGACAAACTTAAAAAAATTAATTTATTTAATTTTAGTTTTCCACATTTACTTCCATTAGCTTTTGAGTTTTAAATTTTCTCTGCTTTTGTTTTCTCCTCCATTTCCAAAATGGTGAGCAATTTCATATAGGATTTACATATAAACTTTACATTAAACTTTTAAGTTTAATATGTATTATTGATGTTTTCTCTGTCACTTTCTAAAGCCCAAATAATTAACAAAACAATAAACCAAGGCCTGATTTGTAGCTTTTGCCCATTTCTGATGTGTAAATACTCACGCTGAAAATTTAACAATCAATACTCTGGAGCCAGTGCAGCTGACTCCGGCACACCACTGAACATACCTGATGATGGAAGGTAAGTCTATGGTTTGAAGACTAGCCTAGCTAAGTTATATGATCCCCAGCTTGTTTGCAGATTGTTTTTAAAAGCCTCCTGTTCCTCTTCAGTTGATTTCCCCTTTAGTCTTAGGATCTTACCTATGAACTCTTTGAATTCTTGAAAATGTACTCTCTGAAACTTAGCATATACTTTTGAATATTGAGTTAGTTTGGGGGTTTGTTGGGGCTTTGGGGACAAATAAGGGGTGATCTAGCACTCCCATTCACTTTCCTCAACATTTAATACCAAACGTTCTCTTGATGTGCAATTTTGTGATGACTCACCATAGCAGTGAAGTGGACAGGATTGTTGTTCCATGACAATTGAGAGATTGTTTGGCATATGGTAGGCACTTAAAAAAGGTTTTGAACCTTTCTTTCTCTACCAGTGAAATCACAGGTTTCGCTACAGTCACATAGAGGTGGTGACTGATTCCAATGGCTTTGGCTGAATTCAGCACACCATTTTCCTAGGGAACTGGGTGTCCAGTCCCCCATATTCATAGTCACTTTTGACAATTAAAGCTCTTTGGAAGTTTGGATCATGGGCTTCACGCTGAAGAGATGCTCGGTTAAGTGGATGGCAAAACAAATGCAATATTGGATTTGTCCATAGACTGAATTTTTGATGACTCACTTCTGAGCTGTTTTCAGGCTTTAACCAGGAGTAAGGAACCTGTGGCCTTGAGGCCACATGTGGCCCTCTAGGTCCTCAAGTGCAACCCTTTGACTGAATTCAAACTTCATAGACAAATCCTTTGGTTAAGGGGATTTGTTTATAATTTATTAAGTGGATTTGTTCAGTGCAGTTTGGTTAGAGTCAAAGGGCCACACTTGAGGATCTAGAGGACCACATATGGCCTCAAGAACAAAGGTTCCTAACCCCTGCAATCATGCAATATGGCTACAGCAAACAGGTTAACATTTCCTCAGGGCTTTTGTTCAGTACCCATAGATGGGGGTGTTTGCAGCTATGAATCAGTCAGCAGGCAAGTACTAGAGGTTAAGATAGACCACTAGAACAGGTCCTACCTCCTCTGGACTCTCAAGGAGATTTTTAAAAAGTACTATCTTGTCTTCATTTGCATGTGCCCTGTATGTAAGGAGGATTTTGTTATCCTTTTAGAGTTTAGTTTCTCAGGATCTATGGCCTTGGGAATGTCTAGTTTTCAAATATTAGATAATAACTCCTAGAATGGTTTCAAGGATTCTAGATAGTATTTCTTAGAATCATAGTGACAGACAGTCCTACTGAGGCAGCACCGTGAGATAAGGGGTGACATAATGTAATATTTACTATGCTTGTGCAGAATGAACATATTGCTAAAGTTAACCTGTGAGCTTAATGTTGGCAATATGCCTTCTTTGCCTGTTACCCCATAAAAACATAGAGGGCACTGGTCAGTGGGAGGGAGGAAAGACCATGAGGAATCTATGGGGGAAAACCAAAGGGAACCCGTAGGGAAATCCGTGTATGCCTCAACTGGCCCCCATTGAGACCTGAGGGAATTTAGGGGAAGTCTGTCTCGATTGAGTCCATCGAGACTTAAGGGTAGTTGCCCCCTCTTTCTCGCCAGCCCTTATGAGAAGGGTGATTAGGGAATGCTGTAGGAGTTAGTGCTTCCATTATCAGCAACCATTTGAGAGACTAAATTAGAATAGAGCTGATTATTAACCCCTCCACAGCTGTCTGCATGTCTGACCAAGATCATAACCTGTGAAACATACCCACACAGAAACAAATTAGAATTTCCCACCTGGCTGCAGTCCTTTGGACTTCTTCATGTCCCCAATGTAAGGTATCTTCCCCATCCTTCCTCCCATCTCTTGAGTTCTTTTGGTGTATTGTCTTCTCTCATTGGATTGTAAACTCCTTGTGGGCAGGGACTATCTTTTCTTTTTTTGTATTTGTCTACCCAGAGTTTTATGAAGTGACTGACACAGATTAGGCTCTTAAGAAATTGCCATTGATTCACTGATCACAGAAGTTAATTTGGGCATAGAGATTCAGAAACTCATCATGCTAATAGATCCAGGCAAGGGACTTCAGTGAAATAGTAATACGCTAACAGCCAACTGATAGGGAGGTTCTTTATGGTGGAAAGGTTGTGTGCTTGTTAAAGCAGCTCCAATTTTTTTTTCCTGCTTACACTGTAGGAAAGCTTTCATTCTTGACCAAATGGGGCATATTCGACTTTTTTCTTTCTTCCTTTTTTTTTTCTCATAGGTTTGCTTCTTTCTATCTTTCCTCCTCTCCCCAAAACTATAGACACTCAGGGTTGTTAACTTCTAAGTATCTCTCCTAAGTTAAAAGCACAGACTTGTCTTAAGTAACCAGTGGTAAAGCCGCTTGAGGAAAACTACAGTATTGACTGTGGCACAAGGCAGGATATCTAAGAAGCCCAGTTTCTACAAACTCCAGCAAATGGAGCTGAAAATCCTTTCTTTGCTATATGAGGACAGATTCCTTTCCTACTTCTGGCTCTGATTTCAGGAGGAAACTTGTTTTTATTTTTCATCTATGTCATAAACTGCAAGTCATTTTACTTTCAAAGATAACCTAAGCTAAAAAGTCAAAGCAAATGATGAAGCTACAAGTGCAATCTATATGATCATAAAATTCGTTTTTCTGAATTTTGCTAATAAAAGTGACCATGCAATTATCTAGTAAATTTCCTTCTTACCCTTAAGTAGATAGGGGCAGTAGGAGTATAGAAAAAAAAGCAAAAGAAGAATATTCTTTCCCTCATTTCCACACATCCCCTTCCATATTTTAAAGAACTATAACTTTCCCTAGGGCTTTTAGGGTATATGTGTTTAGAGCACCAGTCCCAGAGTCAGGAAGATAGGAGTTCCAATTTGGCCTCAAACACTTGCCAGTTGTGTGATGCTGAGCAAGTCACAATCTCTATTTGCCTCAGTTCCTCATCTGCAAAATGGGGACATGCTGGAGAAAGAAATGAGCAACGACTCCAGGACCTTTGCCAGGAAAACCTAATGGACAAAATCCCTAGGGTCATGTAGAGTTGGACGCCACTCAACGATAGCCAATTACTTAAATAAGTGTCATTTTCCCTTCCTCCCAGACAGGTTTGGGGAATAGGTTTTGCCAAAAGACTCAGTTCTTGTAGGACTGGTATAAGCAATGCTCCTCTCGCACTGGAGTGAGGAGTAAGAACTTTCAGTGTGGTCAAACCTTGGTGATGATGTCATTGTTTAAAAATTCCTCCTGCTGGAATCTGCTATTCACAGATAGTAAATATAGGGGAAAACCTCAAGGTCAGGTCTCTCATAAATCCCAGTCTAGCACACTGTCCAGCACCCCCAGAGCCACGTAGTGTAGTCCTTAGGAGAAATCCTTTTGAAGATTGCCTATATACATATTGATGAAATGGGTCTGTATAGCCCATGTATCAGAGGAGCTTCTGGTTAGAAGGTATTTGCATCTACTAGTTCACTATTAAAAGTCGATGGAGGTGGGAAGGCAGGGCTCAAGCCATAGCTTTAGAAATTCAGATCCATACACTACCTTGGACCTGAAGATAGGGGTTACTGGGGACTCTAAGTGTAACTGGGGTAGTCCAGAAGGGATGCTACATGTGTGACAGAATCCCTTCCCACAAAAGTGCCATATTTAATATGGATACAGACCTTTATTTCCTTTACCACGAAAAATGTGCGAGACACAAAAGACTCACGGGAAGAAATAAATAAAGGAAATGTGAAACATTTAAATAACTCAGTAGATTAACTAGTTCCCCCTGAAAAGGTAAAGGTCCTCTGTAGGACTTCTGAACAAGTATTTCCTGTTTACCTGGGATCTATATCATCCAAGCAACTCACAGCACTATTTAGTAGACTTGGGAAGATTCAGATATTTTGCCTTGCCAAGGCATGGCATGGTTCTGCATCTGGATAAGGAGGATCCAAATTGCATCCTACTGAGAAAATCTCTCTCTGGAAAGTCAGTTTCTGTTTCTGGAACTCTGTAACTCTTGAAGTGGTGAAACTCAAACTTAAGATTATCCATGAGCTAACTCCTAAAGCTGAAAAACATACATTCTCAGGATTTATCAGGGGAGAGAAATGTCTGGAAGGCATCTATCTTATCCAAGCCATCTGAGAAGTCAAACAGCCTATGTGCATCCTATGTGTCAGGCAGGGGAGAATGGGAGGGAGTAAGGAGAGAAGTCAGTGGAGGGGGGCAGGGCAGCAGTAATGAACGTAATGGATTGTGGCAGTCAGAGTTTATCTGGTCCTGACAGAGATAGATGAGGTGCTGGACATCAATCAACTCATGTCTCCAATGTTTAGTGAATGTGAACAGTTTCTACAGCTGTTCATAGTCTGCATTCCTTATTTGTTTATATTCTTTTAAATGAAATTACTCTAATTTGGAAGTCCAAGGGAGAGAAAGTAAGCAAGAAGAAAAAAAAGCTGGGAAAGCTGGGAAAAGGGAAGATGTATTTCACAACTCCCTCTAGGGCGGGCAGCTCCTCTGACTAGAGTCCAGCAACCACTCTTAGGAAGTATCTGGGTCATGGGGACCCATCAGAGAAATTTCCTGGGTGCCACCATCAAAGAATTTATGACTATTTTTAGCTCCATAAGAAATGTTTCCTTCCACATACGCCTCACTGATCAGATTGATTGGGAAAACATCAAATTGATCATCATCCATTACATGCTCCTCTCTGGTGTGACTATATAGTTAAAGAGGATAACTCAGGTGCCAGGGTAAATAGGACAAAACTCTAACTGTGACCAGATCATTTCACATTTTGATTTCATCATTCTATTCTCTTCTGTTTGATAGGTCATACAGCATTTAGAAAAACTCAATATATCAACTGGGGGCAGTTAGTTGGTACAGTGAATAGAGCAGAGGGCTTGGAGTCAGAAAGCCTGGAATTCAAATCTGGCCTCAGACATTTACTAGCTGTGTGACCCTGGGCAAGTCACTTAAATGTTGGCCTCAGTTTCCTCATCTGTAAAATGAGCTGAAGAAGGAGATGTCAAACCACTCCAGTATCTTTGCCAGGAAAACCCCCAATGGGGTCATGAAGAATTCAAAATGAGTCAACAACAACAGTTTTTTAACAAGACTTTATGTTTGTGTGGCACTTGACAACCTACACAGGGCTTTCTTTGATATCATTGCCCATATAAGAGCCTTTTGTTTTTATACTCCAGTCTTTTGGGGTGTACACTTGGGGTGCATTATAGTCAACTTTAACCAGTTTGGGAGAGCCAATTGTTAAATTTCAGGGTGAGTATTTACATGTTAGAACCTACTTTTCTTGGTACGTACCTATGGGGGAGGTCTAATAAGGGGAAGTCATGATAATATCTGAAATTGAGCCAAAGTTTGCAAAATATTTTACATACATTATTTCATGAAAACTTTCATATTGGCAAAATGGGATGATATCAATTGTTTCATCTTCTTAATTAAAATAAACCTAAAATTTCTAGAATTTACTGATATAAATTTTGCCGGTAGCAGTGCTTTGAGTGGAGCCAAGGGGTATTGATTGGTGGAAGTAACATCTACAGGCACAATGTCACTAACTCCAGAGTCAGGGGGAGACCTTGGACAAATCACTTTATTTTTCTAGGTCTTAGTTTCTTTATCTTCAAAATACGGGGATTGGTATTTGAGCCCTAGATCTATGGTACAGATCTACATCTATTAAATTCTACTAGGATCAAAATTACTTGGATCTATTGGAATCAAGACATTTTTACTTTATCCATCTAATGTTTAAGGAAACAGACTTATGGGCAGATTTGATCTCTACATATTCCATTTTACAGGGATAAATACCTGATAGTATTAAGAATGTAATATAAAATCTAAAGAAGTAAATATTACATATGTACAATTCAATTATGAAATAGATCCCAAAGACATTATTATGCACATATAAATGAATACACATAATTACTTTTCATATAATCTTTCCTTGAGTTCATTCTGTGTACTGCCTAATTCCTAGTATAGATTTAATGTTTATATTCCTGAACCATCTGATGGAATCCCATGCCATCAACTTCTTCATCAAGCTAGCATAGCTTGGATTGATTTTTAATTTAAATAACACAGTATTATTAACTGGATCCTATTCCCTTAGGGCCTTCACTACAGAGGAATTGCAGCATAGCCAGATGCTAACAGACTAGCTGATATTTTTCAATCTTTTCAGCTCTGGCTATTTGGAAGGCAAATTTTATTTTCAAAAGAAATGGTAATTAATATCTATGATAGTAGCAATTGCAGTTCTTATCATCCAAGATTACTAAATCTTGTCTTAAGGTTTCTTCCACTCTCAGAACTGTTAAATTTACCCAAATCTCAGTTTGTTTCTTTTTTTTTTTACTTTGATAGCTTTAATGAGTCTATTTAAAATAGCATCTTATCATTGGGTAACTGGTCCATTTAGTTGAGGATCACAGCAGTAGAGGATGAGTGGGGGTGTTTCAATAATAGTGCTTGTCTCTAGAGTCAAATTTTCTGTCCCCATTCAGCGGATTACAATCCAGTTTGTCTCCGTGAATCAATCATTGGTCCACAAATTGGGCTAAAGATCCTTTCCTCTTTTAAAAATCTTTTTTTGAGACTATAGTCATTGAGGTGAAAGAATATACTTTACCGTGACAGGGTTTGCTGATCAGCTACTGTTGAAAATAATATCCTAGAACATATTTCAAATACTCCTTTTCTTCTAGGGCCAACAGACTGTCATTCAACCATAGTGCCAAGACACCATTTTTTTTTTTTTAACACGACTCATTTGGGGTTTTAGCTGACAATTGTCAGGAGGTTACTCATGACCGGGACCAGATATTGGAAAGCTACTGTGCCCTTATTTTCGAATTTGCCTTTCACTGAGCCATATAATAAATGGCAGGGTCTTCTGGTATAGGATAATATTTAATTCTGTTCCTCATGATATCACTAGGAGAATGGTGGGGGAATTAACCCAGATCAGTTGATTCCAGAAGACTCTGACTGATGTCAGATGCTACTACTAGTGGTAGCAGGTTCATTTCCCTCCTCCTTCACCTGCATTTCATAGGAGAGATATAGGGACTTGATACCGGTTCTTTGGGAGGGAGATATATCCATCTCTTGGCATCTTTTTAAATTGTCTGTCCAAGAGTTTGAGGGCACGTTTTGGGGACCATGCCATTCTTAATGTGGAATGAGATGCAGATTAAGATGAAAGTGTTTACTATATATCTCTTTTCTGCCAAAGAACCACTTTAGGTCTGTCCCCGAGGTCTGTTTGTAGTCATGTTAGGTGTGACATCTTTCACAGAATTTGTGGTGTGGAACGCTATGGGGATTAAAAGGTAAGAAAAGCTATTTTCTTCAGACATTACTGAGATCCCCAGATTTTGTATGGTAATTTTATGAGTATTGTATGACATCATCAGTCAACAAGTACACACTTTTGGTCCTCTTAACTGTAGCCTTCTTTAGGTGAGGGAAGGGAGGGAGAGGAAAAAAGAAAGAAAAAGTACACAGCCAAGAACAAAAGGAAATCAACAAGGAAGCAAAGGAAGGCTGGGCAGCTTTGAAAACAATGTGTACTATTTGTTATATAGTTTTTCTTGAAAAGGAATTTTTTGTTTTATGTTGAATCCTCTCTTATGGTCTAATGTGTATATGGCAATTTTCCCCTCATTTTGTATGTAAATGTAAAACAATTACCAAAAGAAATTATAGGGCTAAGAGAATAACCTGCCTTCCACATTGTTGTTAGTGACTCTGGGATTTTCTTGGCAAAGATACTGGAGTGGTTTGCCACTTCCTTCTCTGCTTATTTTACAGATGAGAAAACTGAGGCAAACAGGGTTAAGTGACTTGTCCAGGGTCACAAAACCAGTATCTGAAGCCGAATTTGAATTCAGGAAAAGGAGTCTTACTGATTCCAGGCCTGGCGCTCTACCCACTGTACCACCTAGCTGCCCAAGGCCTCCCCCATGTCTGAGTATTAACATCTGGTATGAGGTGGTCTCTGGTGTGGTCCTATAGTGCTGGTAAAGTCTTTTTGTAACACCCATCACCTCTTTGTGTAAACTGACCCATTTTAGTACTAGATGTATTGTCTTATCAGAGCTGAATGACTTGGTTGGATGGAGTCAGACCACCTCATACATTTTCCTTTTATATTTGACTTCATTCAATATAGACTATAGTAAGAAGTTATGCCATCAGTAGGCATGAAGCCCTTTTGATTCCTGTGGATGGGTCCATTTTTCATACTCCAATCAATGGGTCTTTCAGACAAGAAGGAAGTATAGACTTTACCTATGGTATCTGAGGAAATAGGTTTCCAGTTGGAGGCCAGATTCCTATTACCTTTTTTTGTAAATTAAAATAGCTGTAGATGACTGCCACTCCTCTGGGATATGTAACTACTTATGTGATATATTAAAAACAGTGCTTAAAATATCTCCCTCTGGAATGATTTTCCAGATTAAATATTTAATGCCCTCCAGTCCTCTGACTATATTTATACGGTTTTAATTGGTCTCACGCCTTGACTGGAGTAAATGGATCACAAAATGTGTTCCTCCAGTCAGCAGGAGTGTCATGATTTGGTAATAATATGTGCGTGACAGTATGAACTAAATCTGTCCTTTTCCAGGTATATATTTCAGCCTTCCATCCTGCCTAGAACCTGGTCACCCCCCTTAGAAAAAAGCTACAATACTACAGGGAGAAGATGACTGGTGCATGGACCAAAGCTATCCCAACAGATAGAGAAGAAAAGGGGGTCAGACAAAAACAATAATAACCAACATTTATATAGCACTTACTATGTGCTAGGCAATCAGTTAATAAACATTTATTAAGCACCTGCCATGTACCATCACTGAACTAAGAACTTTATAATTATTATCTCAGTTGGTCCTAACAACAACCCTGGGAGGTAGGTGCTCTTATTATCCCCATTTTATGGATGAGGAGATGGTGGCAACTAACACAGGTTAAGGGACTTACCCAGGGTCACACAGCTAGTAAGTGTCTAATGCTGGATCTGAACTCAGGGCTTCCTGAATCCATGTCTAGCACTCAGATTATTCACTCTACCACCTACCTGCCTCAACACTAGAGATCCTACAAAGATTTTTTTTTGATAAATTGGGTGATAAAGGAAAGTAAAAAAAAAAGTTCTATGCCTACTTAAAAAACCAAAACCAAAACAAAAAGTAGTTCCCAGACTCAGAGTTCTTCATTATCTGTTTATTTCTTTTTCTCAATTTTCGGTTTTTTCATTGTTTTTAGTTTTAATGATAATTTTCAGTTGACAAAGTCATCAGCATTTTCCCTTTTCATTTGCTTCCTTAATAATGGGAAAATCTGAGATTTCACCCTCAGATTTAATTTCTCAACTCATTACTCCTGTGAAGTGGCATGTTTTCCTTTTACCACTGGGTCTTGAAAGAATGCTGCACAGTAAGTGCTCTTGTTAACTGTGTGGCTGTTAACTGGCACACCCTGGTTTCCATACAAAGAACAAGATTTTTGTTCCACAGAAACAGATATTTTTACATTTTCATTGGTTTATGGATACATGACAAAGAAAATCATTTTTTGCAACATCTTTAAAAGTCCCAATGCCAATTAGTAGGAAATTGAGATTTTCTGTGTTCTCAGTCTCCTCCTCTCCTTTGATTTGTTTGTCCTCAAGGGAGAGAGAAGAAAGAACCTTGGGGAGGAGCCCAGAACGCTGATACCTCTCCACTCTCATGTCTGCTTTGGGGACAAGTTACAGTGTGGGAGAGACAGAGGATGAGAGACAACCTCCTCCTGTGTATAGGAAGATTGAGAGAGACCAGAATTCATGGTAGGTAGAGAGGGTCACTTTCTCTTCTAGGTCTCAACTCGTCTTCCCCCTCTTTCCCCTTACCTTCTATTCCAACCATGTCAAAGAGATACTAACTATAAAGATAGGAGAGAGAAGAAGGTAGTAGGAATTTCTTCCCCTCCTAGTTCAGGTTGTCAGAATGTACCCATGTGGGTGATTTTTCCCTTCTCTGACTAATTTATTATCTTTCATAAATTAAATTTTGGCAGTATGGATTAAAGTGCTGAAATTAATCAAGAAGACCTGCATTTAGATCCTGCCTCTGACATCTTCTAACTGAATGATCACAGGAAAAACATTGAGTTGATATAGACCTCAGTTTTGTCATCTTTAAAATGGGGTTACTATTTCCTATAGTAATTCTTTCAAAGAGTTGTTGAGCAGCTCAAATGAAAAAGAAGTATGTAAAGTGCTTTGTATACTTTAAAGCATTATATGAGGACAAATTAATTTTTGTTAACTGGCACCAAGATGTGTGCCACTTTAACTTAGAACAGAATTTCCCAACTCTACTACTGAGTTCTTTTAGGGTTCTTTGTATTCAATTACATCAGGTAGTATGTCTCTCACAGGATGGTGGGAACATTTCTGTTCTTTGTAATATAGCATTTTAAATATGCAAGGGAAACGGGCTTGCCTGAACAATAACAGTCTTTCTCAGAATGCTATGGTTGATTAATTAGCTCATGAGGTCATTTGTTTAGGAGAATTTGCCTTTCAGTTTGTTGTGAAAGTGCTTAGTCTAAAGGTATTACACATGTTTAGGAGTATGAGCTTGTTCAAGTAATGTTGTATTTCATTTTAATGTGGTACTTTAGTTACTAAGATTAATCAAAGTAATAGCTAACATTTAAGTAGTACCTCCTATGTGCTGGGCACTTTACTAAGTGCTTTATAATTATTTTCTCATTAGGTCTTCATATCAGCTCTTGGAGTTAGATGCTGTTATCATTATTCCCATTTTTACAATTGAGGTGAGTGAGGCAGACAGATATTAAATGATTTGTCCAAGATCACATAGCTGATGAGTGTTTGAGGTCTGATTCATACTTAGATTTTCCCGATTCCAGGCTTAGCATTTTATCCATTGTGCCATATATCTGAAGTCACTTCTGTTTTTGATACAGTAGAGTCAATGAAGACTTTTTTTATTTTTTATTTTTATTTTTTAAGATTTATCTATTTTAAGTTTTCAACATTCATTTCCACAAAATTTTGAGTTCCAAATTTTCTCCCTATCTCTCCCCTCCCCCCACCCCAAAGTATTGAGCATTCTAATTACCCCTACCATCAATTTGCCCTCCCTTCTAACATCCTTCCCTTATCCCTATCTTCTCTTTTGTCCTGTAGGACAAGATAGATTTCTATACCCCATTACCTGTATTTCTTGTTTCCCAGTTGTATGCAAGAACAATACTCAATTGTTGTTCCTAAAACTTTGGGTTCCAGCTTCTCCTCCTTCCTCCCTCCCCACCTACCCATCCTCATTGGGAAGGCAAACAATTCAATATAGGCTATATATGTGTAGTTTTGCAAATGACTTCCATAATAGTTACATTATCTTCTATTTTTTCATTCTTTTGGTTTTGTTTTGTGATTTCTTGGTTTCTCATAAAGTCATTAGCCTCCATATGTTCCATTCTAGTTTTTAAAGAACTATTTTCTTCAGTGAGCTTTTGAACCTCCTTTTCCATTTGACTAATTCTGCTTTTGAAAGCATTCTTCTCCTCATTGGCTTTTTGAACCTCTTTTTCCAATTGAGTTAGCCTATTTTTGAAGATGTTATTCTCTTTAGCATTTTTTTGGGTCTCCTTTAGCAAGTTGTTGACCTGCTTTTCATGATTTTCTTGCATCTCTCTCATTTGTCTTCCCAATTTTTCCTCCACCTCTCTTATTTGATTTTCAAAATTCTTTTTAGCTCTTCCATGGCCTGAGACCACTGAATATTTACTTTGGATGTTTGGGATACAGAAGCCTTGACTTTTATGTCTTTCCCTGATGATAAGCATTGTTCTTCCTCATTTGAAAGGATGGGAGAAGATGTCTATTCACCCAGAAAGTAACCTTTTATAGTCTTATTTTTTTCCCCTTTTTTTGGGCATGTTCCCAACCAGTTACTTGACTTTTTGGTTCTTTATCAAGAGCAGGGTATACTTAAGATCTCAGTTCCTCCAAGGTGGCACAGTCAAGTGTGTACACTGGTCTGGGAGCAACAAGAAACTTTTGTGCCCAGAATCTGTGAGTAGAGTTTCCTCTCCACAACCACCTGCCTCCAGTTCCACCAAGCCAGCACTGGAGGCTGAGATTCAGATAAACTGCTCAATTGCCCCAGGGGCTTTAGTTGGGGACAGGGCCCCCACACAAGACTGAGGTAAGGATCAGCTACTCAGTTCCCCCAGGGGTTTTATGATCCAATAATGGATGCAGGCTGCTGTGGGAGTTGCTGTCACCCAATGCAGCCTCTGTCAATGCTGCCTGAGGCAGGAGCTATGGGAAGACCCTACTCCCTTCTCAGCTTGCTGAAAAATCCCTCTCACTGACCTTTGGCACCTGTGAGTTGAGGGATCTGCAAACCGCTGCTACTGCCACTGGGGATTCCATCCCCAAGGCTTTCTTGGGTCCTCCTCCTGGCGCATGCCACTTGGCCAAGACTGGGCTAGGCTCTACTCCATGTCTGGTGTGGCAGATCTTTCCTGTTGACCTGGAAATCTTCTCTGCTCTCTTGTTCTCTGGTTTCTGCTGCTCTGGAATTTGTTGAGAGTCTTTCTTTACAGGTATTTTATGGGCTGTGGGGGAAGAGCTAGTGTATGTGTGTCTTTCTACTCCACTATCTTGGCTCTCCCAGTGTAGACTTTACATGATGAAATGAATGAATCCCTCTTGGCTGATGGTTGGCGCAGTCCTCAGGTCTTTATTTTCTATTTCATTCTGTTCTTAAGCCTTTGTTAAGTGTCTTTGTTAGAGAAGCTATGTGGTTCAGTGTAAAAGACAGTGGGGTTGGGTTGAAGTCTTGAGTTTAAGTTATGCCTCTGCTATTTATTCCTTGATTGACTTTTGGCAAATTCCTGTATGTTTTTGGATCTCATTTTTTAATGTCTAATGAAGTGGAGAGGGGAGGGAAGCAGATAAGTAAGATGTAATTCCTGCCCAGTCAGTTTATAATGGTGTACCATAGATTCCACTTAGGCATTGACCGTCAGACCTACATTGAACCAACATTGATGGAGCTTCATCTAGGTTTAGATTGTCAGTTGATAAACTTAAACTTGCCTGAAACTCATGCATCTCATCTTTGGTTCCATGTGTATATTAACCATGTGTATATATTACATATAACATATAATCAGTGGTCAGTGGCCAGTATCTGAATACACGCAGCTAGGCTTCCATTTCCATTAAACCATTAACTGAATACATTTTGTGGTCACCAACAGTCACATGCTAATTGAACATCTGACATTGATTTCAGGGACTGTACTTACTTAAGTAATTCTTTGGGATACTTAGCAACATTAGGTGCCAGTTTTTATTTTTTCTAGACTTGTGATTTTAATTTGCAATAGTGTCAAACTCAAATAGAAACAGATGACTGCCAGGTAAACATTGATTTTGAAGACCATAAATTAGCATTATCTAGGCTGTCTTGTATTTTTATTTCATTTGTTAAACATTTCCCACTATCACTTTAATCTTGTTCACTTTTAATCTTGTACTCGAGTCCCATAGGCTATGAATTTGGCAAGTCTGGGGGAAACTCAGGCTGAGGACAACTCCCTTTACCAGGAGTGGGAAATCTGTGGCCTCCAGGCCACATGTGGCCCTCTAGGTCCCCAAGTGTGGACCTCTGACTGAATCCAAACAAATTTTCCCTTTTCCGTTGCAAACTGACATTTTCTCTACAAGTTAATGTTTGAGACTGAGAATTGCCTGGAGGTACTAAGAAGGTAAGTCACTTGTCCAAAGTCACACAACCTATGTGTCTAAGGCAGGACTTAAACCCAAGTCTTCTTGAGTTCCAGGCCAGGTCTTTATCCACTATGCTTTTTCTAGTAAGTGCTTCATTTTTACCCTCAATTACATGAAAGAATAATTTTTAATAAACATTTTAAAAAATTTTGAGTCCCAAATTCTTCCCCTCCCTCCTTCCCATTTCCTTTTATTGAGCAGGCAAGCAATTTGATGTAGGTTATGGATGTGCACTTATGTAAAATATATTTCCATGTTAGCTATTTTGTGAAAGAAAACACAAACCAGAAAAAAAATAACCAAGAGAAATGAAGAAAATTTACAATGTATGCTTTGATTTGCATTTGGACTCTTATCAGTTCTTTCTCTGGAAGCAGACAACATTTTTCATCATTAATCCTTTGGAATTGTCTGGGATCATTATATTGCTGAGAAAAGCCAATTCAGTCACAGTTGACCAGTTTTGACTTTGTTGTCATCTTCTGAGTTTGTGTTTTGATTTTTTTCTTTTCCCATAATAACTTTCTATGGTGAGGTTCATTGCTGTTGTTATTTACTTATTTTTCCAGCTTATTTCTTGACTTTTAATTTTATAGTAAAGTTGAACTTTCCTCCTGGGGTAAAGGGGCATGTCCCAAGCTTCAGGTTTTTTGTTCTGCTGTTTTTGGAGCTAGTTCTGGGAGATCTGTAAGTTTTCAGTTCTTTCAAGGTGGTATGATCTGAAGAGAGGTGTGGTCACTGCTCTTCTGGCTGTGTGCTTTGGTTTTTTGGTGTTTTGAGTGAGCAGAAAGCTCAAAGGAAACACAGGATGCGCAAATTTAGAGAAGTGACCCCAAATGTTCACTTGGACTATTTGTGCATGACCTGTGGTAAAGCATTCTGAGCCTGTATTTGTCTGATCAGCCACAGATGCGTTGAAACTTGACTCTAGCATACTGATGCCATTTTGATCTTTGAGAAGAAAGCACAACAACCAACCAATCAACCATACCTAGAGTATTTAGTAAGTTGAATTTTTAATATGTAAATTGCCTTTTCTTCAATATTTGTCTCATCCAGTGGTTCATGGCTCACTGATTCCAAAATTCCTACATCATTCTTAAACGTGCTTGGTATTTTTCTGTTAAAGGTACACTTGGTTTCTCTTATGCTTGAAAGAACAAAACCACACTAACTGCATAGGTGCTCAGATTTTTTCTCAACCTATACTAACACCTTTCCCAAGATACACTCTTTGTTAAGTGAATATTTGACATCTCTGAAATCCCCAGCACACCCAATGCTGGCAACCACATGTAAGCTTAACTACATATTTCTTAATCTAATTTTCATGAGTAATTAAGTTACTCTCAAAATCAAGAGGCAAACTTGCACATTAATATTGCATAGTGAGGAAAGCTTTGACATCAGTTCTCACAGTGAGAAAAGCAGCTCTGCCCTCTGCTGGAAGGTAAGTTGAATTGGTCTTCCCACCCTTTTGTATATGTACATGTGTATGTATACATGCATGTGTATGTATGTGCATGTTTATGTTTTTGTATGTGTGTATGTATATCTGTATATACACATATACATGTATATATATGCATATATATGTACATATCTATGTGTATCTGACTATAAAAATCACAATTTTTTAAAAGACCAAACAAGTATTTTTTTAAAAGGATTGTTGAGCTATAGGAAGGCAGCTACGTGGTACAGTGACTAGAGTGTTGTACCTGGGGTTGGGAAGATTCATCTACCTAAGTTCAAATCTGGTCTCAGAAACTTGTTAACTTGTGACCTTGGGCAAGTCACTTCACCTTGTTTTGCCTTAGTTTCCTCATCAGTAAAATGAACTGGAAAAGGAAATAGTAAACCACTCCAGTATCTTTGCCAAGAAAATCTCAAATAGGGTTATGAAGAGTTAGACATGACTGAAAAATGACAACAAAATAATGAGCTACAGGAAGATGGTAGTTAACCAATATCAGCATCTGATTAGAATTTGGACCAATAAATTGTCTAATTCTTTTCCTTTGTTTTAAAGAACCATCATTTTCATGAAAATTCTTAAAAGACATTTAATAGCTCACTAGTCACATATGTTTAAGTTGGATTCTGCTTAAAAGGTGGTCTCTATTAGACTTTTTTATTTGACAAGTGTCACAAATAAAATAAGCTTTATAATATAAAAACTGCTATGACTGGGAAATAATTAATTAAGCCCTGAAAACTTGACTTGACTTCCCTTCTCTCCCCTTTCCATGGACTTCCCTTCACTTCTCGTGGGTGAAGGAAGCTGAAATGTCCTGTAGTCCAGACTGAAGCCTATACCAGGAAATATGAAATATTAATCAACTACCCTATAGCTCCACTATAATTCAAACCATTCTGACCAAGTCACCCTGCCCTAACTTCTGTCTAACCCTATTAAAATGTATGCTCCTTGAGGTCAAGTATTGTCTCATTTATGTACCTATATCATCAGTGCTTAGGATGGTGCCTACCACAAAGTGATGTTTTCATTCATTCTAGGATTGTTTCCAGACATCCTCTGTCATCATTTTAACCTCAAACATAGATTTGTTTTTGTATCTCCCATTTCTGTTAGTGTTTATTATCTAAGTAATTCTTCTGCCTTAAGGTCTTTATTTCTATTCCTCCATCTATTCTAGATATAAATCACATTATTACTATATATCTTTATTCCCAATGTTCTCTTTTAAAGAATCAGAGAATCATGGAGGTTTAAAAACAGAAAGGACCTTAGAAATCACTAGTTTAGTCTTCTTATTCACCGGCATCTTATCTTTTGTTTTCCCTATTTCCCTGTTTTAATTTTAATAAGGAACTGACAATTTTTAAAAGATGAGAGAAATGATTATTATTCTCTCATATTTAATAGCTAATTATTGTATTGGGACCCAGGTTTCCCTCCCTTTCTAATTCCTTATCCAGGAATCCACTAGTGTGGGAAATCTTTGGCAAAACTTATGGGACCAGATTGAGAGAATTGGTGAATTCCTGTTCATTGTGTTTGGTCAGACAGGTCTGGGGTAGAAGTGGATTCCCTCTTTGATATGTATATTGATAAGTATCTTTGATCAAGATTTGGGGGATCCAAGTCACTTACCTCAAGACCCTCATTGAAATATAGCCCACCCCTTCTTTGTAATGTTTATTTTCTTATTAATTGTTAACTAATCAGAGTTGATTGCCACCCTCAGGCATACCTACTTTTCCAAGGACATATAAACTATGAGTCTACCTCCATAAGGGGTCTTTGGTCTAAGAGAGATGGCCTAATTACTATCTTTTAATTAATGAACATGCTGATATTATTAATAAAATAATTAAATTACCCCAAAACTATGTTTCTTGAATGTTTTAAATGCCACAATGATCAGGACTTATCTTTTACTCAGTTTATGCCTGCCTAGAATAGAGTAGAGATTAGGGACCCTAGATCTGTTGCTAGAAGGGACCTCAGATAACTCCAATTTTGGATGAGGAAATCAAATCCCAAGGAGACTAAATACCTTGTGAAAGAACACAATACAAATGTAAGAGGTGGAATTTAAATGCTGGTCGTCTGACTCCAGAACAAAGGCTCTTTTTATTGTACCACACTGACCTAGATGATTTCTAAGACCCCTTCTAGTAAATTCTATCATCCAATGGTTTGTCACAAATTCAGTTATTCAAGGGATAACCAGGAGCTTGCAAGCTATCAGTGATGAGAAGTCAGGATCAAGGAGGAAAGTCAAGGGTAGAAGCTTTAGTGTGGCTTCAGAAAGAAGAATTTTTAAATTGGTAGAACTAATTATCTTTAACTAAATGGGGAGAACTAACATCTCATTAAGTTGAAGAATATAAATTAGGAAAGTAGGTTAATAGAAGATGAAATGCCAAATGCACATAGAGAAAGAGAGATTTTCTTTCTTCCTTTAAGTGAATTTTTCCTTTTTATTTAAGAGTAATTGACTTGCATATTGTATCTGGAGAATGAAGAAAGAATTTGGGAAAGAAAAACTCATTCAAGAATTGGTTAAACAGTCATTGACTATTGGATGCAGTCTCTCTATCTGTATCCAGAAAAAGAAGTGATAAATAGAAGTTGATGGGTGGGGGAGAGGGAAGAAAAAAAAGAAATGTACATGACAATTTTATTGTATATTTGAAAGAAATAGCAAATTGTGCACAGTAGATTTGCAGTTTCATGTTTATAATTGTACTATTATGAAAATGCTCATTTTGTTCCATAAATATGTATTAATGTAATGAAAAAGTAAAAGAAAAAATAATCAATATTTTAGAATAAACAGATTTAGGCAGAGAATGACCAAGTTTGGAGTTTCCTTTGTTATGCATCTTTTTGGAGAAATTATATCAGAAAGCTGGAAGGAAACTAGAAAACATCATCATTATCATTATAACTGATGTTTGTATAATATAAATTTACAGAATACTTTATCTCATTTCAGTTTTACAACAATGCTATGAGGATAATATTAAAGGCAGTATTGTCCCTATTTTTTGGTTATTGTTCAGTCAGGTCAATCATGTCTAATTCCTTGTGACCTCATTTGAGGTTTTTTTGGGTAAAGATACCAGAGTGGTTTGCCACTTCCTTCCTCAGTTCTTTTTACAGATGAAGAAACTGAGGCAAACAGGGTTAAATGACTTGCCTAGGGTCCCACAGCTAGTAGTGTCTGAGGCCAGATTCGAACTCAGGCAGATGAGTTTTCCTGATTCCAGGCCTGGCACTCTATACACTGTACTACCTAACTGCCTTTTATATATGATGAAACTGAAGCTGACTGATACCTGTGATGAGAAGCCTGGAGTCAGTCAGACCGGAGTTCAATCCTGCCTCATACAGTTCTAGGTGTATGGCCCTGGGCAAGTCAATTTAGCCAGTGTCTATTTCAGTCTCCATATTAGTAAAATGGAAATAATAATAGCACGTAATTCCTAGAACTGTAGGAGAATAAAATGAGATGTTTGCAAAGGGCTTTGCAAACCTTAAAGCATTATATATGTCAATTATTAGGATTATATTATTATAATAATTGCATTGTTAATATTATTGCATTTATTATTATTGTTACATTTTCTGGGACCTAGATATGAAGAATTGCAGTAGAAGGAAAATTGACCTTAGAAACAATAGACCATTTGAATCCTAGCTGTAATATTTACTAGCCACATGACTTTGAAAAGTTGTTTCCCCTCTCTGAGCCTCAGTTTCTTGATCTGTAATAATTTTGCATTCCCTATAACATGAACTTGTGGCAAAGTCTTTTGTTAACCTTAAAGCACTATAGGAATGAGGGTCATTGTTATTAATATATGCGCCTTTTGATGTATGCCCCATAGCTACATTTAAAGGTTGAATTCTCCAATAGGTGTTTACCCTAGGTTCAAGGTGCTCTGTGGGTTGTTGTAAGGATAAAAATGAAGTGATATTTATAAAGTACTTTGTGAAGTTTCAATCACTATGTGCTAACTAACAGTAACATATCTCAATGATCCATGTGACCAAAGAAAGCCACACTTTAAGAAGTGCTGGAGGGCTTGGCTATCTCTCTTCTTGTGGGGTCTTTATTCTTCTCCCCTGAGATACAGCATGTCTGCCAGGCAGGTTGTTCACTTGGTCTCCCTGGACTTGGTCTTTTATGTAGTTATCTTGAAAACTAGGGCTGACCCTCTCCCAACTCACGGAACTCCTTATACAGTTTGAATGACTCCTCAGAGAGGATGTTTCGCTCTTTAAAGGGCTAGCAGGGGCAGTAGCCTTTGAGCATTTAATGTCGTTACCTCTGGAAATGTAATATCTGTGTAAAGTATAGACACTTCTTTGTTCTTTGTTTAAAAACTTATTAGCATCTTGTATAACATCTTTGTCTTTTTTTTTCCATGCCCTTCATCTTCTATAATTTAATCATGTGAGTTAGGGAAGGGATGTGAAACAAATTAAATAGAATCTCCTAATCAACTTGCTCAACTACGTTAAGTAATGCTATTAAATATACATAAATTGATAGTTTGTTATTATTAAAATTAATTACATCCAGATCATTCTTTTCAAAACATGTTTGCTGGTACTGTAACGAAAAAAAATGAAATGACAAAAGTATCCAGTAGAGAGTTACATTTTTTGACATTGTTTTAAATTATTTTAGGAACTAAAGGAAATTTTAAAAAAAAGTTATTTTATGGTTCCTAATGGTCAGCTATGTAATACTAAGTAAAATGCTAGATCAAAATAAATTGAAAACATAAAACACATAGCATATCTTTTGGGAAAGCCTAAGAAAAGATGGGAAAACCTACGGCAGGTGTTAAACCTTGGTCAGGAGCCTCTCTACCTAAGCCTCAGAGGCTGAGAGGAGTGACTTGTCAAGGTTATATAGCTACTAAATGTATTCTGGGAAATTCCTTGATTTCTCAGCACTCTAGTCAATTCTATAAGACTTGTAAGTTACAGAGAAGATGATGACCTATATTGGTAGGGGATTCCTCACCTGGGAGTTCTTTATACTAATGAATTAATAGGTCCAGTCCTACTCCTGTCCCTGCTCTTTCATAGATGGCCTAGACTTGACATCTGCCAAGGTTCCTACCAAATATGTGACTTTGTGATTCTCTGAAAATCAACTCTATAAATACAGGGTGGAAAAGACAGAGGTAGACAAGAGCTCCATGAGAAAATGTGGGGATTTTGTTGAACTTCAAGCTCATTGGATGTCAGCTATCAAGAACACATCTGTTGTATTTTGTTCTGGATATCATATTTAAGAATGACCCCAGAGGAGGCTGAGTGAGAGAATGTAAAACTATGCTATATAGTTGAAGGAAAGGGATATTTAGCTTGGAGAAGAGAGGACTTATGGGAAAGGGTAACAGGACATGGAATAGTTTTAATATTTTAATGATTTTCAGGTGAAAGAGATTTACCTTGCTTTGTTCTAGTCTAGAGGACAGAACAAGAGGAAGTTATATAGAGGTACATATATCTAGTTATGAGAAAACCTATCCTAAAGAGGAATGGGGCAGTTAGATGGTACAATGTATAGAATGCCAGACCTGAATTCAGGAAGACTCATTTCCCTGATTTCAAATCCAGTTTCAGACATATACCATCTGTGTGATCCTGAGCAAGTCACTTATACCAATTTACCTCAGTTCCCCCAACTGTAAAATGAACTAGAGAAGGAAAGAGGCAAACTGCTTCTGTATTTTTGCCAAGAAATGGGGTCATAAAGAGTTGGGCATCCCTGAAATGACTCAGTAACAACGAAGAGGCAGTCCTCAGGTGTAAACTAGAGGGGATTTCTATTTAGGTTTGGGTTAAATGAGAAGTTCTCTAAGGTTACTTCCAATGGTTGCGTTCTTTGCTTCGGCGATCATTGTTACGCTACTGAACATGGACTGATTTCTAATTTTGTATCTACTCGTTGCTAAAAAGGATTGCAGGTGGAATAGGTATGACAAGAGCATTTGTAAGAAAATAAGGGGAAAGAGAATGCATGTCTACACTAGCTGAGCACTTCTGACTTCATGCTAAATTTTCACTTAATGCATACAATGGCACCTGAAAACCTGTAATTTTTGGCAAATGTGCTATTTACAAAGATATGATTTATTGGGACATAGGCTTATGAAAAACGATGATAAAGCTATGGAAAGTGGCAGCAAGCATCATATAGGTGCTCAGTAAACATTTGGGGTCCATAAAACAACCTTTACCAGTTCACTAAGCGTAAAAGGTGACCTCGGAAATGACAAGAGTCTTATAACACCTTTTTAGATTATATTCCTAAGACTAAATGGAAGGTAAACCCAGGCATTACGTTTGCTTAAGTCATCTTATCTTAGCCTTTGTCTGACTGACACTTAGAGAATAGCTCTGAGGCTAGGTGTTTTCCAAAAGGATGCTTGGCAGGCTTGCTGTTTTTAATCTTTAATGAATGCCCCAGTGTTATATCATCAAATTAATAATACATTCCATTTATAATTTAAAATGGTGGGCAAGAATTGTGCTTTATTATTTTATATGATGCCCAGAATATTTAAGGGAAGTTAGAAAGTATATTTCTTAATACCTACTACTTGTTAATAGTGCATATGATTAAAGTTTGGGTAGAGGGTTAGGATTGGTCACGTTGCATACAAAGCTGGTAAAATTATTCTACACAATACTTCTCTTTAACAGTTTTTTCTCTGGATACAGATAGCATTTATATCAGATAGCTGAATGAGTTTTTAACAAGACTTTAATGAGGTTTTTTTCCTTTTTTTACAAATTCTTTCTTAATTCTTTTTTTCAGATATATAATATACAACTCAATATTTTTAAGAGGAAAAATTCATTTAAAGGAAGAATGAAAAACTTACCTTCTCTATGTGCATTTGGCATTTCATCTTCTGTTAACTTTCCTTCTTAATTTATGCTCTTCACTTTAATAAGATGTTTGTTCTCCCAATTTAATAAAAGATCTTTAGTTCTACCAATTTAAAAAATACACTAAAGCATCTAGCCTTGACTTTCCTCCTTGAGCCTGTCTTGACAAAGAATTTCACAGAAGACCTGTACACACACACACACACTCACCCCTTAAAGCTAGAAAGCTAGTGTCTTCCCTCTATTGATTATCTCCATTTTATCTTACATTGTGGTTTTCATATTGTCTACTTTATCAGAGAGCTCCTGAAGGGCAGGGGTTGACTTTTGTTCATTTTTGTTTTCCCAGTGCTTAGCAAAGTGTTACTTAGCTCTTAGTAGGCATAGAAAGCCCTCAGTAATTGCTTATTGGCTGACTGACTGAGGACTACACACACACACACACACACACACATATACACACACACACACACACACACATATATACACACACACACACACACACACTCATATGCCTACCAGAACTAGACCTCCCTCCCCCTCCTTTCCTTCCTTCCTTCCTTCCTTCCTTCCTTCCTTCCTTCCTTCCTTCCTTCCTTCCTTCCTTCCTTCCTTCCTTCCTTCCTTCCTTCCTTCCTTCCTTTCTCTGTGTGTCTCCTTTTAAAATAAATTTCCTAAGTACTTATGGGAGAGATCCAAAAATTTTCACTTTACACCGTGGAATGAGGAGACCAACAAATCCTCTATTCCTGTTGCCCAACTACAAACACATTATTAGAACCACACAATTGGCGCTCATTTGTACTCAGTTCAACAATTGGGTTAGTTATGCCCCACCAACTATATTATAATAAGCTCCTTGGGGGCAGGGTCTGTCTTTTATACTTTATCATTCCTCATTAGTGTGCCAGTACAGTGTTCTGGCATGGTCCAGATGGTCAATAAATAATCATTAGTTGATTACTAAAAATAACTTGAGAACAAGAGGAATTCAGAGAAGTGTGGAAAGATACACCGAATGGTACAGAGTGGAAAAATAGTAGAATGAAGAAGACATTGTGCACAATGACTACAATACTGTAAATAATAATGACTCCAAAAAATAAAGAAGTCATAGATCATAGTATCATGTACTTAGAGCTGGAAGGAACATTAGAGGCAATATATTTTGACTTCCTCATTTTATAGATGAAGAAACTGAACCCAGAGAGGTTAAATCACTTGGTCATATTTGAATGGGATGAATATTGATAGTCCTGGTGAACCAATAAGGAAATAGACCTTTCTGTTCTTAGAGGAGAAGTGCAGACTCTGGATCTGGAGTGCAGTATACTCTGTGAGACATCAGTGCTGTGTTAGTTGGCTTTGTTTAAAATTTTTCTGGGGGAAGGACAACGAAGGTTTCAGTGGGGGAGAGAGTAGAGAAGGGGAAATATCTGTAGTGTAAAAACAACAGGAAACAAGCTATTTTTTTAAAGAAAAAAGTTGACACTAATATAACTTGGCTATTTAACAGATTGTGGAAAATGATTTTTGTCAAATTATAGGATAGAGAAATGTGCCTTAAGCCACAGTGGTGAAAACAATAAATGTGGAATGTGTAGAGGGCATCAGACAGCACAGCTGATTTGGGAAATGATCAGGAATTATAAAGAATTTTTAGGTGATGTGGGGCTTAGCTGGTCTGCACACAGCCCTCACAAACCTACCTTTCTGAAGAGATGCTAACTGCCTCTTCAGATTACGTGGGAGATAATACCAGGCTACAAATAATAGTTCAAATGCAACTCTTTTAACCCTTAAAGACAGTGTAGTAGAAAAGCAGTGAACTGATTTTCCATCAGGGGCAAACTCTGTGGTTAAGCAGATGTGTGACCATTTAACCTATGGGAGGTAACATGACAAAACAGGAAAAGTTAAAAAATCATTGAACATATACTTATAAGGACTTGTTTTCCAGTCTCCTTTGTCATTCACTAGCTTTGTGACCTTGGACAAGTCACTTATTTTTTCCATATCACTTTCCTCATCCATAAAATGGAGCTAATAATACCTACCCTCAGATACTTATTATTATCATTAATAATAATTGTGTTTTATAGAGTACTTTATAGATTACAAAGATTCTGTACTTGTACTGTGAAGTAGACAGTGTAAATACCACTATTGCTGTTTTGCATACAAGGAAACTGAGGCTAATTGACTTTCCCAAGTCATAAAATTGCAAATTGATGGAGTCAGGAATCAAATTTAGGTCTCCCAACTCCTACTATGTCAACCTACAAGTGAGGTAATGATGGTCAAAGAATTTTGTAAGCCATAAAGCAATAGAAAATTATAACGAGTTATTATTAACTTTTTGTGCTTCTCATTTTTGAGATGAAGGTGTTGAGTCAAATGATCTATAAGGTCCTTTTGTCATTAAAGAAAGAGCAGAAATGTGAAAATCTCTTGGTTACTACAATCAAAAAAGAATCAAGGCCTTGGACATAATTTTATTATATTTACAACTTAGTCTTGCTGTATACACTAGTTACTACTATATAGTTTACATATTTTACAGAATTAAAATAAAACTACCTTGTTTAATCCCTTCCTCTTCCCCTCCCCACCAGTTGTCTTGACACAGACAGAAACTGATTAGCTGTGCAGTGCAGGCTCTCTGTTTTGTTCATTCAACATGAATGACAAGGTTAGGAGTTAGTTAATAGTTAATAATAAGACAAAAGGTATTTTTTTTCTTGCTTATTATGAGTGCCTCAGTTTTGGTATGTGAAGGAGATATATGAGAGATTTTACTCAAGCTAATGTTTAGGGCCAATGAAATGAGCCTAATTTCATCCCATTTGGGTTTTGAACTAATAGAATTTGTTAAAGTCCTTGTGGGGAAGGAAAAAATATTTCTCCAAGACCTCATTCTACTTCATACTTATAAATGAATTGTTTTGATTTCTTCAGTCCTTTAGTTGCTTTTGTTATTTTAAATTGACTTATAGGTAATGATATGAAATTAAAAGGTACAATTAAAATTCATCCATGTTGAATAGTTTCCATATGTTATTCCATGCAATGAACCTTTACCATTGATACATTCAGCAATAAAATTCCTTTTCCCAGATTATATTAAGCTTATCCTACCTACTTTAGCAGTTGAGAGAATCCTTGAAGGGGAAGTCTAGTCTTGAATGACCTCTTTAAGGAAGAGATTCACTCTTCTCTTCCCCCTCTTGAAATGTATAGTTTTATGAACCAAATGAAACTGTTCAATACTCTAATTTGTTCTAAAGAAGTTCTTGTTTAGTGCAATTTTCTTTTTAGAGGTACTGTAAAATGGCAGGTGAATATAGAATAGGTTAATTACTTGCTACAAAATTCAAGCATCAGGACAGATCATTTTCATAACTTGTTTGGAAGACTTGAAGACTTTAGTGACTCTCTGTTTTAGAATTAAGTTTCTAGGCCTTGTGCTAAAGAACATGCTGTATCTTTAGTGACTTTTGGTGTTCCATTAAAAATTATGAAGAAGAAATCTTCACTTAAAATATTTGGTCAAACTCCCTAGCAACGGAGGGAGCATGAATTTAGAGTGTTCAATGCGAAGTGAAAAAAGAACATAGTTAGATTTTGTGACAGTTAACTTTGATGATTATGAATATACCATTAATATTACTAAGAACATCATCAGTAAGGACCTTATTGTTGGAAATACTGTACGGTACTGTGCTGTGTTACTCTACGTCGGGATGTCATTGGGGAACCCATGGTTTGGCAGGCATGAACATCTGGACTTACCATTTGGGTCACTTGAATATCAGGGACTACCATTCCACTGCCACTTATCCCAGTACCCATGCAACCACTGGTCATACTGCTATTACTCATGGCAGTCATACCTGGACTTGGCACTACCCTTTCAGTGTAGATCACATTATGTGTGTTGGCTAACTCAGCAGGGACACAAATATTTCCTTGCACAGCATAGGCAGGTGCCATCACTGTTTCTGTAACGAGGACATTGGGAACCAACTGAGGTTCAAAAATAATGGTGGTTGGTTGTACACATTGGTCAGAAGTACTATATGATTCTGTCACTATGATGTCCCCATGAATCATGGGATCAGGCATTGCCATTTCTGCCTGGAATCCAGCTTCTGTGAGAGACATTGTTGAAGATTCATTAACAATGTAATTTGGTCCAAGTAGGGGAAGATCAGTAGTGATTGGTATCCAGGCCTGGTGAGGAGATGGAAATGGTTCAATTTCTGTGTCTAAGCAGATTTCAGCTAGGGTCCGAAACTTTGGATCCAAAGTTTCTAAGTAGCTGTCATCCAGGTCATCTACAATCCAGCTGCAGCAGCCAATGGAGCCCACAGGAGACCCCATTCCTTCATGGTCATAAATAAGAAGGCAGTCATTTGCAGGTCGACATTCATCTTCATCTGCATAAGCGTAGGCTTTCTAAAGGTAGAGCAAAAGTAGAGCAAAAATGTTTCCCCTTCTTAAAATATCAAACAATGTAAACAATGATGCTTCTGTGAATTTTTTTTGGTCCAGCAGAATAATAGGCTGATAAATGGCTAAGATCATTTTGTAAGGGGGGGTGAGTGGGTATTACAGGTGCATTATATTTGCATGAATATTTTGTGAATGCTTTTATTTGGAAAATTATTTTAATGATCATTTCCATATTCTACTTAGAGGCTAAATTTTGACCTTTGGGATTTGTCCTCTTGTATATCTGAAATAATATGATCCACGTGCTGAGAAGCTTAAAATATTTACCTTTTCTCTGATGAAGAAATGAAACAGAATCAATGTAATCTTAGGAAGAAAATATGACCACAAAATGCTGGAACTTCAACCAGTATGTATAAGATGGAAATTACTAGGAAGAGAATTGATAGTCACTTCCATAACATTATTTAGGTGAGTGCAAAAGGCTCCCAGGCCCACATATACCTAGCTGTCTAAATTCTAAGATTAGAGAGTAATTCCTTAGGTTTCTCAGGGCTTGTCTGCCCCATATTAAATGAGAATATCCCTGGAATGGTGTGGTGAGCTTTTTCATGGTGACAGGTAGCTGAGAGAACATGGTTCCTTTGCTTAGAGTAGAAAGTAGCTAGCTTGAGAGCATGGATTTCTAGGAAAATGAAGAGGACTGTATAGAGAAATGGGAGGTGCCTAAGACAACCCTTGCCTAACTTAAAATTTTTCCTAAAGTTGATTGAACATTTGAGAATGAGGTTTTCAGAGAAGACAATGGGTGTCAACAGATTCTCTAAGCCAGCACCGTCTCTGGTAGATTCAACAAATTCAATAAGAAAATGGGGGTCCTTGATTTTCTTCATTTTGAAAACCAGTCATGAACAAAGGAGAAACTTTAGGGGCAATGCTTCTTTTAACACACCACTAGGGATTTTGTGTGAAATATAATTTCACTCATACTGTCAAACTACTGCTCGGTGATGGCATTCCTCGATGAATACTCAACAGTGCTGGCAGCTGAATCCCCCTCTAATTGCTGGGTTTAGTGGCTATTACCAGCCAGATTCCACAAGAGTATTCATGGTGATAAATTGTGTAGGCCATATTAATTCCTCCATTCCTTTCATCTATTCCCATGAATAATAAAACTCTGGGGCAAATTAGAATCTGAGCTGAAGCGAACTGCTAATTAAACAGGTCAGATTAATTAAGAGAAACTCAGTGTGAATTATTTGCTGTTTAATGATATAATATTAGGCTAATATAATGGTTGGCTAGGGTGAGAGTGGGGTTCTTTACTAAGATTACAGAAGTTCAATCTTTTCTTTTGCGAGCTGCACTATGACATAGAAAGAGTATTAGGTTAGGATTCTGGGAACTGTATTCTAGTCTTTGCTAACAACTAGACATTTGACTCATTCTAAAACACTTCAAAATCTCTGTGCCTTTACTTTCCTTATCTGTAAAAGGACAAGGTGGAACTCCATGTTTTCTAAGATTGCATCTAGTTTTGTGATCCTGTGTATTTCCTCTAAATCTTCATTTCTTGATATTTTTCAAACTATGAACTATCCAACTTCTACAGATTGCGACTTAAAAAAGATTAGCTGAGAAAATGCCTTATTTAAAAAGAGATTCCCCTCCCCTTCTTCACCCTCCACCCCCTGTGTAGAAGATGTTTTACCAACAGTGATGGAAAATCTGAATTTGGAATCAGCCAGATTTTAATCAGGCTAATCAGATGTTTAATTTGAATTTAATCAGAATTTTTTATCTGGGTAATCAGATTTCTTTTAAATATATGTCCAGAAACTCTTAATGTTAAATATTCACTCTATACCAGTAAGTATACTCACACATACCCTGGTTTTAACCAGAACAATAGGTCTTAAAAAAGATGGCAGCAATGGATTATGTAGTTGGACTAATGTTGCAGCTTCCTATTAACAGGACAGGGCCTTCTTAATTCAAAATAGATTTATCCCTTGAAAAGGGAAGACACACCACAACTGATTGTCAAATGTAGCATAGATCTCAAAATGCAGTTAGGATTTTATCTCCCAACTTTGGGGAATTCGGGGAGCATGCTATAAACATTCAAAAAAAGAGAGAATAAGTGACTTGATTAGATTTAAGGGGTCTAAGGATAGAGGAATGGGATGCCCACGGAACTTTGTCTTGAAGACTCTCGTTCTTGGGAGGCCCAGCAGAGGTTTGGCTAAATACTGTTTTCTTTTGGATTTTCTCTTTCTAACTTGTTATCTTTGTCTCTATTTTTGCTTTCTCTGGATGTCTGTGTCTTTTTTTCTATCTTTCCTCTACCTCTCTTGCAATTTTTCTCTCTGCCTCTCTGCCTCCCTTTCCCTATATGACATCATATCAATTATTATAAATGAGTTCTGTGATTGTGTTAGAATTCCTTGTGTTTTTGTATCTTTGGGGTTATTGTTGACAGTTATAGTCTAATCACTTTCTTATGGATTTGCACGATTGTATTGAACTAGAAATTCAACCCCTTCTCTCCCCTGTCAAATTCTGAGTGCTATTAAAGTCCCATTAAATACCTTTCGTGTTTATTTTATTCATTGAGTTGAGCTCATCTCCCTCTTCTATTGCATACTTGTTCAAGGCCAAGAGGGGCTGTCTGAAAAGAGAATCGCTTTCTGAAGCAATTCCATACAACATATTAAATGTGTGCTTGTTGAACTGATTCTTTGTAAATCCCTGGAATCTCCTAGAAGTAGACTTGGCCAATCTATGCCCAAAGGAATAATTTTCAACTTCAACGAGTGAATTGCTAAAAATAATGTTGCATAAAACAAAGCAAAATCAAAATACCTTCACAAATTCTGTCCCAGAAATAAGTAGATGGTTAAACTATCTACTCTGGAGAAATAGTAAGGATGATGATGAATCTTGAATTTATATGGAGTTTTTGCCTCAAGAGCTCCAAGCAGTGCACATGCTTATTATCTTGTTCACAAAATAAATGAGGTAGGCCTGGGACTGATACTTATCCCCTTTTTATAGACTGAGAAGATGAAGCTCAGGCATATTACCCCAGGGCAAACAGTTTTTTGTGAAATCTCCTGAGTCTTGTTTCATCATTCTCATACTCTCTCCTTCCCTCCTCTTCCTGGAAGGTACTGCTTTATTGTGCAGTAAGAGTTAGACAAAGGTTAAGTCTCTGCAACTGTTCAACACCTGTAGGTGTTTTAGGTGTTTTCCAGCCAAAGAAATCATATCCTTGCAGATGCCTACAGCCAATCAAATTAGAGTTGGTGGATTTGCTTGCAGCCTCAAAATCAAGATATAGACTGATCAGGGTTAACTTGGTAACTAGGTACGACTATAACTGTGCATGCTTAATGAGCTTCATGAATATTAACTGACACAACTTAAGGGTGGAGATTGCTGCCATTTTTGAACATGCGATGTATGATGAGATGGGGGTTACATATTTAGGAAGGAAGGAAGGAACATGGGATGGGAGTTTAACAAAGTCTGTAACCCAGAAGAAACCAAACCAGTCTGGTGACTGAAGGGAGGAACTTTGCCAGCTAACTGCTTAGAAGCCTTCTTGCTTCTGTACTTAGTGCTCACTCCTCCCAAAAAGAATTGGAGTTCAGTTCTGGCCAGGAGTGTCCATCCTCTGGACTCTCAGTAAAAATTACCTTGATACTGAGATTTGGAGTCAGATGCATTTCTAACAATACTGAGATAAATGTTGTACTTTGTAGGCCCAAATTCACAAGGACATTCCCATATGTCTTCATATGATTTTCTTTCTTCTAAAATATGTCATTGTGTCCCTCTGATTATTTTTCCTTCTGTTTCCTGCCCCCCCCCAATCTGAGCTTTCTTCATTTTTTCCCACCTAGCCCTGTTTTCATTGAAGATCCAAGCCTGTTCATGCTTATGGTACCACTTTCTTGAGTTCTATTGCAAGCTATCACTTTCCATCCTGTGTAATTTTCTACTCCTTTGGAATGGTACCTTGGTCAGGATCCTTCAGATCTCCCTATACCAGGAGGGAGATGGGGAAAGAAGTAGAAAACTCTAAGTGGGATGGATAGGCAGAGGAATCTTGTAGTTATTAGAGTCAAAAGAAGGAAAAACTAGAAAGAGGATGAAATGGAATGATAATTAGAGTTTCTTAACTATTCCTGACATCAAAATTTATTATAACAGTTGAATAGAAGTAATAAATATGTTATAAAAAAGAGCTTGGATTTATAAAGGGATCTGAATGGATCTACTGGGCCTGACATCCGGAAAACCTACCTCAACTTACTGTGTGACCCTGGGCAAGTAATGTAACCTCAGTTTTCTCATCTATAAAATGGTGATAATTATAACATCTACCTCCCAGGATTGTTGTGATAGTAAAATGAAGTAATATTTATAAAGTGCTTTGCAAACCTTAAAGTGCTATATATATGCTAGCTATTATGTATATATTTTTATATACTCAACATATATAATATAAATATGTAATATAACATAAACATACTCAATATATTTATATATACTGTGTATGTACATGCATATATATACATATATGTATATATACAGATATATACATATATTGTACACATATAGTGTGTATATATGTATATCTACACTATATATTACATATATAAATTGTGAACTCCTTGAGAGCAAGGATATTTTCTTAAAACTTTCTTTGTATCTTTAGCATTTAGGACAGTATTGGTGCACAGTAGATCCAAATGCTGGGTTGACTGATTATCTTGTTTAATTATAGTAATATTGGTTATTAGCAGGGAAGGAAAACACTTCTAAACATGTTTTTCTTTATTATAGTGACAATTTCATTAAACTCCCGCAGTGGAGGATGGGATTTAAAACCTCAGTGTCACTCAACATGTGATGTGCTATAGTGAGATAGTGAGGTGCTTTATGAGAGAGGTCCTCCCCCCCATTTTATGCATCATGGTTATCAGAGGCACACCAAAGAAACCCCAGACCAAACAGAACATATCACCAATTGCGAACCCTCATTCTTGTCTGTGAAGGGATTACCTCAGAGAAATAGCTGTCCAAGAAAGCCATATTCACGCCGGTTTCTGCGTATTCCCTCAGCGTTCCCATGGTGGAGCCCCGTCTCCTCACTGCTCCTGCAAGTCCCCCAGCCCCAAGGCTTAGTGCTGCTCCAACTCCTGTATTCAGCTCAACGCCAGACACCCCGGAAGCAGCTCCTTCCACAGTGCCACCACCTGCGTATGTGTTGGTATAGATCTCTAGAAAGAATACATTTTCATGTTATATGGCTGGAGATTGCTGTAGGGCTTCATCATCTAAGTACATCCATGATCCTTTTCTTGTTGACTGAGAAAGTTCTGTTGTATAGGAAAATTAAACTGGCAGATAAAAGCTAGGGGAAATGGGTACAGCAATCTGTGGGACCCCAGGCAAGTCACTTAACCTCTTTTTGCCTTGGTTTCCACATCTGTAAATGTGGGGATAATAATAGCATATACCGTAACAAGGTTGTTATGAGTAGCAAATGAGATATTAAGTACTTGGCATAGTGCCTGGCACGTCGGACAATACATACATACATACATACATACATATATATATATATATATATATATATACGTATATATATATATATACGTATATATATATATACGTATATATATAAAATACCACCCCTGCTACTTTGTGACCTGGATCAAATCACTTAACCTGACAGAAATTTAGTTTCCTCATCTTGAAAACGAGAGTGTTACATTCCAATGTCTTTTCCAGCTCTCAGTTTATGATCTTATGCTTCTAATCCCAAGTTTATCTGGCATCTCTGGCCATAGAAAGCAAATGTGTTTCTAATTCATATGAGAGCATCCAGGTAACTCAGACTTCTAGCTGCTGTTCTTGTGCCCTTGGATTCTTGCCAAGTCTAAAGAGCATAAGGAAGGAAGGTAGGTAGTAAGCAGGAGTTCGGATAGTGGCACTTCTAGGGTAGAGTTGCTGCTTCTCTTTGTGGACTTACCAAGCTGCCCTGCCTACTAAAGAGGGGTTTTCTTTTTAATCTATATAAATATTGACCAGAGCAAGTGAGTCTTTTGATGCTTTCTAGAAACTTTCACAGATCTTCTGCCCATGGTGGGGTGAGTGGCCTGTCTTCTATGGGCAGCCTTAAAGTTACATCCTTTCTCCTGGGAGAACTGTTCCTAGAATTCTAAAGAGAGAAATTTTGGACTGGCTCCCCAATTTGGAGGATTGTGAAAGACATATGGGCTTGTTTTAGATCTGTAGAATTATTTTTCATTGTCCCTAATACTCTCCACTAACCTGAGTGGTTTTTCTAAAGAGTCTTGGGCATGCAGGTGATTGGCATGAAAGGTCCACATGTACAAGAAGAACTTGTAAATTCTTTATTTGGTGATGCTCCCATTTCTTCTCCCTTTGCTATTGTCAAAATAATGCTCTAACACTATACTAAGGGGTACTTTTTCCTTAGAGATTATATTCCACTTCCACTGTAATGTTCACATCTTGTATGTACATTTTTGGGAGGTTATTAATTAGAATGTGAGCTCCTTGAGGACAGGGGCTGTTTTTTGCCTTTCTTTGTATTCCTAGTGCTTAACATAGCTCCTGGCACATACAAAGCCCTCAATAAATGTTTATTGACTGACTGAGAAAAAAAAAAGAATGAATTCTAAGCAAACAGAATAGTTCTCACGTTTGTAGCCTATAGTTGGTATGCTATGACAAACAGAACCGTCCTCATGAGTTTAGCCAGGTCAACTCAATTTTTGAGGTTGCTTCTATAGCAGGCATGATTGTAGGGATTTCCTGATATGGTCGAACATATGTCCCTCCGAATACAGCCAAAACACTCTCTCCTGGGCTTAATCAATCAATCGATGCAAATTTGTTAAGTTTCTGTTATGTGCCAGGTGCTATGCTAAATCTGAATATACAAAACAAGGCTAAAGACCATACCTGCCCTCAAGGAGTTTGTAATCTCATGGTTCAAATTCTGGTTCTTCCACTTGTGGTCTGGGTGATTTTGGGAAAGTCCCTTAAACTCTCTAGGCCTCAGTTTCTTCATCTATAAAGTGATGAATTTGGACTAAGTGGCCTCTGAAGTTCCCTTCCTGTTCTAGAGTTGTGATTGTATTATCCCTGATTAAGTCTTTTACACTTCAAAAGCAGCAACAGAGCTTAATATCTACTAACCAGAGGACTCCATGCGATCCTGTGTGTTGGAGGCTGTCATTGGTACACAAATATTGGAGACATCCTGAAAGAAACAAAAACATTCTCAAAGTATTAGTTAAAAAATAAATACTGTGATCCAACTTCTCCTCCAATGTTGCCATATTATTTTCTTCTTCATTTTTTGGAGGGAGTTGAAAAACTGCTGAGAAGCCCCAGAAGTTTCAGCTCTCCATTTCTATGTACATACCATGCTTCGTAAGGGAAGGGAAGTAGATTGAAACTCACTCTGTCCTCAGGTTGGGCTCCTTCTATCCCCCATGACTGCATCACCCCTTCACCCCCCTCAGGTACAGGAGCAAATCGAGTTCCCAGGCCTGTTGGTGTCTTTCGTCTGCAGCAGCAAATGAGCAGCAGGAGTGGGGACACTGATAGAAAAAGGGATGATGGACAGTTAAAAAAAGGTCTGTAAATTCCAGAATCAAGCATTACGTTAAAAAATTTAAGGAGGGAGGTAAAGATGTAAAATGATAACTCCCATTCCCCCACATATGTAGGCATACAGAGTCATGGATAGAACTAAAATTTCAAGGGCTTGATCACTCAATCAGAAAGCATCCCTTAAGATTCTTCTATGTCTCGAGAACCAAATACTGGGGACACAAACAAATAACGAGACAATCTCTGATTCCAAGGATCTTAAATTCTGTTGGGACCTGGGAAAGTCACTTAATCCTGTTTGCCTCAGTTTCCCCAACTATAAAATGAGTTGGAGAAGGAAATGGCAGCTCTAATATCTTTGCCATGAAAACCCCAAATGGGGTTACAAAAAGTCAAAAATGAACAAAAAACAACATAAAAAAATAACCAACACTTCATAAAATTTTGCAATGTCATTGAGGATCTTCATATTTTCTCTTTACATCCTGGCCTATCAAGCTTCTGTGGACAGTACTGAGAATTTTTAATGGCATCCTGATTCTTGATGTGAGAAATCATTTTACCGCTCACAATTAAAGTGGTGTCAGAACCCCATAAGAGTAATAGAGTGGTTTTCTGAAAAAACAAACATGAAACCTCATGTTCAGAGCCTTTTACTAGCTAAGCTTGGCTATTCTAGCAAACCTGGAGACCGTTGCTCACAATACTTTCGCTAAGAAAGGGATTTGGTCAAAAATTCAGTTAAAAAGTTTCCCATCCATAATCATAGGATATCAGTATTGTTTGAGTAATCATTTAACTTACAGTCTTCTCCTTAGTCAAATATATATGATTATGCCACCCTCTGGTGGCAGGTTCACAGAAAGATTTAAGTTCCTCCAGTGTCAGAGCTAAAATGCTGGAGATTATTCAGTCCAGAACTCTTTGTTATAAGCCAAGCTCTGGTTTGAGAGATATTAAATAAACTGCCCCAAATCTCACAACAACAACAAAAAAAGCTAGGACTAGAATTCACTTCTGACTTCCAGTCCAATACTAATTTTCCTCAAATAATTTTTTCACAGAATCTCAACTCTAAATCCTGTGACTTTTGATCCCAGTAGCTGGATCCTGACTACTTGCTGCCAGCTCTCCCCCACTCCTATATCTGTCTCCTACCTAATGCCTCCTACCTAATTATCATGGCTCTCTTTTATCAGTCAGGACAGACTTTATGCTGGTCAGTCGTAGAGCATCTTAATACTGCCATTGGTCTGTCTAGATTGCCATCTATTTACCTACTTCAATACTCCTCTAATTCACCAACCACTCAGACCCTAGCTCCCAGATGTCTCTAAACTGACCTGTCTCATCAAGCCTCAGTATTGATAATTGGTTATTTGCCAGGCTTTTTTCTTTGTTATCACAATGACATCCCACAAAAATGGATGTGTATAGGCACATATGGACACATGGACATACACTTGTCCGTATGCATTTGCGTATATATAGATATATACACAGTATATATGAATTAATGAATAAAACAAATGCATGTTATTTTTAAAATTGTCAAGTGATCATGAGAATGTGATACAGTGGTCATCTTCTAGTTAGAAAATCTACCGAAAAGAGCTTAAGTGAATACTTACATAGCAGTAATAAGAGACCAAGGATAATCAGCCCAATTGCAGCTGGTCCAAGTCTCGCATTGCCGTCACCAATTCTGTCACCAGCGACAGTCCCATAATTGTTACCGGTAACTATGGTAATGCTGGAGCCCCCAGGGTAGATGCCAGTTGTGCTGTAGTAAGAGCACATGTGTTTGTCATCACATTCACAAGCTTCTAATGTTATAATCTGTGGTAATTCACAAGTTCTGTCATAGATGTCTTTTACTAAGATGGGAACTTGGTAAAATCCAGGTGATAACTGTTGCATCGCAGTGAGTATTGCTGAGGTAGCTTTTACAAAAGAAGAAACGAAAAGGAAGGTTAGTTTTACTTAAAAGAATCTTATAATTTTGCGTTAGAAGGGATGTGTCTACAAGACATCTGTCTGCTCTAGCTTTTGTCTCTGATGGCAAGTTTACAGCTATATTGTCTAGGAGCAAAATTTTTTTTGTCATTTATTCAAAATTACTGCACTTTAATCTGGAATCATTCCAAAAGACTGTTTGTTTTCTCAGGCTACATAACTCTCGTTTACTTACCCAGCAACATTTGCTTAACATGTTGCATGGTAAAATTATAGATTTTGAGCTGGAAGAAACCTTTGAAGGTCACCAAGTTCAGCCATCTTATTTTGTGGATAATGAAATTGAGATTCAGAGAGTTTGATTGATTTGTTCCACGTTACATAGGTAAGTGGTAGAGGAAGGATTTGAACTGAGAACTTCTGGATTGGGGTTAAATATCAATCCAAGGGGAATTTTAAGAAAAGCAAATTTAACACTAAACTAATGAAAACCTTGCCATTAATCCAAAGTACCAGACACATGTGTTATGGAAGAATTTTATGTTTTATGGGCTTTGCTATATAATGGGTTAAACTATAATTTTTCACATACTTTTAAACGAATAAAAGATTTTGAGATCTGGCATAATAAAAAGAGAACTGGATTTAAAGTTCAGGAATCATGACTTTCCTAATTCCAGGTTTATCTCTGACTGTGTGGCCTTAGATAAATAATTTCATCTTACATTTTCCTTATCTGGCAAATGAAGAATTTGATCAAGATGATCAAGATGATTGCTAAGATACCTTCTAGGTCTACGGTGCTGTGATGAAATCTCTGTTCATGTCACCTGTATTCATTTAAAACTAGTTCACTTCTCAGTTGAGAACTGATTTTATCTCTTATAAAGCAGTTCCATTATATAAGTATTAATTGTCAATTTATCCTTATTGATAAATCATTTGTACTTCTATTTCAAATGAGCCTGAGCTTTCTGTTAAGTATTCTAAATGTGTACAGTATTTGTTACTTTAATATAACTCTTTGGGATGAATCAAATACTTTGAGAAGGAAGTGACTATTTATTGGATTTAAAGGTGACATTTAGCTTGCATTCTGCTTACCATTTATTGACCTGATGTTCCATAGGTCAGCTGTCCCCGGTGGCTGATCCATGACACAATATGTAAAGGGTGAGCCAAAGGAATTATCTCTTGTTGAGATCATGACTGACGGGGAGTCTACACAGATATGTCTACTGTCAGAGAAAATTATGGGGCAGAAATCGTTGACATCAGGAACTTCGACACATATTGTCCCTGTTGCAGTTTTCCCAATGCCATCTGAAACAACAGTGTTAGAAATAATTCAGATAAGTGATACCCAATTTTAGCTCTCTTTTGCCTTGCTGGATGTTGTTACAAGATTCAGAAGTGCACTGAACAGGTTCTCAGAGATAATGGATAATCCATTGAATCTTTCAGTTGGAAATGATTGAGGTTAAGGTTTACAATCCTGAAATAGACCAGATAACTGATGGCTAATTGTTTTCAAAGGTAAGCATTAGGTCATTTGGAATTCAGGGAAAAAATAATTATTTTCTCACTGCTATTTTCTCAGTCTGTAATAAGATACCTTTTATATTTACAGAGCTATAAGGACACTTATAGACTAAATCTACCCTATTAAAAAAATTACCCAACTACTTAGAAGTAATTACTAGGAGAGATCACATTTCCTGTGATAAGTGGTTGAGGGTACTCCAATGCTGAGCCACCCAGAGGTTGAAGGACTTGCAAGTCTCTGGGAAAAAAGCTTTTGACCTGAAGTACTTGGCTTGAGTTATAAGGCAATGTTTTGTTGGGGTTTGAGTACAAAATCATAGAATTTCAGAACTTGATATCTTTGTAAATAAGGGTTAAGGAATAGAAATAAAGGCGGTAAATTGTATCTTAGACTTTTAAAAGTTGCTTTAAAGGATAAATTTGACTATTGTTTGATGCATTGTTAATTGTTTTCAATTCAAGACAACAAGCATTTATTGAGCACCTACTATGTGCAAGATGATGTCTTAGTTCTTTTCCTCAGGGAATTATATATGAATAGGGAATAAGGGACTCAGACAAGTAAATATAAAAATATGCAATGTGACCATCCATTAAGATAGGATGAGAATGATATTTCTAGTTTAAAGGAGTTAAATTAGTTATTTAAGCACTTATTAAGTAGCTACTGCATGCCATGCACTGTGGTAGGTACCGAGGTTGTTTTTGTCTGGAGAAATGAGGACTATTTTTCATGGAAGAGGTGGAATCCAAATTGAGAAGTGAGCAGGATTTCAGCTATTATTAGAGATATTAATATGACATATTGATATGAAACTCATCCTTAGGTTAAAGATGCTATGTAGGAGGTCCCAGGCTTCCCTCTAGGTATTGTAACAATAAACAGTTCATCATCTTTGGACTTCTTACACTAACGTCATCATGGAACTTGACACCACATTAACTCTTAGCTCTTTCTGCTTGATCCTTATGGTTTAGAGACATCTCCCCTTAATGTTTTCTGAGAGAAGTTATAAAATTTTAATGTCATTTAATTTTACAGTCAAAGCTTCCTTAGTATGAAAAAAAATCACCATTACTTCCATTGCTAGCATTTGCATTTAGTTTCAAAAAAATGACTATGAAAGCAAATTGGAGACAGTTTTCTTACCTTCAATAGCCAGAATCTCAGCTGTGTATATCCCATTGATAATATATTTTGATTTTGGATCAAATTCCCTGGAAAACTGTATCTCTCCTGTCCTTGAGTCAACTTTTAACCAGCTGGCTGCATCATGTCCCATGACATATCTGTTTTTTATTTGAAAAAAGGTTCAGTATTATGCTAGGGTCACAATCATTTTAAATTTCAAAAACCGACAATGTGCTAAATTGTGCTGTAGGTTTAGCAGAATGATGAGGCACTCTTTGAGGGTCATACAACAGAAGCTATTCATGTTTTAGCAAAATACCAGTAAGAACATATAGTATTAAGGTTTGCAAAGTCCTTCACATATTTTTTTCCTTTGATCCATGCAAAGAACTCAATGGACATATATTAACTTGTTCTTATTTTATGAACAAAGAAACTGAGGCTCAGAGAATATGTGATTTTTCCATAGTCAGCTAGCAAATACTGAAAACAGAATTCAAAAGTTTACTTTTGCCTTTTTATTTCCTTGGCTTCCCTCAAGACTCAGCTCAAATCCCACTTTTTTCAGAAGGCCTTTCCAGATCCCCCAAGCTACTGATATCTTCCCTTTCTATTCTGGACATATTTTTCCTGAAAGTAGTCATTTATGTTTTGTCTCCCACATTAGAATGGGAGTTCTCTAGGGAAAGGACCTGCTTTTTATCCTTTCTATGTATCCCCAGTGTTTTGTACGGTGTCTAGCACAGAGTGTATACGTAAACTGATTGATTGATTGGTTGGTTGTAATGAAGGACTTTCCTGAGTAGGAAGGAGAATGACGGAAGTGACAAAGGATAAGAGGGATCTATTTACAGACAAAAATATCTATCTAGAGTTCACCATAGGAACTGCCAAGGCATATCCAATAAATGTTGATTTTTTAACCAGTTACTTTAACTACTTCTTTGTCACTTTTTGTTACAATTTTCTTCAGATTAGTCATATTACTGAAATATCCCTGTCCTAAACCTTTCTCTTAGCCATTTCTTTTGAGATGAGCTGGGTTAAACCAAAACCTTTGCCAATTGTTGGTTTTAAATAATCTGTTAAGGTACATCCTCTCTTGGGGTCTTTCAATGCTTGTGGGACACATTCAATGGGAAGAAGATCAAAGACTCCCATGGAATGGTATCAGCAGATGGTATCAGTTAAGATCATCTCTCCTCCATCTTCTCTAATCTCTGGTTCATAGCCTTAGATAACTTCCAGATTGGTGCTATTTATAAACACATCCTCTGAAAATTTCATGGAATATTTCAAAGGATACAGTAATATTTCTAAAAAATCCAATTTTATATATATATATATATATATATATATATATATATATATATATGTTCTGCATAAGTGAACCACACTAATTGATGAGCGTTGTACCTGACATTTGTGGCTGCAATCCCAGTATCCAGGTCTGTGGCTGTATATCGTCCAAGGACATAATTTAATAAGGTATCTCCTCTTAAGCCTTCTTGTATTCTGAAATTCATAGAGTTTGGATTAAATATTGGTCCTTCTCTGACATTAATAACTTGTATCCTGATGGGAGTGGCTTGGATTCGGTAGTGGGAAGCAACAGAATGGTGAAATTCAGCTTTGTTTTTAACACCAATACTAAGTTGCATATTGGGCATCTGTTCATAATCCAGCATCTGAAATGATAAAATGTGAAAAGTTTATTAGATATGGTACCACATCTACCGCTAATCATGCAATGAGGTCAACAACCTCATTCCTTAATCTCTCTGCTTAAGTGTTCCTTACTTGTTAATGAGATTATTAAATTCCCTTTGACTACATAAATTTTGTGATTCTTTGATTCTGTTCTGGAGCAGAAAAAGCATTGTTTGAAGAAAACAAGAATTTTTGATTTACAATCCATAAACACGTTGAATTATCAAGCAAGCAAGCAAGTAATGTATTCTAGGAATGCCTACTATGTGCCAGGTGCTGTGCTTGTGGGTTTGCATTCTAATGAACTAGGGTAAGAAAACCTGGGAGGCGTGTAAACCAGGCTAACATTCCACTCATTTGACTGGATAATAATGACAATCTGCATTGATAGAAATTCCTCCTTGAGAAGTTCCTAAACTGATGAAATCAAAGTCTGAGCCAAAAACAGGACAAAACAAAACAAAAAGCAAAGAAAGATGAAAGAAAGGAAGAGAAAGAAGTTGCATTTGCTAATATGTATGTATATACTCTCTTATTTTTTCTTAAGAATATAATATTTTGTGTGCTGTGTTTGGATTTCAGTACAGCTCTAAATGCCTTTGTTCGATCATTTCAGTTGTGTCCGACTCTTTGTGACCTTGTGGACCTGTCCATGGAGTTTTCTTGACAAAGATATTGGAGGGTTTGCCATTTTCTTCTTTAGTGGCAAACAGAGTTAAAGGACTTGCCCTAAGTCACATAGCTCAGAAGTTTCTGAGGCTGGATTTGAGCTCAGGTCTTCCTGACTCCAATCCTAGTGCTCTATCCACTGTACCACCTAGCTGCCCCATTTCAAATAAAACATAATAAAGGGTAAACATACTCTCTACTAAGGAAAGAGTTTTGGATAAGTGTTTCATTCTCCAAATTGCATTTGTAAAATGGGGCTAGGACATTCTAGACATTTTTTTCTTAATTGCTTCTCTTGTCAAGGAAAAGAATATATAGGCTTAGAGTTCTATGAAAGAGTGTAAAAAAGTACTCCAGTTTTCCCCAGAGGGAGAAACATTTGAGACATACACACACACACACACATATGCATGCATGTACACACAATTTTCAGAATAAGGAAGACTGATAAGTTTAAAGTCATCAAGGTAAAAAATGAAGGAAGGTCTTATGAATATAAGGTCTTATGAAAATCTCCTGAAGACCTGGTGTCATTTTCCCTGGTACAATGTAAGCTCCTTGAAGGCAGGAAATGCTTGATTTTGTCTTTATATCCTTAACCTGTAGCATAGTAGGTATTTAATAAATGCCTGTCAATTTCATGTCACTCCATTGACTGGACAAGCATTCTCCATCAAAAATCTCCATCACAATCACAAAAATAACACTCAAAAAGGAATGGGGCATCTTCAGAAGTGGCCATTGACACATTCCTTGGACATAAGGAAGGTGGTACCGTTTGACTTATGGGATCCTATGAAGCTGCAAAGTGAATTTCAGAAGTCATCTGGTGCAATCCCCTTATTTTACAGATGGGGCAACTGAGTCCATAAAAAGGGAAGCAACTTGACCAATGAGGTCACACAGTAAATAGCCAAGCCAGGATTTGAATATAGTTCTTTGAATTACAAACCTAGTGCTCTTATTCTGCAAGACTAACTGTGATCAAGGTAGACGATTGAAATAAAAAAATAAATAGGGAGCTGAGACAATTGGGAAATACGTATGTTTCAGAGAACTGGGTTAGGTAATTTAAGCTGTTTCATATTGATGGAGTAACTTCCAGGTGAGAAAATAGGAAAGCAAAAGAGGTTTAAGAAGACTGAGCTGATTAATCAATAGTTTTGTTTCAGAGAACCGAAGTGGCTTGAGTATTGTTTTTAATGGATTTTCTAAACAAAGATAATGAAAAATTTGGTCTTTCAGCAGTACTCCTAGATAAGACACAAGTTCCCTCAAGAAGTTTCATGATGGCATGAATTTTTGTTCATTCTATCATGGTAAATTTTTCATAGGCATCATCAAGACTTGACTATTCCCTCAGGAATTGACTTGAACCCTTGTTTCTTACTGGTTGACAAACCAGTGCTCTCTCCTTAGATTTCAGTTAAGCTTTCTTGAAGGTTTTATACTTTTGATGCCTTTTTGCTTCTCCCAGGAGTGCCTACTCTAGGGAAAGAAGACAACTGTTATTATTATCCTACCTAGAATTTCTTTTTTCTCCCCAAGGAAAAGAGAGAGATTTTTGTTGTACACTCAGATCTATATCCTTAGCCAACAAAAAAGGTTTTTATCTCCATGTATTAAGCCAATAAGATAAAGTGAGGTTACCTGTGCATGCTCTGAATCAGGGTGGGAAAGGGCCCCACCATCATACATTTCCCAAATTGGGCTTACTAAGCTGCCACATGGATTGATATCAAGCAGAGCATATTGTGTATGTTCTAGGGATTAACTTTTCATTCTCTAGGGCCCCCAAAACACTCAGATCATAGAGCTGGAAGTGACCTTAGAGATCATCTAGACAAATCCTTTCATTTCAGAAAATATTTATTAGGCATAAATGATACTCAAAATACTATATTTATATGATCACCCTTACAGAACTTATTTTAAAAATTATTGAGAAGCTAGACTCTTTGCTGAGTATTTTATTCTTTGTTGAATAAGGCCCTGAATAATAAAGATCTATTAAGATATACAGCATTTTTTTTTGTCTTGCCCTGGAACTTCCAGTGAGTAAATGAAGATAGACATATAATCTTCAAATTATAGGCATATAGAGTATTTTGGAAAGTTAAATGACTTGCCCAGAGTCACAAGTCAGTGAACCCAGGTTGTCCTGACTCTTGAGACTGGCATATTCTCTATTAGGACACACTGACTTCCACAGCATATAATATCTACTATTGTAAAGAGTTGATTATTTTAATGGAAATGATAATTTTCTCAAAGACCTATGCACCAAAGGACCACATCAAAGTACCATAGACTGCTAAATTAAAAGTCTAAGATCAGGGAAGACTGAACACAAGGGATCATAGGATTGTATTTAAGCCCATTGCTTGGGCAGGGTTAAGAATAAACAGTGAAAAGACCATTCTCTCTCAAACTGTGCAGAAACTTTTAATGAGGGCAGTCTTCTCAGGTCCACCTTCTGTTGGGGACTGTGATATTAAATCATCAGAAGTAGAAACGATGCATTTCATGCATGTACATTTGTAGAGATGGTAAGACCACATGATAAAAAGTAAGGCATTGCACCTCTGTTCAATGGATTGCAAAGACATTTAATGCCTTTGTACTTTTCTCATTATTTTCACACTTTTAAATATTAGTACTTTATTAATTATTCTTAGTCTCTTAGAGAACTTAAAATTATCTAACAAAAACAACCCTCCAAATCACCTTCTATGTCACTGTCAGATTAATACTCATACAGAAACAATTTTTATTATATCATGTCTCTTTTCAAAATCCTCCAATGGATTCCATAGCCTATGAGAATGAATGAACAGAAAAAAAATATGCTTTCTATGTGCAAAGCACAGTGCTAAACACTGAGAATACAAATAGAAAAGCAATGAAGTCATTGCTCCTTGACTTAGCATTCAAGGACCTTCATAGTATGTTCCATAACTACCTTTCAGTCTCCTTTCCTCCATTGAAACTATGTCTTTTACTCACTCTGTTCCCTACCTCCTCTCCTGAATTCCTTCTTACTTTTGGCTCTCCAAAGCCTACACATCCTTCAATACCCATCTCCTACTAGAAAGCCTTCCCATAACAAACTAAACCTAAACTTTCTTTACCTTCCTTAAATTCATAGCCTTTATAGGCCATACTATCCTTTAGACAATTATTAAGTACTTACTACCTTATGACATAGATTGTATTGACATTTAATTCTTGCATTATTATCTAAGTTTCATGTCATTTACTTTTCTCCCTAATTAGACTAAATGCTTTGAGAATAGGGATCATATATTAGGTTTCTTTGTCTCCCTCATAAGACCCCCACCCCCCAAAGGCTTTTGCACATAGTAGGCTCTCAATAAATGTTTGTGTTGATTCATTGAATGGTTTCTTTGCATATGAGTGTCTCATTTGAAGTTGAAACAGGAGTATGTGAATTTTTTTTTTAAACCAGGAGCCAAGGAACAGTTTATTGAAAATGGAATCTGGAGACCAGAAGGAGAGATAAAAGGAGAGGTAATCTTTTGTTTTGGATTTATTGATCCTTGTGCACAACATAGTATGTTAAGGGAACAGTGGAGATAATTCAGCAGAATGTAGTTTAAAAACAAAACCTTTGAAACAAAATATGGTAACACTCATACAGTACCTTAACAAGTTTCAAAATTCCTTCATTTGTCCTTGGGTCTGTATGGACTTCAAACCACTTGCCATCATTTCCAGAGACAAAGAAAAAGTCTGCCAACCAGTTGTCTGTGTTTTCTTCATCATGGTCAATTGCTTGCAATCGTATCAGTTCTGAACTTAAACAGTTTTCTTCAATACTTGCTGAATACTGAAATGACAGAAGTAACAGTATTACCATAAACTGAAATGTTGTCAAAAAAGGAAACCTATGCTGTCACATAACTATCATCATCCTCACTCACATTTATATTTCACTTGAAGATTTGTGAAACATGTTCCTCGGACCATACCCACATAGTAGATAACATAAATTACTTTAAGTTTTACAAAGTTTATTCTTCACAATAACTGTGAGGGAGATAGTAAATATTATTATGACCATTTTATAGATGAAGAATCTGAAATTCATAGATATTAATTGACTTTGCCTCAGATCTGTAACTAACAATTTTGGCAACCAAAGTAAATAGTCTAAAAGTTTGCTTTAAAAAAAAGTTCTGAACTGTTTTATTATCATGGCCTTTTTGGCAGTCTAGTGAAGCTTATGGCTCTCTTCTCAGAAGAATGCTTTTAAAAAGTATAAAATAAAACACACTGAATAAGGGAAAGCAATTACATAGAAATAAAAAAGTTATTTTTTCCTATTGAAAGTCATGGGCCTCTTGAAATCTACCAATAGAGCTTTTGGGGTTATTTGGATCCCAGGTTAAGAATTCTTGCCTTTTTTTCTACATGACTAACATGGAAATGTGTTTTGTATGACTATGCATGTATAACCTATATCAAATACCTTGCCTTGTCAATGAGAGTGATGGGGAAGGAGGGACAGAATTTGGAAGTAAAAATTTTTTAAAAATTACTTTCACATGCAATTGGGGGAAAATACAATCCTAAATAAATCATTAAAAAAGCCCAACCTTTCCTTAAAGCTATTCTGTGGTTCATGGAGTCAGGCAAATTCAGCTGAGTGGAAGGTAGAAATCCACTATCACAGAGGTTCTCTGATGGGGGTTCTTAAACAACATCTGTTAGTTTTTATATTCTCTTATTAGTCGTTTCTGTTCTGTTGGAGTGCATATGATAGAAACATGAATATAACGTTTAAAATTGTTCAACCTTTAAAAATTATCATTGGAAACTTTTGCGTCTTCTAATTTTCAGTGACAAATGGAGCAGAGTGCCATTTGTCCTTCTACAGTCATAACTCTGCTTATGATCTCACAACTCATAAATATTGTAGCTGGGACTTGAATTCAAGTCTCTTAAACCCATTCTACCATGAAGTAAAATAAAAGATGGTAGTTAAGTTTTTATAAGCAGTGTCAGTAAAAGTAACTTTGTTTTTGTTCAGTGTGTGTCTGTAAAATGAGGAAATTGATTTCTTGTGACTTACAGACAAAACCTCTTTTTTTCTCCAGTCACCTCTCACAGAATTATTTCAATGAATCTATTTCAGTGCCTTGCACAATGTTTTGGATATAGTAGGAATTTAATAGTTATTATATATAGTTATTATATATAATATATATTATGTTATATATTATATAGTTATAATAGTTATTAAATAATAGTTACATTATAAAGCATGTTATTAAAAAATACCAAGGAATATTCAGAAAAATTTAAATTCATAAATGCTTATTATCAGAGCCTAGCTCAGAGATGCCTAGAAAAATATACATAATTCCTATCTGTGGATGATAGTATACAGTCAAGAGCAAAACTTACTGAAGTTTCTTCTAATATTGGGAAATTATCATTGACATCTATAATTTTGATTCTGCATTCACACTCTGAAGACAGCCCATCTGCAGCTCCATCCCGATCAGAGCCCCTTACAATGAGGTTGTAAGTGCTGTGTTCCTAAAGGAAAAGAAGAATTTATGGATTTGGTCATATATTAGATAAAGATCAGTTTGGATCACTTTATCTTTCTTCTCATATATCTAGAACAGATTTCAATTAGGAAAAGGAATATGAACTTTATTCAAAAGTACTACTTATGATTTCCCCCCACCCAACCTTCCTTCTGCCCTGGGACAAGAAGAATGATGGACAAAGTAGATAATCTTTTGTCCTTTCAAAATCAAGGAGTGTGTTTGTGCATGAGTGCTTGCGTGTGTGTTCTAATTATTTGTAGAAAGCTTTACTTCTCTGTCAAGATAATTCGTCATCGTGCGGATTTCTCCAGTATATCTGTTCAGAATAAACAATGGTGAACCTGCAGGCTCCTGAGATATTATCTTGTAAGCAATTTTAGAATTCAAATGATTTTCTTCATCTGCATCAGTAGCACTTAACTTTATCACCAGTGTGTCTAGGAAAGAAAGAAGTGATTGAGAGTTTTCAACAGATTAGATTAATGCAAAGAATTCACAGAAGAATTATAAATTATCTTCTGCCTATTTTATTTATCAAAATTAAATTCCTATAGAACTTCTGTCTTCTCTTCAAGTGCTCCTTCTGCTTTCTCAACATGAGTGGAACCTGGTTTCCATGACTCCTGGTAATGGAACCAGAAGGAGATGATACTAATTGCACAACTGCTCTTTCTAAATGTTCTGATGCCATTAATCAAAACCTTTTTGGATTGTTATATCCTTGGTGAAGGAACCATTGAGAGAATTGTTTTTCTGCACCTGATTTTATCTGCCACTTGATAGCTCTGTGGTTTATCCTTACAACTTCTAGACAATAGACATTTTTCATCTGCTTGTTTTTTTTTCTTCCTATGTAGATAGTCATGCCAAACTGTGATTAAGTGATTAAGCATCTCATTCAAGAGAGCCTGCAATTATTTATTGCAAGATACAATTAGCACAATGTCTTTCACAAATGAGAACAGTTGGAAAATAATAATCATCTATAGGGGATCTCTCTTAAACTTGGACATGGAAAGAACAAAATGACATCACAAAATAGTTGAAGAAAAGTAATACCAGAAAGGCTCTTTTCCAGCAAGGTATCTCCCATGCATTTGTCAAAATTATAAAAGATTCTTAAGAAATATAATAAAGATAAGGTTTTTTGATGGTCATCTGATTTTTAAAATTAAGTAAAACCTTAAACACAAAAGTATTCATCAAAGGTGTTCACATTGGTCATGAAAATAATTTAGTCTAAGTTAATTAGGTATTCCCTACAGATTCTCTACAAGGTAGTTTTTGGATAGCCACCATTTCCACAGTTCCTTCCAAATTTTGCAAGTATTTGCAAATATTTTACATGTTCGGTCAAATGTTTTCCAGACTCTCCACATAATACAACCTTATGACATTTGGCTATGTTTGTATTGATTATTGGCCCCTGAACTCATTCATACCCAATAAGCTCCAAATATACACCATTTCTAGTCCTGGCTCTGCCAAACATCATTGCAGAAAATCATAAAACCATCCTGATGATGTTTCAAATAAAATCATGCTATTTTATTTGAGTTAGACCCTCACTGTTCTTTGTATTTTTTTACTCGTATATTAACACCCTATTACATTTCTTAGTGTGTATTCTGAGCATGACCTATTTTTCAAGTTTCCTCCAATTCTACTCCTTTTGCTCTACACTCTCAGAAAATATTCTTCCTTTCTACTTTATTGAGATGATTGGGGTCATCTGATGTAAGTTCCTTAAGTTTCTTTTCTTCATACCTTAAAACTTCTCTGGTCTTTAGCCATCTTCCATTTTAGAGGAAAAATTGTCTTTTCTCTTTTTCCAAGAAGGTAACATCCCACCCATCTGTGTCTTTAGTCTAACTTTTTCCTATCTTCTCTGTGACCTTGCTCCAACAACTATGCTTCAACTGCAGCTAGATCCGGAATAGTGTGAACAATAAATCCTGTGAAGTGATTTCATTATTTGAATTTGAGCTGTAGATTTCCATTGGGCTGCACTCAATTTCTCTAATTATAAATCTTGAATACTACAAATTTGAATACATGCAAACACTTCATGGGATTCATTAAAAAAAATCAGGATCTGGCTGTTTTCTCTTTTCTATCTTTTCCTCATCATTTGCTCCCTTCTCTCTACAAATATAGTCAGGTCTATAATATACTAAAAATTCTTCCCTTAACCCTGTCACCCTCTCAAGTCATTACCATCTCTCTCTACCCTTGGATAACATTTTAGAAAGGATGGTCTGTACAGAGTGATACCATCTCCTCATTGCTGACTTGAGCCTTCACCTTTAGCACTTTGACTTCTATGCCCTCCGCTGTTGAAACATGGTCTTTTCTCAGTTCTTATCTGTTTTGACCTCACTGCAATACTTGACATGGTTGACCAAATGGCCAAAATGTCAATATCAAATCCCATGTCCTCTACATACCCTTTCTGAATCCCATGAATTGGTGATGGCCATTTCCCTTTGAATCTCACCAAATATTTGGTTTTACACTTATGGTATCATTTTTTGTACTAGGTTAACTCACTCTCTCTCTCTCTCTCTCTCTCTCTCTCTCTCTCTCTCTCTCTCTCTCTCTGTCTCTCTTTCTGTGTGTGTGTGTGTGTGAGTGTTATATCCCTTTAGTAGATGGTAAATTCTGTGAGCACAGAAAACCTGTTTAACCTTAAATTTGTTTCTCTTCTAGTGCCCAGCGGGTACAACACTCTCTAGTTGAACTGATTTAAACATCTCTTCCATCTTAAAATTCTCTCAGCAATCATTCCCATGGGAATCTTATTATGTCTTCCAAAGGTTTCAAATAACACTTCAATATTTAAATATCTAGATCCAATTTCTCTTATTTTCTACTGCATGTTTCACATTCCCATCTCAAAGTTCCAGGCATTTAAACTCATCATCTTTCCCCACAAACCTGCTTCTCTGCCTGATTATTATATTTTGGTCCTTCACTACCACTTTCCTAGTTTTTGGTATTTGAAACCTCAATGTTATATTCCTCCCTCTTACCCTTAATATCCAGCCAGTTACCAAGCATTAATTGATTTTGCTTCTGTGCACATATGTCCTTTCCCACACCTACCACTAACTCTACTGTGGTGATTATTACCGGCTACCTAAAGCGTTACAGTACCCATCAAATGATTTCCTTACCTCTCTCTCCCCACTCAAACCTATCTTATGCATTTCTGACTGCATAATTTAGCTCTGATTGTGCCACTCTCTCCTCTATTTAAAAAGAAAAACAACTTTATTACAAAATAGTCCTCTATTACATACCAAGCAGAACTAAAATTCTACCTATTGCAGAAAACCTTTCCTGATCCCTCTTAATGCTAGTATGTTCCCTCAGTTGATTATTTCCACCTTATCCCCTATGTGGTTTGTTGGCACAGAGTTGTTTGCATGTCACCTCCTCCATTAGACTGTGAGCTTCTTGAGGGCAAGGGCTATATTTTATTTTCCCATGAATCAGTGTTAGCATAGCACCTGGCACACAATAGGAGCTTAAAGGTATATTGACTGACTAATTCCAAGCCAGAACCCTTGATAACCTTGTCATAAACTACCTTTTATAGCCTTCCCTCACATTTCTACCCTATATGTCATCTGTATTTCACTTACTTGACCATTTATCTTTTCAAGAATACATATCACTTAATCTTCACCTCCATGCTTTTGTTCATACTACTGCATATGTGAAGACTGTTCTCCCTCACCATGTCTGCTTATGCTTCTTTAAGGTACAACTCAAATGCTACTTCCTCAATGAAGCCCTTGATCCACATTGCCATATGGGTGTGTGTATATATATGTATATATATACATATATATGTTTATATGTATGCATATATGTATACACATCTATATATACACACACATACATACAATACATATATTTACATATATACATATATTTACATATATATGTGAGAGAGAGAGAGATCAGGAGCCAAAAAATCAGGGTTATATCTATCTATCTATCTAAATCTTATGCACTTATGTTCCATTTTTTTATTATTATAATTTGTGTTCATATCTAATTACACCTAACAGAACCTTTATGAATCACTTTACAGCTTGTGTAACACCTTCCTCATTAAATATTCTATGAGATTCAAGGGGTAGTATCCCAATTTTCCAGATAAAGAAACTGAGTCTCAAAGAGGTCATATGACTTGCTTAGTCACAGCTAGTAAATATTAGAGCTGGGACATAACCCCAGGTTTTCTGACTTCAAGTCAGCGCTTTTCTCATTACGTCAAAGTCAATTGTATTTCGTTGATCTTTTTATTTCTTTATGGGCATGGTAGTCATTTACTAAATGCCTAATGAATTGGATTGATTTTCAGAATAATCCTGTGAGATATAAGTGCAAATATCATTATCCCCATTTTGCAGAGACAGAGGTTCTGAGGTGAAATGACTTCCTAGATTACATAGTAGACTTATAGCAGAGCCAGGTCTAGAACCCAGATCTTTTGGCTTCTGATACAGGGTGACATAGTAGAAAGGATTTCTGACTTGGAATTAAGAAGTCATGGGTTCTTATCCTTGCTTTGACAGTCATTCTATCCATTTCCTAACCTATGTGAGCATGGCAGCTTGTGGAACAGTGGATAGAGCACTGGACTTGGAGTCAGGTAGACTTGAGTTCAAAGTCTCCCTGAGACACTTACTGGCTATGTGACCCTGGACAAGTCCCTGAACCTATATTTGCCTCAGCTATTTTAACTGTAAAATGAGAATAAAATAATCTCTACCCCATAGGGTTTTTGTTGATGATTAAATGAGACAATATTTGAAAAAAGTGCTTAGCATAGTGCCTACCATAGGTGCCATATAAACTCTTCTTCCCTTCTCTCTTCTCATGAACAAGACATTTCATTCATTGTACTCAGCATGACTTTCATCTTCCACTGCGTGAGGATAGTAATACCCACAGCAATTGTCTCACAGGGTTGTTTTCATAATCAAATGAGGTGTGCAGTGGTATGCTGGTAACTATTTAGCAACAGGCACACAAAAAATGTAGCACCTTTCAAAGTTTAATTTTTGTTAAATTTTTTCTGTCACCTCTTTTTTTAGTTTTCAAGATTCACTTTTGTAAGATTTTGAGTTCCAAATTTTTTTCTCCCTCCTACCTCTCCTCCCACCTTCCCAAGATGGCAAATAATCTGATATAGGCTATACATGTACAATCATATTAAACATAGTTCCACATTAATCATGTTGTGAAAGAAGAATCAGAACAAAATGAAAAAAACCATGAGAAAGAAAAAATAAAGGGAGAAAATAGGATGTTTTGATCTGCACTCAAATTCCATAGTTCTTTCTCTGGATGTGGATAACATTTTCCATCATGAGGCTTTTGGAATTGTCTCAGATCATTGTATTGCTGAGAAGAGCTCAGTCTATCTAAGTTAATCATTGCACAGTGTTGCAATTACTATGTAAAATGTTCTCCTGGTTCTGCTCCTTTTACTCAGCATTAGCTCATATAGGTCCTTCCAGGCCTCTCTGAAGTCTTCCTGTTCATCATTTCTTATAATACAATAGTATTCCATTACATTTATATATGACAACTTGTTCAGCTATTCCCCAATTAATGGACATCCCCTTCCATTTCTTAGCCACCACAAAAAGAACTGCTGTAAATATTTTTGTACATGTGGATTCTTTTCCCTTTTTTCAGTGATCTCTTTGGGATATAGACCTTGTAGTTATCCCTCAGTTCAGTTTCTTAAGTCTAAATAATCAATAAGACATTAAATCAGACACTTGATTTATAGTATTTGTCAATTGCTAAGGTGCAAATGCTCATACTGAAAACTTAACAATGGCTCTGGGAAATCCATATGAGCTGGTTCCAACGTATCCCTGTACAAATGTTTGTAAATTGTTCTATAAACTTGAAAGCCCTGTATAAATGTTAGTGACTATAATCACTGTCATCCTTATCCCAAAGTGCTGCTCCACATGCTGTCAGGGAGATTGCCACCTGCCTTTCTGAGCAGTAATCCCGTGGATGGGAACAGAGAGGAGCCATCAATCAATACCGACTGCAGTTAATAAGAACTGCAAGTGATGTAATTTTGAGTTTCCCTTTCCTTTACTGGAAGAGGTAAAATAGCCTGCTATTCTGTCTCCCTCTTCTGTCATTCTTTTGTTTCCTGTCAGGCCTTATTTCTACCCACCCATTTTAATTGTAAAATAGGTTTAAATTGCATGTAGCCTTATTTACCACATAATTTAGTGGAGACATATGATTTTGTGCCCTAGTTAAATTCCCGTTGCATATGTCTTCTCACTTTTGTCCTCTTGTGCCCCACTTTCCTCTCCACTTTTCAGTTTCCTTATTTTTCATACCTCTCCTGTCTTCTTCCTTACTTTTTCTTTCCTCTTTCTGAACCCCCGTCCCTCAGCTGTCTATCTTTGCTTCTGAGTTCTCTTCCTGTTTTTCTCTACTTTCCAATCTTTGCTTCGGAGGATACTGGGTCATGTGAAGGGGATTAGAGGGGACAAGAAAGAGATGGGGATGGAAAGAAAGAAGAATGAAAGACATATAGGAGAAATGCCAGTTTAAAGTTTTCAGAACATTTTAAATATTTCATTTTACCCTCTGAGCTGCACTGAGAAGGAGGCATTGCAGATTTCATGACTCCTATTTCACATACAAGGAAACTAAGACTGAGAGGGGATGGCTGACTGTCCCATGGTCACACTGCTAGCAAGGAAGTTGGGATTAAAACCCAGGTTATTTTACTTTAAAATCTAGTACTCTATCTACGCTCCAATGTTGTCTGATCCAACCTATAAAGTTTGAAAATAAGATGATCAGGAAGAAGAGATATACAAAGAAAATATGAAAATTAAAAAGTAATATATTTATTAATGTATCTTATATCTATTATGATATTTATGTTATGAAGTTGATGCTGGGTTCTTGAAGTCTATACCAGTGGAACGTAAATCTTGTTACAAATAACTTGGAAAGATTTGGAGTGATTGGATGGTATATGTTCAAAACCAGCCTACCTAAGTTCAGAGAATCTTTTCACTAAATGCTAAGCCAACAGGTGATGTAATTTCTTGACTATAATAAATTATTTTTAAAATTGCCTAATATATGGAACAGATTGTGATCTACCCTGATAAAGGAAATAACCATATAGTGAAATCATGGATCTTTGAAGAAAAAAAGGAAGAAACAGAGAAAGGAGAGGTCATAGAGAATATCTTGTTCAACTTCAATGTTTTAGTCATTTCACAAACTGATGGAACTGGTATTGGTATTCTTTATCTGTTAACCTAAGTCTATATGTGTTTCAAATTTCCATTCATAAAGGCAAATTTTTATAGAGTTCTTAATGTTTCTAACTGTAGTTCTGTTTATTGATTTTGACTATCTTGAACATATCTCCAGGAACATCCTTAAAAGTCATGCTAAGCAGCATGACAAGACCTTGTTTGACATTCTTTTCAAGTTAGGGTCACTGCAGATACAATTTGAAACAATGAGTTTCTTCCATAACTTAGCATTCTGAAGCAACTTTATGCCACTTAAATTATAACCTTTAAGATGAAAGGAATAGAATCTTTTAAAACTTCTGGTCAAAATAATATCTATGATAGACAATCAAGGCAGGAAAATCATCATTATACTTACTTGTAGCACAGTGTTCTTCAATACTGGCAGAATATACATTTTGTGTGAAAACTGGAGGATTATCATTTACATCCATAACTTTGACTCTAAGCTCAAGTGGTCTTTCTAAATCTTCACCTCGGGAATTCAAAGCACGGCAATAGATCTAGGTCCAAAGCAATAAAATAGAATTCTTCATAAGAGAAAATGAGGCGAATGAAACACAATGTAGTATTTTCCCTATAGAATGTTGACTGAATAAATGTCTGCATAAATGAATGACTGAGTGTGTACCTAGTACCTGCTACTAGAGAGGATGACTTGAGTATGGGAGTTCTGAGCTGCGGTAGGGCCTACTGGGTGTTTATAGTAAGTCTGGCACTGAGCTGGGGATCCTCTCACAGTAGAAGATGACTAGACTCCATAAAGAGAAGAGAACCAGAACAGATTAGAAACAGTAAGTCAAAGTTTCCCTGATCCAGCAATGGGGCTGGACCTGTGTGACTGCTGCACTTCCAACCTGAGAGAGATATGAGGATCCAGTCTTTAAAAAGAGAAAAGAATGAATGTATAAATGAAATACTAGGGAAAAGTGTCATGAAATGAAGTGACAGAGCAGTTAATCACTGGAAGTCTCCAACTGGAGATGTTGTAGAGCGAATTCCTATTCAGGCATGGTTGTACTGGATAACTTCTGAAGTTCTTTCTAAAACTGAGATTCTGTGACTCTCTGCGTTCAGTAATTTATATATTGGTGAATGACTTGACTTCTTGCATTCTAGTAGAATAGAAAGTCCTCATTGTGTGTTCTCCCGTATTTTTACACCTTCCTTTACTACTGACTATTCATTCAATTTCTGAGTGAAATATTATCACTCAGAATTGACCTTTAGAACATGTGTCTGAATTATATCGTAAAAAGGGAATTTTTGCTTTGTGCTGTCTTGGTACAGACTTATGATTCCATTAGTGTTGGGAAATCCCCAGTGAGGAAAGTTTAAACCAACAAACAAACCACAGCACAGTGATTTGACTTACCAGGAACATTGGGGTTATTTCTCGATCAACTACTGATGTTATATTAATTTCTCCCGTTCTGGGATTAATAGTAAAGACTCCAAAAGGTGGCCGGTCAATCCCCACCCCAGAGATACGATATGTAATCTTCTGGTTAGCTTCACAATCTGATCGTATCTGTAAGTAAAGAGCTATGCTTGTGATTTCTGATAGAACACATATATCAACATAACTCATGACATGCTTACTCCCAGGTACTCCATCTTTCTAATACAAATCTTGATAACTTGAATCTTTTAGAAGGAGGTGCAGATGAGACAGTCTGTGATTACACAAAATTGGCACTTTATCTTTGGGACAGAATTGATTCAAATAAATCACTTTGACCAAGGCTCTCTTTCCTACTGAATTTGTAGTTTGAATTGACTATCCTGTCTAGAGATTAAGAGAATGTTAGAGGAATGGAAAGCTGTGAGTCTTCTGATATATTCAGAGAAGAGAGGCAAAGGTTTCCTTCCTTCCTTCCTTCCTTCCTTCCTTCCTTCCTTCCTTCCTTCCTTCCTTCCTTCCTTCCTTCCTTCCTTCCTTCCTTCCTTCCTTCCTTCCTTCCTTCCTTCCTTCCTTCCTTCCTTCCTTCCCTCCCTCCCTCCCTCCCTCCCCCCCTCCCTCCCTCCCTCTCTTTCTTTCTCTTTGTTTCTTTCTTTCTTTTGTGATCTGAATAATTGTCTCAATTTTCTGATTTATTCTACCTGTACACACGCAGTGTGACAAATCAGTTCTGTTACTTCCCTTTAAAAATAGGATATATTATGTAGTTCACATGCCTGACTAGCTTTTGAAGTAGAAATGTCAGGAGCAACTGTGCAAAGGAAAAGAGAATCATGAACAAACTATCTCAGCATTCCTTGTTTTACTTTGCTTTGTTTTGAAGTCAAAACACAAGAACATGTTTCTTACCACCTTTGTGAACTTGGAAAACTTACTTCACCCCCCACCCTCCCCAAGCCTTAGTTTCCTCGTCTGTAAAATGAAATGAACAAAATAATCTCTAATGTCCCTTCTAGCTCTGGATATTTTTTAATGCCTCCCCTCCCCAAACAAAACCAAACATTATAGATCTACAATCCAGAAGTGTCAATCTCATGATTGCTTATACATTTATTATACCTAACATCTTCTGCTTAAAATGTTATAGATTTAGTAATGACTATTTAGACCATAAAGCAAGAATGATCATGAAAAGGCTATGAAGAATGTGATTTCATAAAATATTACTATTACTGGCCCCCAAATTGCATAATTTATGACTATATTATTGTAAGTAACATTTATAAAATGCTTACTATGTGCCAGGCAGTGTGCATTTTTTTAACAAAGATTATCTCCTTTGATGCTTACAACAACTCTGGGAGGTAGGTACTTTTATTATCCTCATTTTACAGATGAGGCAACTGAGGTAGAAAGAGGTTAAATGACTTGCCCAGGGTCACATAGCTATAAGTGTTTGAGGTTGGCTTTGAACTTAGATATTTCTGACCCCAGGTCTGTCACTCTATCCACTATGTAACCTAGCTGGTAGAGCTGTTCTAGTTTCTTCTTGTCTGGCCACAAGACATCATTTAATTAATCACAAGTCGGAAAAACCCCTGAAATCAGAGGATAGACAGAAATAGCACTGGAGTAACATGTTGCTCGTCCTTAGCTCTCAGGGACCAGTGACATTAGGAGGTGATGTCTTGACTTGTAAGTGAATTGGATTTAAGTGAGTCAGGGCTGTGCAAAGTCAGCAGCCTCCACAGTCATCAGAAGCTAGGGGCAAGACATAAATCATGATTAGCAATGGCCCTGGGAGCAGTGGGAGACCCTGGCCTTTTAAGCTAAGATCTTTTCCAGGTCTCAGTTTGTCTGAGACAATGACCGTTCAATGGTTAAAGGCTAGGTGGTTGGTGTTTGTCCTTCGTTCTAGAAGAGGACCAGTGATATCATGTGGGTGATGTAGTGGTGATGTCAGCTGAATGATGTCAGTGACGATATTGCATATTTAAGACTGAAACATTCTTAAAGCTTTGTGTGAAAATGTCTATAATAATTGTGCATTTAAGATTTATTGGGGTTCAGATTCATAATGATAGAATTCTTGTAGACTACTCTTTTCCCATCTCCCTTAACTTTCCTCTTGATTATCTCCAGTTTATTCTGTGTACATTTTGTTTGTACAGTTTTCTGCCTGTTGTGTCTTCCATAAGACTATGGATTCGTTGAGAGCAGTTACTAATTTTTGCCTCTCTTTGCATCCCCAGTGCTTAGTAGAGTGTCTGGCACATGGGACATTGACTGATCAATTACTTCTAACTTGTTACGTTCAGATTATAAACTGTGGAGTGGAAGGCCAAAGTAAGGAGGCTTATCTAGAGGCAAAACTGAGAAGTGGGTCTGACAGTAGCATCAACTCAAGTCTTTCTGGGGTGATAAGTTGGAGTGGGGCAATGGAAAGAATATTAGATTTGGAGTCAATTGACCAGGGTTTGAATCTTGGCTTTTTTTATTTACTATCTATGCATTCTTGGTGGAGTCATTTAAACTTTCTTACTCTTAATTTTCTCATCTGTAAAATGATGGAATTGAGCTAATTGATGCATTTCCTATAGTAATATCCAGAAAAAGTTGACACAAGCATTGGAGGATGGATGCTTTGTACACTACACTATCCAAGCTAATCTAAGAATATAATTTATATTTGAATAAAAAACTTCAATGAAAATTACGCTGTTTCTAAGATTTCATGTTTATTGTCCCCCTGTTCTGCTTTTACTAAACTGGACTTTGTCAATATTATTTAATCTCAGGGCTTTAGCTCTCATCTCTATACAGATGTCTCTCAAGCTACATCTCCAGGGCTTTAGACCTGCACGTTCACTTGCATGCACTCTTAAAACTCAGCGTGTTCCTTTGCAAACTTATTGTTTTCATCCATAAACTCCACTTTATTACTTCATTGGTTTTGCCACTAACTTAGCCTTCCATGCTTGATACTTTCATTCTATTTTTGATGCCTCCTTTACCTTCCCATCTCAAAACCAGTTATCAAGTTCTGTTTATTCTGCCTCCATCTCTTTCATCCATCCTCTCTTCCCAATTCCCACTGCCTAGTAATTATTGTTTAGTAAATGGCCATCATTGCTGCCTGCCCAAACAAGTGTGACTGCATCCTAACAAGTCCTCCTGTCTACACTCCCTCTTTACACCAATCCATCTTCTACATCTTCCAGAGTCATCTTCCTTATGTGTCATTTTGATCATGCCAACACATTCAGAAATCTTTGGAGGTTCTCTTTTGCCTGCTTAGTGCAGCTCAAACTCATTTGTCTGCCTTTCAAAGTTCTCCATATTCTGCTACCTACCATTTTCACATGTATATAATAATGGTTCATAAATTCTCTTTGAATTAAACTGAATTCTGTGTAAAAAGTCCTTTAGAAAAATTGTTTTGTTTTGCTTCCTCTGAACTAAGGGTAAAAGGTATTTTTACACATACCTTGGTGTTTATGGTGCGTGCGTGTGTGTGTGTGTGTGTGTGTGTGTGTGTTGAAGTACAGAATGGAGTTTAACGAGCTCCTCCTTGTTAATTTAAGGCATCATTATAGTCCATCTCTGACTCAGGAGCCTAGAAGAGTTTATGAAACTGAGATCAAGAAGAGAAATTGAACAGGGCTAGATTCATTCCTTCTTTCTGCCCTCTTTCTTCCTCTAGTCTTCCTTCTGTTCGTCTTCCTCCTCACTTGGATTATTATCATATTTAATTAACATTTTTTCAAGCCTTATAACTATGCATTATAGATTGGACTGTAACGAGGATGGTTGATACTTTACATTTTGTTTATGGCTTTATATAAGGAAGATTCCCACAAATGTGTCCTGTAGAAAGTTTCCCTAACTCTGTGGGAGAGTTTGCTTCAGTACATAATCAGCTCATTGGCCACTCACTTACTTTGGCAATTGGGTTCCTCTTTGAATTGTCTTCCCCTTCTCTACAGGCAGCAGCAAATTTAATCCATTCTCTCTTTTGTCGTCTGACGGTTTGCCATTTTGCAGTTCCGTTTTCACCGTCTAGCTCTTTCACCTTAGGCAAAAAAGATCCAGTTTAAAAAAATGTTTATTAAAGAAAGTTTGAAAAGGTTTTTGAAAGAAGCTCTGAAGAAAGGAATTTTATTGAATTTGGTGGACAAAGAAAGGTAATGCCTAATTTTTATATGTTGATAAATATAATTTAGATACCTTTAACCAAATTATCTTTGGAAAGATTGTTTAGATTTAATGATATGATTATGAGGATGATACAAATGGTGGCACTATCAAAGTGTGTTGTACTGCACCTAGCATTTTAAAAAAAGTTGCCAGATATAACCTGTTTCCTGCCCTACTCACGTTTGCATCCTCAACTCTGACCAGACTTTTCGAGTGCCCAAGCCCAACAGTTGCCAGTGCACCACAGTGCTGAATTCTATAGTGAATAAGTCATATATTTAAACATACACATAGGTGTGCCTCGAACATGGGCTAGGTAAACTGGTATACCTGGACACACTGGTTTATACTTTATTCATCTCTATGTACATGGTCTTGTGGAAAATAGCAAGAGATATTTTACCATGAGAACAGTGCTATTTCTAGATATCCAACTACAATATGGCAGAGAACAAAGACATAGTGATATATATTAGTAATATCAATTTATATCAGTTATTTAATATTAAAATACATTTAATAATTTGATTATTCAATGCTAATAAGACTAATTAATATGCTAATGATACTTTAAACATATATATCTATGATTCTACAGATTATCTGCTTTGGAACTTCTTATCTACCCTCTTGTGATATACTATTTGCTTGCTTTTAGACTATGTTATCCCCAATTGTAGGCTGATAATAGTGTCTTTCTGATAGGCATTTAAGAATGTCAGACTACTTATGTAGAAGTTAAAGAAATTTTGATATACACATATATATTCTTATGTACAGTAGTGTCTTTCAGCATCTTTGAAATGTTCAGGAGTGCATTTTCAACATAAGCAAAGGTAACTCAACAAAAGAGCTAAAATAATCTTAATTTTTTCTACATGAGCAGCCCTAAATTTATGATTCTATGACATTTAAAAAGCATCTGGGATGAAAGTCATTGCATATATGTAAGCAGTATATATATATATATATATGTATATATACATATATACACATCATATTATCTTTACTCATTTAAATTATTTGAAGTATCAAATGCTAGCCTTAAATTCCTTTGATATTATAGTTCAGAACTCAGATTTTGCTTTTCTATTTGTGTTCATTTTCACTCTTCTTTTTTCCTTTTTTACATATTTTTTTAAAAATAAAAGGTCTGAACCAAGCACCAAATAAAATAGACATATTCATAGTAGAATAGAAAAAGAAGATTGTACATGAAATGACAGATCTCTGTTATGTGCAGATGACTTTTGTTCTTAAAGTATATAATAGATTCAACCAACAGCTTTTAAAAATTGTACTGCTTGTTTGTGCTTCTTTCTGTCTTTCCTTTCTTTTCTTTCTTTTCTTTCCTTGAAAAGATCCTCCAATGATCCTCTTTTCTTTTTTTTTTTTTTTAAAGCCACCCTTTCCTTCTTTGCCCTCTGCTCATTTCCACTGGGGGATGGGGAAAGAAAAACTAAGCCTTTGTCAGATATATGCATATACAAGCACAATAAATCCCCATATTGGCTTTATTCAAAAATATACGTCTATTTACCATTCTAAATCTATCACTTCTCTGTTAAGAGGCACTATTACTTTTCAGTGATCTCAGTGTGCTTGTCCCTAGCAGTCCTTTCCCTTCCAATGAACATGCCATTTCCAATCATAACCTAAATTTAGAAACTATGCCACTAATCTTAAAATTGTGTAATGGTGAAAGACAGTAGACTTTGGGCTCTCCTTCCTGGTAGATTGACTATAAATCATTCAGAGCATGAGTTTAAGATTAACTTTATAATCCCTCAAAGTGTTTGTTTCCTGGTGGTGTTCTATATTACTTAAGGGTGATAGCAACCGGACCCGATTGATTAATGAATTGTAGTGTTTATACATTAAAAATTGACTTTAATGGAATAATTTTATTATACTTTACCTCCACAATGAATTCACTTGTAACCTCTTCCATGACCTGTGAATGGATACAGAAAGTTAATACAAACTAGGGAATTGAAAAGTGTATAAAATCATAAATATTGGCAATGCTCAGTCAACAGATATTTAGTGAATGATTGCTATGTTTACATTGTGAGGAATGCAAAGATTAAAAAGGAATGATCCCTGCTTTTAAGAACTTACAATTGAATAGGGAAAATAGGACACATACCCAATAACTATGATACAAGGTATCATGTGATAAGATCAGTAAGAGGGGTATGAACAAGGTGACATAGTTGCTAAGTAGGAAAGAACTACTTAGTGGCAGCATCAAGGAAGGTTTCATAGATGAGATAATTTTAGATGGTTCTTGCAGGATGAGTATGATTTCAACACATAAAGATGGGCTAAAAGGAGACATTCTAGGGAAAGGGAATGGTAAAGAGGGGGTGAATGGAATATATTCTCAAGAAATGGTAAAAAATGTTTAATTTGACATGTGGTATAGTTGTGATAGAGATCAGAAGGGTAGACTGAAGTCATGTCATCAAAGAACTTGAATGATGTATTTTGTTTCTTCATCTATAAAAATAGGAATAATAAAGCTTGCATTACTTATCTTATAGGGAGGAAAGCATTCTGCAAACTGTATAATTCTTTGTTAAGTATAAATGCTCATGGTTGAAAAATATATGCCATTCACTGAAAAGATAAGCAATAAGAGAACTATATACAGTCTCAGGCGGCATAATTAAATTGATTTGAATAATTAAAAAGTGGTAGGCATATGTATTGCTGAGTGGTATTTGAAATAATTTTGGTAACTCTACACCAGATACATATCTTTCTTTTCATATTTCCCATTGTCGTTCTCTCCTCCCCTCCCTTCCCCTCCACTCCCCTCTTCTCTCACTCTCCTCTCCTTCTTCTCTCCTCTCCTCTCCTCCCTTCTCCTCCCCTTCCCTTCTCTCATCTCCTCTTTTCTATTTTCCTCTCTTTGGGCAGGCACATTCTTCTTTTCTTCCTCCCTTTCACTAAACCAAAAATGTTAATGGACAATGACTCTTCAGTGTCCATGAACTAACTGAAGCAAGCACTATTCTATAAGGAAAATAGCACAGTGAAGTTCTTTCTCTTGGTTTAGCAAACATGGCCCAACTCCACTGGATTTACACATAGATTTCCATACTGTAAATATATCATAACAAAATGGAATCATTTATCAGCTCCTGAGTATTGTCCCATTTAACATGCATTTCAATTAATATAAACAAAAAAAAATACTACTTTTTAGCTTAATCTGTAAGGTCTGTTTTTACCTTACATCATATTATTGTTTTCTGTTCTACACAAGGGAACAGAAAGACAAAATCTTTCTTTCCCAATATTCCCTGGGTATTTAGGGCTCAGTTTTACCTTTCTATCTACTCAGTGACTACTGAGTTCTTTAGCATTTGACAAATAAAACGTTATGATGAGGTGAATCTCCTACAATAAAATTAACCTAACTGTGCATGTGTGTGTATGTGTATGTATGCATGTATGTATCTGTGTGTATGTGTGTGTGTTCTCCTTAACCTTTATGATTCTTTTGATCTAGGCTAGTCATATGAAAGAGAATCTTCCCCAAATTATTTTACTTCTTGCTGTATTCTTCAGATGCCTTTAAGGGTTGGGGGACAAAATTGCCTTTTCTGTATTCTAGAAACTCATTTTAAGGAAAAAATTCCAAATCAATAAGTTCCTACCTTATTAAAAACAGATAAAAACATAAAAAAGCCTTCAATCTAGTTTTGCGTACCTTTGATATGTCTTTTTCTGCTATCATTCCAGCAGAAGTTATGTGTGTAGGTGAGAGTTCTACATGATTATGTAATTATATTTCAAATAATTTGAAAGAGTTAAAAAATTTAGGATCTTTTGTGTATGTATGTGTGAGTATAAATCAATCTAAAATGAATTTTAAAAGCATCTATTAAGCACTTACTATGTGACAGGTACTATAGAGATGGGCAGTATGGTATAATGAGGACAAGACTCACTTGAAGCCAGTAAGACCTCTATTCAGATTTTTCTCTGAGAAGTATTAGATTGTGAGCTCATTGAAGGCAGGGCTTGCCTTTTGCCTTTCTTTGTATTCTAAGTGCTGAGCAATGTGTCTGACACTTAGTAGGAGCTTGTTAACTAATTATGACCTGGAGACGTCATTTAACTTCTATCTACCTCAAGTAATTTTCTAGCACTTACATAAGAAATCATTGTGGTGCAGTTGAAAGAACACTGCCTTTGGATTCAGAGGACCCGGATTGAAATCCCACCTCTGAATTCTACTATCTATGTGACCTTGGTAAGGTCCCTTAACCTTCTAAGCTTCCATTTCCTTATCTGTAAAATGAGGGATGGGACTAGATGGTTTTCTACTCTAGATCAACAGTTTTATGAACCTATGAGCTATAGATAAGTGGTAATCTGCTTTTAGGAGGGAGTTTCAATATTGATGAAATCACAGGTCCTTCATGTGTTTGTGTGTGTGTGCACGTGTATTATATTGTTATATATGCCTCAGAAAGGGATTTCAATTTATTTTCTTTGTGAAACGGAAATAATACCTATATTACCATCAATGTGCATGTACACACATTCATGTATATATTTGAAATAAGGTTATAATCACTTGAAATCAATAAACTCCTTCCAGAATCATACATTTTGCTGAAAGGATCAGCAGTGATCCATGTGATTGTGGCCAGGATATGCCTGGCTGAAAGAAAGACCTTGCCACTACCCCTACCTACCATGCTTTCTTCCTTTGCTCCCTCCACCCTTTACTTTGGTTGTGTAACTGTCCAAAGGCCTTGGATGAGATGAGAATCAACAGCTGTATTCCTCCTGAGGAGATGCAGGAATACCAGGCTTCAGCATCTCCCCTCCTTTTCACTCTGATTTTTTTTACCTTTTTTTTCCTGATTTTATCTGACCTACTTATATACTCTAAGGACTTTTGGGCCTTGGCCCTGCCCCACAGGATGCCTTAGGACTTCCTGGGACTTTCCATATTTCCTGCAGCTGAACTTCCTTTGTTGCTTGTGTTATTGAAAGCAGGAACTGTTTTGCTTTTTCTATTTTACTCCAGTGATTATTAGCACAATGCTTACCATATGGTTAGTGTGTGATAAATGATTTTTCATTTATATAGTCAGTTATATGATTGGATTAAAAAAGTGGTTTCCTGTTATTAACAGCCTAGGATCCTCTTGATTTGAGAGTGGCCTCTCCCTTATAGCACAGTTGATAGTGTGAACTTGACCTTGGCATCAGGGAGACCCAAATGGAATTCCTGCCTCAGACACCTACTAACCTGGTAACTTAAATATAGTTACTTAACCTCTCTCAGCCTCAGTTTCTACATTTGAAAATGGGGATAATAGTAAAACCCACCTCATAGTGTTGTTATGAAGGTGAAATGAGGTAACATATATAGAGAGAGCTTTGTAAACCTTCACGTGCTATATAAATCTTAGGTATTACATATACATATGGATACATATAACAGGGAGAAATGCATTTTTCCTAACTCCTGGATGTTCCATTTATCTTCTCAATAGTACAACGACCTCTTACACTTAGTATTATTGTAGTGACTCACTGTTTTACAGCATTGTAAGAATCACAGATCACTTTCTTCCCAGTCTTACAAATACTATTATTCTCCTTTCAAAGAGGAAGAAACTAAAACTTGACAAAAGTAAAGCACATGTTAGGTATTTAATAATTATTTATTGAATTAAGTTGAACCCAGGTGTCTCTTGGCTCTTGGTTGAGTGCTGTCTGCACTACATCAGTTAACTTATCAACGAGGCTTTATTAAGGGCTTATATAAAAATATCTCATTAAAGTTCCTTGGAAAACAATTTAAAACTACAATAATTGCATCAGCTTTTTTGTCCTTTCTCTATAACTATCCTTTCTCTATTTCTGTAACTATCTATTTCTTTATCTCTGTAACTGTCCTTTCTCTATCACTAAAGTTGTGGGAAGTTTTATTTACTTTATAGGAAAATAAGCCTTGGATTTTGACGTTTTAGAATCTTGGTATAGGTACCAGTTCTGCTATCAATTAGAAAAGTGCTTAGCTGTTACAGGTCTCAGTTTCTTTATTAATAAAATGACAGACATGAATCAGCCGACCTTCAATGTCTTTCCAGTCATAAATCTATGATCTCGTGACTGATTGAAAATTATCATATGCTTTTAGACAACATGTGCATCTATGATATTCTGTTTATTCATTTGAATTATTTGAAGCATCAAACACTGAGCACAGGCTCTTTCTTTCCTCATCTGACTTCCCTCTTTGAAGTTAGTTTTTGAAGTCGCTTTTGCTCTCGCTACTCATAAGTTTATTACCAACCAGTTTCCTCCTGAATAATAATTATAGAATGGTTGAGTAAAGTAATTGGTATCCATAGAGTGATGTTGTAGAAGTGCCAAGTTCAAATCTAATTATATCTGTTTACTATGTAATTGAAGGCACATAGAGTACGTGACGGAATCCAAGTTGGGGAGCCTAATAATTTACTACATTATAAGGAGGAGGACAACAAGTCTACAGCCCCAGCAATATCCCAAGGATACCTTTCCAGTCACTTCTTCACAAACCCTGTGATCATTTTGGCTAGCCAGAGACTGAAGAATCTAAACAGTCCCCCTTTGTAAGCCAAGAAGAAACACTACTACTGTTTACCCCTTCACTTTCATTGCTCGAACCTGAAAGTAACTCCACCTAGGGTATTTAAACCCCAGAGAGAAGCTGCATATCCATTTTCCAAAGTCATTGGGATCTAAAACTCAAGTGAAAATCCTTGTTTCATGGTTAAGTTGCAGTGAACTTCTTAACTTTTAAAGAGAATTAAATTTTATGAGTCCAGAATTTTATTCTGACCTATTCTATGTACATATCAATATGTGATCTACGTAATTACATTTTTGGACTGGAAAAGACTTATAAGTTTGTCTAGATGAACATGACCTGAAGTATGTGTCTTTTCTCTTTTCTCTATCATTCTTGGTAAATGTTCACTTCACCTCTAATTGATGACTTCTACTAACAAGGAACTCACTACTCTTAAGTTAGCTCATGCCACTTATGGATGACTCTAATTTTCAGAACGTTTCTTCTTGTAGATCTGGCTAGTGATAGGTGCTGAGGAGTTCAGACAAAGCTATGTGCCATAGTGTCACTGCTAAACTATCCCCACGTTATTTTGGAAGAAGATATGTAATATTAGCATGAGGAAAGAACAGTTCAACAGAGGAAAGAACCTGCATTCAAGTTTGGCTCAGCCACTCAGTACCTTTATGACATTGAATAATTCACTTGACTTCTATGGGTCTTCTTCATCTGAAAGAAAGAAACTGAACTAGATGACTTCTAAGGCTCCTTCCAACTTAAGGTTTATGATGCTACAAATTGATTTGAGGCAGATTACTTTTGGGAGATATGGAAATGGCAAAAGTGTACACTTCCCTGCCTTTGTTTAAAAATTCTTTTTGTGAATTCAAAACTATCAATTAAAATAAATGAAGGGCTAAAAGTAGAACTAAAGTGTCATCATCCATGTAACTTCTGGTGACTTGTAACTAAAAAAAAGTTTCTTTGACACCATCCAAATGATCCCATGTGAATATTTGGATTAATATTGAGGTCAAAATGAGCTTTACCATGAAACTTAGTTTATCTTTGTTTAGCTTTGTTATCTTTGTCAAGATATTGACTTCCATATTCCAGGCAATATTGCCCATTTGCCTATCCATGTGACATTCCGTCTTCCACCTAGATGCTCCTCCCTTTTCACTTACTCATCTTAGAACTCCTACCTCCCTTTGAGGCTTAGCTAGAGACTTGTTCAAGAGGCCTCCCTTGATTCCCCTATTCATCAGTGCCTCTCTCTAAATTACTTGTATTTTTTGTTATATTTTGTACTTATTTGTATACGTGTTGTATCACTCTAGTGAAATATGAGCTCCCTGAGGTTCTGTGATACTTCACGTATGTATTTGTATGTAATCTATGCTTGGCACAGGACCTGACAGAGCAGGTGCTTAACCAGTCAATCAATCAGTCATGGTTTATCAAGCACCTATCACGTGCCAGACCCTGTGCTAAACACTGGGGATACCAAAGACAGAGTCTGTTCTTGGTGTTTGCTGCTTGATACTAATGCTTTCTGTACATACCATGATTCCAACGGATGTTTTTGGAATGCCGGTAGATATAGGAAACCTGAGTTTTTACTAAGAGAAAACAAAATTTCCCCTATTACTACACATGGATAAGGTTAAGTTCCTCTTTGTAAAAAGTATTAAAGTGAATAAAAACAGGAAAAGTTTTCATATATACATTTAAAGTGTGGAATTCTTGTAAAATTAGAGCAAAAAGCAAACCAATCTATTGACTTCATCACTCTGCCCATTAGAAGTTACCCTGGTGGAGAACTAAATTTAGTGGACCTGCCTTTCTACTTATCTGACTCATATTATCACTTGCTTAGGGTGAGTATGTGAACACCAGTGCAGATCTTTTAAAATCCTAGTTTGCCTGTTTTTTATTTAAAATAGAAAAATTACTGCATTCCAACCTTCTACTTAGTAGACTTTTCCAGAAATAGAATGTCTGATTGAATTTCTTATGATCACTGGAGACAAGATGTTAGCCAACAGTCTGTATGGACTCAGGCTTATCTGACAGATGAAAAATGTCTGTTTTGTGTTTTCCATCTCCAGGAAAGACCTAGGCTTTAACCAAATCCTGTTTATAGTTTGCTCTGTCTGCTGTGATTCTTCCTAGTGTACTATATAAATCACAACATCCCCCAAATTTTTATTTTTTTAAAAAATTGTCAAGAAAATAAAATTCAAAACCTGGACTTAATGCTTTTGTGTCTAATCAGTGGACATCTGATCATGTTTTCAAGGATACATTCAGTTGAGATAATGAAGACTTTCAAGTATGTTTTGGGATCTTTAAAACAGCAAGACATGACACACCCCAGATCATCAGATAATACAAAAAGAACATCATTTTGTCTTCCAGTGGCCTGCTTTTTTATTAGTCTAAGTCACAGCCATAACCCTGTTCAAAGTATTTCTTTGTGGTTGGCATCTGTATTATTCAAAGTACCCATCAGGCTGGAAGGTGTAGTCACTCCCAGGTTAGTAGAAACTCTAATAATGCACAAATGGTCTTTGATTTGTATCTTAATGAACAGGGAAAAGAGTTCAATCATAGGAATTCAACTACAAAGGTAGTAATATTCTTATTTTCAACACGCCCCTAGTACTGCCTCTCCCAAATGATTTGTTTTATGTAACTTTGGTCTTGAAACATGCTGGAAGTCTGTTCTATATGGTTTTGACCTTTGTTGATTTTTATTGAATGAAATAAATTCAACAATTTTTATCTTTGTATCTTCCCCAGAGTCTAGCAAAGGGCATGGAACATATTAGACACTTAAATGGAAAGTCCTGGAATCTTACTGGTTATGATGACTGTCATAAAACTGTCAAAAGCAAAGTAACATCCAACTAGACCAGTGGAAAAACTGAAGTTAGACAAAATCAAATTTTCCAAGAGATGGAAAATGAAACTACAAAAAGAAGTTCATGAATTTAGCCATTGTGATCATGAAGTGAAGGAGAGACGATGTAATGCTATGGAAGGAACCAGGGATGTGGGAATTGGCTGATTTGGGCTTGAGTCCCAGAAGTTAGACTTACAAGTTTTGTAACCTCAGGCAAATCACTTGCCTTCTTCAGTTGAAAAATGGGTGTGATTGTAGTACTTGCCCTACGTTATGGGACTGTATTTGTAAACCCTGAAGTCTTACAGAAATGGGAGTTGTAATTGTACTAAACAATCCAACAAGTCCCTAGAAGAGAAGATTAACCATTTAATTAAGAGGGCTATTAACATGAAATGTGTTTGTGCAAAGACCACCCTGAGGGAACAGTCATTGCAGTGTTGGCTCCCAAACCCCATTTACCATAGAGTTCCTTACAGATAACCAAAAAACTCTTTTGCACTGATGGTAGGGAAATATTCTTTCCCCCAAATGTCCAATATAGTAAACTAGCGATTAATCCTTTTTACTGAAGGGCAAGCCAGTAAATAGATCATTTTCTCTCTCAAGAGGTTGGACAATAACATGTAATAAATATCAAGCCTGAAGGAGAAAAGTGACTCTCTTCATCTTGAATTCTAATGTTGAACTGTAACTATTGGCATTATTTCTTTTTCTGTGATGCTTTTGAAGTCTATTGGAAACTCTTACTGTGGCAAGATAGGGATAAGGGCTTGGTGATTTGGAGAATAATCCATTCCTGACTCTTTCTTATCATCCTTAATATTTTTAAGGTTGTATGATTAGGTTTATATTTTGACATCATACAAGCATTCTTTCACTGTGTCTGACTACAGGAGGAACCTTTCTCCCTCTTTCTGTAAACGCTATAGAGGGTTTGCCTGTGCGTTTATGGGACCCCATTCTCTGCCTGCTACATTGGGGTAAATGGTGGTGGCACTGAAGCACACCCCTGGCTTGTTCACTCTACTCCTACAGGTTTGGTTGGCAAGGGTGTGACTACAGATTCAAGTGGGTTCTCACTCCTAAAGCTGTAGTTGATGAGCTTCTTGATAGGGAGACGACATGATGTAGGGGAAAGAATGTTTAGTTTGAAATAAAGGAGATCTGGATTCAAATCATAGCTCTCCCTCTTCCTACTTATATGACTTGGGGCAAATCATTTCTCTGCGCCCAACTTGCTTTAACTGTAAAATGAGGAGTTGGAGTAGATGTTCCAAATCTATGATCTTACATACTGAACCCTGTATTCTGATCCTCAGAGTGTTCAAGATAGGGCTAGAGATAAGTTCTTATTTCACTATAATTTCATTTTGCCAACTTTCCTTCTCTTTTCCCTCTCTCTCCATACTAGTTTAAAATCTCACAAGTGACTTTAAGAAGAGATTTTACCTCTAATCATTTGTGGTTGGAAGCTTTGACATCTATTTTGAAGCAAAACACTAAAATAGAAATTATCTTTTAAAATGGTTTTCATGATACTCTAGGGAAGTGGCATCAAACTCAAGTAGAAATGGGGGCCACTAAACCATAAGAATTCTTGAAGGTACATATTGACTTAGGAAACCACATTTAACTTTATCTAAGTTTTTATTGTATGCTTATTTATTTTGTTTCCCAATTACATTTTAATCTGGTTTTGTAGCTCTAGGGATGGTTGTGGGTCCTAGGCTGGCAGATTGTGTTTTTGACACCTCTGGTCTAGGGGTTGCAGAACACTGAATCACCAGTCCTTTCATGTACAGTGTTTGAAATCCAAGAGCAAATGTTTAAAAAACTATCTTTTTCTCAATTTTAGAAATGACAATAATTTGCAGGTAGCAAATTATGATTCTCAACTTTTAATAGAAAACCAGAAACATTTGGAGAAAATGAGTGGATCCTAAATATAACAGCTTTACTCATTTTATACTGAAGAGAAATTGAATCTAGATAACCACAGAATCTCAGAGTAAAAAGAAACCTCAGAGGTTATCTAGGCTAATACTTGAACAAGAATCTCCTTTTGATCAGAACCCTGGCAAAAAGGTCACCTAGCTTTTGTCTGAAGACATCTAGGGAGGACAAACGCACCTCCCCAAGACTTGCCACTTAACTTTAGGAATTTGGAATACATTTTCTTATAGAAATAATATTATAAAATACCACACAAAAATACCTATTGCCACTGATGTAACTGAACAACCATAGCCTTAAAATAAAAAATGAAAAACGATCAAAGGGTTTAGAATTGGAAGTCACTGCAGAAATTATTGAATCCAACTCTTTCAGAAATTAGGTTCAGAAAAAGTGACTTCATGTATATTTTTTATGACTAAAAGAGACATTTCATATTTGGTATTTTTTTGTTATTTAAATTATTTAGTATTTTATCCTAAGACTTACCTCAAAGATGAAAAATTGATCATTTGCTATATAAATAGACATAAATAGGCCCCCGAATATTAAGAAGTTGAAGACATTATTCACTTGGCATAATGCCTACTTCTATGCCCATTAATTTTAATCATACCTTTTTTCTTTGTCAGATCATAGGGTTTTTACAATGCTTCCCAAACACATGGTATAAATAAAGCAGGCCTTTATTTAACGAGTGGGAAACTAGGATCCTCCATTCCTTAATATCTTTTGAAAATAACATTTACTCTTCAAAAAATCCTTTTGAGATTTGCACAAACCAATTTTAGAATAATTTTAAAACATTAGTTGAATTATATAAAAAATTCTTCAAAGATAACAGTCCTTTTGTCTTTAACTTAAACCTCATTTAAACAAAGATAAGTATAGACAATTTAGGAACGATAAAATGAATATACATTTTGTAATGATTATATCACTTTTTACACAATTTAGCAACACACATAAGTTATGTAGAAGAGTATACCAGAAAAGTATAATTATGATCATATTTTCCTATATAGCATACAATAATTGAAAAGTGATTAAAACTATAATACACAACAATAACATTTCACCTTTCACAAAATTGTGAAATGAATTTCTCATCCATAAAAGTAATTGACATTTCTTCTTGGAAATTGGGATATTACTTTGTAATTGTTGATTTTTTTAAAAAAATTGATAATATACTGACTTACATATGAAAAGGAAACTGAAGCAAAATGAAGAAGACAGCTATTCATATGGCATTAGAGACTCCAAATTCACTTTGTAAAACAACATTTCAGAGCTGAGAGAGGATCAAAGTGATTTCACAAATTGATAGGTCCTATTTTCTTTCTTTGGTCGTGCAATATTTGCTACGCACACCTTTTGTAATTATTTACTTTAAAAGCCCCCAGTTTTGTTTTTTAGTAGGAAATTTCCATAGTAATCTGGATTATAGTATAAATCATATTGGCAATGACTTTTAATGGAATTCAGGAAAAAAAATTAGTTTTTCTGCTATTTTACAGACTTACAGACCCTCCATGAAGAGAGTATCCTTAGAAATTTTTAGAGCCTTTGGGAGTGAAAGTTCCCATTCAGAAAGAGAACAAATATTGAACCAGTTCAATAAATAAAGCTCATTGACTAACTGAAAGATGCAGATGTCTAATGTATTTTTCTCCCTCTTAATTTTCTACTTACCATTAAAAAGACTAGAATGCCAATCGTTCTGAAAAGGAACCAGTCCATCGCTTCTGATTATTCTTACATACAAATCCAAATGGTTTCCAGTTCTAGTCCTGGGCACCTGGACCCTGCGTCCTGCTGAAGAGGAAGGTGTGCTTGCTTAATGATGCTTTTCCAGGAGGGCATCAGAGCTCATTCTGACTTCCTCTGGGTGAAAAACTAAAGATGCTCTATAATGACTCTGTTTCCCCACCCCAAACCCCTGGGCTGGTCCGAAAGACTTGCATCGTTATTGCTCCAGGTAAAAGCGTAGACACACCTTGCTTCTTATTGCAATGAAACCCTTTGTTGGACACCAAAGAGAAAATTTTACAGAGTGAGGACAAGATTTACAGGGAAGATACCCAATGAATAATAAATTACTCATAACATGAAAAATAATTAAAATGCTAGCACCTATCATCATCTTGAATAAAATTAGTAGGCTTCTTCTTACTGCCAGTATTAAAAAAGCAAAATTATATATACTGTCTACAAATATACATATCTACCTGAGTCCCAATTTCAAGGAGCAAGATGTACATCCTTGGAAATTCTATAGTCGTTTGTCTTCCTTAGATCAAGGAGTACTAGACTGACAATATACTGTAAGGAAAATGAATTGTAAATGAAGCTAATATTCATTGGTTCTGTATATCCTCTCTGTAAATTCCTTTGCTCATGAACAAGGAGTTCTCTTTATTTGTAGAAGTGGTTTGTTCTTACAATGCTATCTGAGAATTTCCTACTCGAAAGAGATGTATACATTTGAGAGAGTGCAGGGAGAATTAAAATAATTAGAGGATTGAGAATGTGTCCTAAAATAAAAGAACAAGATAGTGGACACATATACCTACTTATAAGGAAAAAGCATTATTTTAAAATATGAAAAAGAAACTAATTCCTAGGTAGAGGGATCACTTAGGTGTTGTACATGCGGTAATAAACACTTGAATTAAAAGCAGAGAATTCAGTCATAATTCAGACATTTACGGATGTTAAATTAGAAAGCTCAGTATTATATAGAGAAAACAACTTGACTGACTATATTTGAAAAGGTTTTTAGGTGAAGTGAATAGCCTGTACAAATGATCAGAAATGGGAACCATCATGTTATCTCCAGGAACCAGCATAGACAATGGTTTGGCTGAAGTGGATGGTTCATTAACTGTTGCAGATTTCAGTTCTTTATGAGGAAGGGAAACCAACTAAACAGAGTCAACCAGGAATGGACTTGGTTGGCTCCATAGGTAGCCAGTTGTCCATTAATGAAGACTATTTGCTGCTATTGTTGTAGAAAACATTCATCTCATGTTTCAGGTTGAACTAGATAACCTCTGTTGTCTCTGAATCTATGATCTGTGATAAATTACAGTGGGCCCCAGTAGAATGTAAGCTTATTTTTGTCTTTTCATTCCTGTCCTATCAGCATCTGACCCATAGTGGGTGTTGAATAAAATCTTGTTGAAGTGAATTGTGATCTGTAACTTCACATAGATGTTTAACATGATCATTTATAGTGGTCCCAGAAGCATTGCCATTGTTTGGGGCAATGAGATGTGCCTAACTAAGATGAGAGCACTCAAACTCAGGAGTAATTTCCTAACTTGTCTCAGGAATGGTATCCCAGATGGTAAAGAGAAGTGGCTCTTGAATATGTGAATGAATCCTATTTCAATTTAAGTAGCATTAGGCTCAAGAAATGTTAGTAAAATTATTTGTAAGAATAATTCTGGATTTATATAACTTTTTGTAACCAGTAGCTAGAATACCAACACAGTATGAATTAACAAAATACCTATTGACAATTCACTATAATGGGATCAGTCTCATTTCATGTAAATTTACCTTTCATGAATTTCACCATATGAGAAGGAAGCAAGAAGCATCAATTACGGTACCATGATTACCCTCTAATATAACAATACTGTAGCATGCAGTCTTTTCAAGAGTATTCTCTCCTCCTTCCCCACCCCATCCCAACCATCAGTTAGATCTGTGCCTATTTTTGTTTTCTTCTATTTGAGTGAAGTTCTGGTTCCCCTACTTTTCTTTGTATCAATAGATTAGCAGGGTATAATGAAAAATAAAAGGCACATCCAACTGTTTCTATAGCAATCACCCCAGACCTATTTACTCTCTGATATAGAATGCTTTTTTAAAAAGATATTCGGTGCTTTTATAATAAATATTTAGGTGATACATGTATGTATACACACACACACACACACACACACACACATATATATATATATATATCATAGTAATGCCAAGTGACTATCATTTTGAATGAAACTTTTTTCCAAAGTGTCAGTACCGTGTAATCAAATGATGAATTGTCAACTCATTCTTCTTCCACTTGAATGTGTTGGGTCCATGGATTATCCCATTACTGAAGCACATTTCTATAGAATCTAAGAGTGGGAAGGGAGATCAAAATATGCACATGACAACAAATTGCTGAAATATCCCCAGCAAATACTAAGCTAGATGTCATGATGCCTCTGTTTGAGGGTAACCATTATTTTCTGAAGCAACCCATTTCACTTTCGGACATCTAAGTTTTGGTAATTTTTTTCTCCTTACAGCAAGAAAAAGCTTAATATTTTAGCAACTTCTACCAACTTTACCCTTCAGCAGCTTCTCCCAATTTTTACCTTTTGGGGCAAGCAGAATAAGTATAACCTTTTTTTTTTTTTCTCTACATGACTTTTCAAATATTTTTGCAATTCCTTTTAGATCTGTCCTTCAGTTAGCATCTGGAGTATTACCCTAATTGGGAGAAACTTTAAAAAAAACATAAATAGAATATAAACCTTTTCAGGGCAAGAACTGTTTCATTTTTGTCTGTATTCTTGGGGCCTATCATAGTACCTGTGGCAGCCACCTGGCACAGAGGATAGAATGCAAGAGCTATTGTTAGGAAGACCTGAGGTCCAGTCTAGCCTCAGACTATACTAACTGTGTGACCCTGGACAAGTCACTTAATCTTGTTGCCTCATTTTCCTCATCTATAAAATAAGCTGGAGAAGAAAATGGCAAACCAATCCAGTATCTCTGCCAAAAAAACCCCAATGGGGGTCACGAAGAGTCAGAAATGACTGAAATGACCAAAACACAACAGTAACTAAGTATTGTCCCTGAGACATAGTCGTATATTTAATAAATGCTTCTTCAGTAACGGATTGATGCTATTTATGATGCATTTGAAACTCCTGGAAATAGATCTTTGCTTTCTGAGGACCAGTACTGATCTTGAAAGACTATTTAGATGTTAGAAGAAAAAAGGAACATAAAATAGTCATGGCCCTAAGCCTGGGCTGTCAAATGGTTTCATAAGATGATGCAGATGCAAAGGCTTTCATTTGCACAGGCCTGAAGAGAAGGTCTGGCACGTAAACAATAAAGCTTGTGTTGTTTTTGACCTAGAGCAGTGGCTGTGAATACTTGCCTGTCTGTACGATTTGAGATAATGGCTCCAAAGATAAACATCCTGTCTCTTTGCTGAAGTCAATTGATTTATGGCAGCAGATGGATAGAGAACCAGGCTAAGTAATGGGTGGTAGCAGGCACCAAGGATAAAGTTAAATTTTCTAAGGGTTGTTGGTATAAAGAACAACAGGATAATTTTAGTGTATACTCCAAATCAAACTGACACACTAGCAAATAGCCTTGCTAAATCAGGTTAGGAATTCCCTGTGGGTACCTTTGGGATCTGTGCCACGCATGGTGTATTACTTGTAGGTTGATCTAATCTTAAAGACTGTCATGGAGAAGTATCATCTGACTCTTGATCCAGACCTAAGGCTCATGGCAATTAAGATAGGTATCAGATTCCGCAATCTGATATGTCTTTGTTTATAGTTCCTGGTGTCACTGTTGGGGTCAGGATAAACTGTGAAGTCAGTGAGGTTTGTGTCTTTGGCACCTCTCACTTCCTTTTCCAGGACCCTCCTCTTTCACCTGCGATCTGCTCACCTGGCTGAGAGGGGAGCATGGTCTGGCCTGGCCCTGGCCCCAGCCTTGGCCCCCTGCCAGCACCTCTCTCTCACTCTTCCCCAATTTTCCAATACTCTTATGCTATCCAGATCCCGGAAAATAATGATCTGATAAAATCCACCCAAGGAAAATGAATGAACCATGCTTTAGGAGTTAATTTTAATTAATTTTAAGGCCACATCTTAAAAGGGGTCTTTCTGGAAGTAATGTTTGACTTCAAAGGAATGTCTCTAATAGTGAGATTTTAAGAGGTATGTGGCAGAACAGTGGGGGAAATATCAGGGGGATTTCCTGGACTTCTCAAATCATATCACAGATGAACTCATACTAACTGCACATAAGGTCTCAGAATCATAGATCTGGAGCTAGAAGTGATATGACAGAGTAAGAACACAAGATCACAGTACTATATTGCCTCTTCAGGTTTATCTAGCTCATGAATTTTTAGCTGCTGAGAAGAACCTCGTAGCTTCTCTGCTCAAAAAAAAAAAATCATTCTGGGATGGAATATTTGCTATTTGGAATTACTGTCTACTTCTTGGTAAACAGAGTTTGTGAAAGAGTAAGTTAATTGCATGCCACAATTTAAAAAAAGAGCAATCAACCCCTAAAGAGGTTAGAAGGAAAAAGTCTTTTTTCAGTCTGTGTTCTTTTTGATATCTTTGAAGCTTTTGATCTCTCTCTCCTTGTTAAAACTTTTCCCTGTTGTCTTCTACAATACCAGACTACTTTGTCTGGTGTGGAATCATAGAATTTTGAGACTGCAGGGATTTTAAGGATCATCAGATATAACTCTTTTGTTTTGCAGATGAAGAAGTTGGTGGTCAGAGGAGTTTCCAACTTCTTTAACCATTCCATCATCCCTCTAACTACAGCAGTGTTCCTCTAAGGACTCAGTCTCTGGTCCCTGTTATTTCTCCCCTTAATTCTCTATTCTTAAGAGAACGTGTGCATTTCCTTGGCTTCACTTGTCAATTCACTTGGCTTCACAGCATGGATAACTTTCAGGTCTGTGTCTCTAGTCTTGGGCTGTTGTCTAAGTCTTATTTCTGTCTACTAGACATTTCCACATCAATTTATTCAGCACCTCCAGAAATGAACATCATCTTATTTCACTCCCAACTATAACAACAACATCTTTTTCCTTCTCAACTGGAACATAATCTTCAGGGAAGGACTTTTTCACTTTTGTATCTGCATTCCTTGTGCCCAGAGCCTGGTGATGAGGGTTGAAAGGGGGGCGGTGAGATCCCTGCAAAGACCAGAGTACAGAGTAGGTTGTCTGGAATGAATTTGAGGATTCAAGCATTCTTGAGGTCAAGGTAAAGATTTATTACACTTTTCAGTGGGCAAGGGTTCTTAGGGAACCTGTGATTTTAATGGAGTACAGCTAAAGTTTATATAGGATATTCTATAGTAAAACATATGCCAAATATGCTAACTAGATGATTCAGGGTAGGATTAGGGAGTGCTTAAGGAGTGGTTAGTTCTTAAAAGAACATGCACTTTTAGTATCTACCTCACAAGTATTTTACCCAGAGTGCATTGGGAAAGGGAGGTTACCTGGAGGTGTGGTTTTAGGCCAAAAAAGTCACTAAGTCAACTAAAGGTCAGGACTGACCAAGTAATACTGGGCTGCTCTCATCAACGTCTTGTTAGGCAAGATAAATGTAAGGGAGTATATGTCTGTCTAAGCCTAGGATACATATGATTGGTCATTTCATTATGACCTAGTACACTGCCAGTACACAGCTAGTTCAGACTAATAAATGCTACAGGTGCAGCTGGCTACTGTATCAGGAAAAGAGATTAAAGTTTTGCTAGGGCAGGCTGTGTCCTTGGGCTGGGGAGAAACTGCCTGGGATAGTGTTTTGAGGCTAGGAAGAAATGTGACTTTTAGAGAGAAATGTGATTTTAGAATTGGGGTCCAAGCGCAGGCACATAAGCAACCCATCACTGGCATGTGGTAGGTTTTTAAAAAGTGCTTGTTGATTGAATGGCATTACCTTTCTTTAGTTTCCCATTATAGAAACTTTGTGGTTCCCTTGTCTTTTTCATCCCTCACATCCAAATGATCACTTGGTCTTGTTTTTGGTTTTTGATTATCTCTCATACCTTTCTCTTTTCTTCCACTTCCACTGCTGCCAACTTAGTTCAAGGCCTTATCACTTCATCTCCCAATTGACACAACTCTTTTCTAAGTGGTCTCCATGCCTATGCTCTCATCCAATTCCAGTTCATTATATATAGTGCTGCTGAGATGAATCTTTAAAAAAGCATACTTTTTATCAGTGGCTTCTCATTATCTAACAGTAAAGTCCAGACACCTCAGAATGTCTCTCAAGGACTTTTATAATGTACTCAAATTACTGATTCGGTTTTATCCTTCTCTATCCACTTATTTGAAGCTTCCATTATGGACAGATTGGTCCTGTAAACATTCTATGCTCCTTCTTACTGTTGTGTCTTTGACCATACTGTTTCCTCCATTGGAATATTTTCCCATCTTCCCTAGTTCTATCCAAATTCTGTGTCTTCAAGGCACAGCCCAAGTCCCATCTGCTTGGTAATGTTTCCCATCAAAATGTCTTCCTTCTCTGAACTTCTATAGCATTTACTGGCCTTGCAGCGAGTAAAACATCACAAAGAAAGGAAGTGTTATGAAATTAAAAATATGATTATGGAGAGAGGATATACTGATAAAGATCAAGTAATAGTTGCATTTTTATTCCAAAAAAATTTGGGGAAAATTTTGATTATGAGGTTTTGAGTCTTCTTGAAATTTTAAGACTTGTTTTTTTGTTATTTTACCCTAATATATCCCCCTTCATTACTAGAAGTAAAATCCAGTTCAATTCAATATGTATTAAGCCTCTACTCTGTGGAGAACACTGTACCAAGTATTGGGGAAAGTTATAAATTATTGGGGAAAGTTATAAAGTTCATGGAACTTTCAGTAAAGTAGAGAACTTTTTTTTTTAAGAAAACTTCAAGTGACTAAGTGCTTGCTTCAGAGACCAAAGGATCGGGGTGAAACTGAGAGTTCATTTATTCCTCAGAAGTTTACCACGGAAAGGACAGACAACTTGGTTAGTAGATTTTGCCACTTACCACCAGCGTGACCATGAACAAATCATTCGGCATCTCTGGGCCTCAACCTCCTTATTTGTAAAACAAGAGGATTGGACTAATTTATAAGCACCCTTTGAGTTCTAAATCTACGAACCTATGAAGAAGTAGATAGAGGCAGTGGAAACAGGGGGGTCAATATCTGGGACCTTAGGAAAATAGGAAATGGGGCAACAGGTGAAGCATCTCCTTGGGGTATAGTAACAGATATTCCCAGCTCCCTGTAATTCCTAATCCTTTGACTCCTTACTTTATCATGATGCAACTCCTGTTCCAGGTCATAGTAGTCACCACCAGTAGTTTGGAGGAAGTCTTACTGTCATTCCTTAGGAGAAGGTGAGGTTCAGAGGAGGCGTAGTTCTCACTCCTGTTGCCTAGGCTGGTTTTTGAGGATGAGCTCCTACCCAGTTGAAGCACTGAAGGCTGTTTCCCATGGAAGCTCTGCAGTACATAGTGGCTAGACTCTAGAGTGCTGTTAGACCTGTGCATCTAGTACATGCAGGCTTCTATGAACTAACCTGGGAGTCTGATTACTAGGAATAGTGATGTTTCTATTGGACTAAGTTTTCTGGTCCCAAGAACTCAATGGACCTTGACAACTGAATATGCTCATAAATTAGAGATTGTTCTTCATTGTATTATTTAACTTTCCTGTGTATATCTCATGTCACCCTGATTATATTTTAAAATATATATATGGGTTAGAATAGTGGCATTATGTGCTTTACACTTTGAATTGGCAGAAAGGGAAGGCTACATGGAAGAGGTAGAACATAAGCCAAACTTTGAAAGTTGGCAAGAAATCTTAGAAGGAAAAATGGGGAGGGAGTGCACTGTAGGCTGGAGGGGGGAAGTGGAAATGGGGTCTATGTGAATATGTGGAAATAAGAAAGGATAAGCAGCTAATAGTTCACTTTGGCTGGAATGTGGGATGTAGAAATTAAATGAGAAAGATAGGTTGGGAACAGATTGTTTTGTTTTGCCTTTTTTCCCCAGTTAAGAAACGTCATTTTCTCTCCTTCCCTCTCACTCTCTCAGAAGTAGAATAAAGAAAACCAACACTCTTGTAAAAATACGAATAGTCAAGAAAGACAAATTTCTACATTGGCCATAGGTTTGGACTAGACTGTGAAGGGACTTAAACTTTCTCCTAAAGAGTTTGCATTTTTTCCTAGATGTAATAGGGACCAGTAAAAATTTTAAAGAAGGTTAGAGTTGTGCTGGTATTCTTATGATAGGATGATTATTTTGACATCATTTTGGACAGACTATGGAGAAACTTGATCCGAGAAGACCAATGAGGAGAGTATTAGGATAGGCCAGGTGATAAATACCTGAATGGAGTGGTGACTGGGTAGGAAAAAGGAGATGAACGTAAGAGGGATTATAGAAGTAAAAGTAACTGAACGCATAATCTAGATGGATATTGGGGATGAAAGAGAGAGAAAAGCGGAAGATGTTTCTAAGCTTCTGGAAACTGAGAGGATGGTGGTGGTTTCTATATAAGGAAGTTTGGTAGAAGGGCACTAGGGAAGATGAATTTCATGTTTTGCGTGTTGAGTTTTAGGTCCTGATAGAATATCTAGGTAGATGTATCCTTTGGACAGCAGGTACTGAAGTTCAGAAATTGACTAGGATTGAATATATAGATTTGGGAGTCAACTGAGTAAAGGTGGTACTTGCATCCAAGGGAAGAGATGGTAAATAGAAGGGCCCTAGAATAAGTCATGATGAAAATCTATACAGAATGATTGGGAGGCAAATGTTGAATCAGTAAAGGCGCTTGAGGAATGATCAGACTGGTAGAAAATCTTAGAGAAGTCAAGAAAAGAAAGATTATATTTGAAGAAAAAATAGTCAACAGAATCAAGTACTTCCAAATCATAGAACTTTGCCTTTTTATAAAGGCAGAGGGTGAATACCCAGAAAATAGCCTCACAAAACTGTATAGTATAGAGCACTTGAGAGACTTATGACAATTAAGTACAAATTTAGTTTACAGTTATCAGAAGACATAGATTAAGGTGCTGAGGAGTGAATGGGGATGAGAAATGGGGTCAATAAGGGTAAATTACTCTTGCAGGAATTTAGCAGTGAACAGGAAGAGAAATACAAGATAATAGCTTGAGGGAACAGTAGGGTCAAGAAAAGTTTTACTATTTTTTTAAAAGCTGGAGAGACCTGAGAACATTTATAAGCTGTGACGAAAGAACTAGTAGATGGTGAGAAACTGAAGATAAAGGAGAGAAAGAATGGTCAATGGGACAAGTTCCTGAAGGAGATGCAAGGGAATAATATCCAGATATATATGGAAGAGTTAACCTTTGAGAGGAGAAGAGTTATTTCATTCTGTGCTGGTACAAAGAAAGACAAAATTGATGAAAATGCAGAGCAAGGGTTCTTAATCTTTTTTGCATTACTTCTTGTAGGTAGGTCATAACTGGAATAATGCTATAATCCACCCATGGCCTCTTTGAAAGTCTGGTGAAGTCTATGGACTCCTTCTTAGAATAATGTGTTTAAATACATAAATTTTTTAAAAATTACAAGGGAAATCAGTTATATTGAAACAATTATCAATTTAAAAAAATGTTAATGGCTCTGAGCTTTAGAACTCCTGACGTAGAGGGAATTTGAGGTGTTGAGAAAGGGAGATGAGTGAGATCACAAAGATATGGTCTTGATTTTCTCTGGAGACAGTAAAAATCAACAAAGAAAAACCCCAAACAAAAAACACCTAGTTGCTCTTGATGAGTTTAAGCCAATAGGTCCAGATGAACTGTATTTCAGGTTAGTGAAAGAACTGGTAGCTATAGTTGCTGAGCATGTCAGGTAGCATGTCAAGGTTGCTGATAGTGTCAAATCTGAAAACAAATGACCAAAAAGTCACAGAGGTTATGCAACCAATCCAGACTCTAAAAATACCAAAGAGTTCACACAGGTCATCACAACTATAGTTAACTCCAAGAAGTAAAATAAACAAAATGAGACCAAACTGCCAACAGTGATCCAAAAATAAAAAGCTTTCCTTATTCTGTTGGAGGGGGGAGACTAGACACAGGTGCCAGAGTCTCCTCTGGAAGAAGACCCATTTAGTGAGGTCAGATCTTAATACATTATAGCAGTGTTACACAGTAAAGTGGAGCCCTTACAGCGAGGGTAACAGAAACGAGACAGGACTTCATGATCGGAAGATGGTTTCTGCAGGTACTTGTCGGAGCTGAGGGACCACCTGATGCTGGTGTGAAGCAATTCTGGGATTGTGCTATGGCAGGGTTCATTCAGAGGGTGAGCACAAAGGATTGTTGTTACGCCAGGCTCAGGGCACAGCTTGCTTGCTGGGCCTTAGCTCTGGAAAACTGGGTGTCTCCTGATAGTAAAAGGAGAAGGGTGGTCTTGGCATGGGAGTCATGACAATGGTGATCTTTGAAAGATCTTGGAGGAAGAAAGAGGTGCTTCAGGTCTGGAGAAGAACAGATGCTTTTCAAATTTTCCAGAACCAGGAAACAAATGGCATCTTACATATTTGATGCCACAGAGCCTTCAATGTTCTTGGATGACGTCACTGTGTGGTTTTCTGCTTCTCTCTGCTAGACTGTGTATCTAAACTCTCCACTAGACACACATCTTTACTGGGTGGAGACACTCTCTACTGGGGGTCAGATGCTCTCCACTAAGCACTGAATCATTGCATTTCCACTCCTCTGGTGTTAGCTACTCGCTGCTCCCACCTGCTGGTCCTTGGTTGTACCATCCCTTGCAGGCCATCTGTTGTTTTCTGCCTCTATCTGCTGGAAGTATATCTGCTAGGAAATGTCTTTCCTTGCAAGGAAGGGATAAAGCTGTTTTAGTCCTTGGCCTTCCCTGAGGTCCTGCAGCCTAAGCCTATTACAGCTGCATTTAATTAAAGCTAGCATTATTAACTCCCTCATTTGAGATGCCCTGCCCCAGACAAGTCTCTCATGTGGGCCTAGGAAATTCCTTTGACATACTTGACAAATCCCTGATTGTTGGTCTACGTCCTCAACAATTTTGGGTACCCCCACCTCAAAAAGAGAAGATATGTTGCTAATACTGGGTTGATAATACCCCTGTCATATAAATATTATCTCAAGTGGTCCTCAGAAGGGTGCTGTGAAGTAGGGGTTACTATTATCATCATATTACAGATGATGAAATTGAGGCAAAAAGAGGTTAAGTGATTTGCTTGGGGTCACATAGCTGGTAAATGTCTGAGGTTGGATTTGAACTCAGATCTACTGCACACTAGGGCCAGGATTCTAACTGCTAAGGCACTGACTGCCTAAAAGGAATAGATGGCATACTTATAGAACTGAAAAATAGCATACAATTGTGAGAGATAACTACCAAGACATTGGATAATAGAGTCAGGATAAAAAAATAACCTGAATAGGCTAGAACACTGCGTAGAATCTAGTAAGATGAATATAAGGATAATTTCCTGTAGATCCTTTCTAAAGATCTATATACAAAGTCTGAGAGTTCTCCTTGAGATTTCCATTTTATGTCTAGCAGTGCAACACTTGAGTTTTACCTCCAATATCCCTCATTTTCATCCATGGATTCCCCACATACTTTTTTATTCATACATTTCCTAGATGATCTCTTTTATATGACTTTTTGTAAGTGGGTCATAATTAGAAAAAATATCACAACCCACCTATGACTATTACATGATGCTTCATTACCCTATGGGTCAAAAGTGTATAGCATCCGCATCTAGAGACATGATAATGTCATCGTCCTTGACCCGGTCAAATCACATTTGGAGTATTTTGTTCAATTCTGGGTACAAGATTTCAGGAAGAACATTGGTAAAATGGAGCATATCCAAAAGAGAGAAGAATCTATATTGGTGAGGGAATTTGAGCTTATGCCATATGAGAGTTGATTGATGGAAATGGGGATATTTTTCCTGGAAGAAAAATTCAGGAATATTTGAAGGGTAGTCTTAAGAAAAAAAAGACCCTACTTGACTCTCAAGGGCAGAACCAGGAACAATGAGTGGAAGTTTCTGAGACTAGAGAACACTGTGGCATTGGTGACAAGGATAAACAATAGATTAAGGAATGAGGATAGCATCTATTACCATAGGAGGCTGAAGTAGAGTGGAGATAGTCATAGGAAATGAAGATAGTGTTCAATAAGGGTTCTTTCCAACTCTGATAGCCTATGAATCTATAAATCATAAGAAAAACCAAGAGATCCATACTGGTTATTTATTTTTATTGCTTTCTTGCTGTAAATATAAACTCTTTGAAAACCAAATTACAAACCAGCTTTTAAAATTGCAATCAAATTATAGTTGCAAACACACAAATATGCCAAATTAAACTGTGTTGAAGCTTGAAAAATGTTGAGAGTTTTAAAAATCTCTGCCTACTTAAAGGAGAGTGAAACAGCGAGTATTCAGTGGAAAAAACGTTAAATAGGTGATTGAAATTGGGGAATAATCATGCAGTGGAAAGAAAAAACAGTTGCACAACCTTTATTTATTTATTGTCTTAAATTCATTTGAGAAATACCTAAAAGCAAAATATAATAGCTTAAATAGTTTGAAACTTAGTTCATATATAAATTAAATAATCTGAGGCACAGAGTCAGATTGCAATATATCTCACCAGATATACTGATATATTCTAGGACAATGAAACTTAACTAGGAAAAGTAATTAAATTGGTAGCAAATCCATTAAACTGAACAAATACTGAGCATCTACTATAGTAGAGAATATTAGGCCAAAAGAATAATGCTTGGATTAATAAAACAGCCTGGAAAAGAAGGTGGACCAGTAATGTAGAGGGACCAAGGGACCAAGAGATAACAGACAGTCTGTGTTTTCCATTATTGTCCATAAAATGTCAAGAGATTTGAGCTCTAGTGGAAGGCCACCGGCATGTTGGGTGGTTCTTCTTAGAGGATTGATAGGAGGCCATAGATGAGTCACAATTATAGACTGGGCAGGCATGGATAGCTTTTACTCTGTATCACTGGAGGGAATATGGAAGCTAATAACAGATCCTGCCAAGTATCTAAGTACTTCCTTTATTAGCTTATTTTGGATAGGATCTATGAGATTTCATTGTTGTGGGTAATTCCCGAGGGAGGCAACTCTTTCTACCAAGCCAGACTGGTACTTCCTTTGCAACTTAAAAGCCTTAGAGAGTTGATAGGAGAGAAAGAGGACTTGTCCCGGGGCATGGAGCCAGGACTAGAACTGTTCCTTCAGTCTGTAAGAGGGGCTCTCTGTCAAACTTACCACATTGCCTCTCACAAGTACTTAGCTAAATATTTTGCTTGTAAAAAAAACTTTTTTAAACTGCAGTACAAAATAAGAAAAGGAAAAAAGAACATTGCCATGTGCACAGCAGAACATGAGTGGATTCAAAATATAAAGCAATAAATTTCCATTTCAAGAAAGCCTATATGATAAATATTACACATTGTGTTCACTGCTTTCCATTTTTTCTTTACCTCCTTGTAGGTTTTATTTTGTTCTCTGCTGTGCATTTTTTACTTTCTTTCCCCTTTTCTTCCCCCTTCCCCAAAGAAGGCTACAATTAAGTGTGGATGTATATGTAAATATGCACACACATACATGTGTGAATTATATGTGTACACATACATGTTTGTATGTATATATGTGTGCATACATACATGCACATATATACACTCTTTCTGTATATACATATACACACAAACATTCATACATAAAGACATATATGCATAGTCTTACATATATATCTATATATGTGATGGCAATCAAATTAGGATCTTTTGCGGTTTTTGTTTTATTAAAAGTGCCTCTGATTGAATAATGTGATTAAAGAAGATCTTTCCCATCCATTGATAGGCCTACCCATTGTGGGAAGCTTGATTACGGGAACTGTTTTGTAGGAGGGTCCCAAGTACCTTTGTTTTTTCTATTGAGGCAGAGGGTCAGAGGGTCATACCCTCTGGCTCTAAAAGTGTATAAATACTCTGAGGGTGAGGTTTTACTTTGAGGGCTTAGTTTTTGTAACAAGGTTTGAGTGCCAGATGAAGACTGTAGGAAGCTGCTTTAAGGAGCCCCTGACTTTGAAAACCCAGAGGTTGGTGCTTCCCTCTCTGGTAACTATGATCAGACAGTTGGACCTGTCTGTTGAATTATAGTCAGGCAGAGGAAGCCATGTCTGTTGACTTTTTGATTTCTCTGCATTTTCTTTGAAATTCAGCGTGCTGACTCCTCTGAACCAGGTGAATGATATATGTGCTTGGTTAAAGTGATTGTTAATCCCTTGAAAGATGCTTTCCTTTTATGAATGTAGATCTAAGAACCTGTGATAGCAGCGCCCCCATGTATGTTGGGGTGCTCACTGTTACAATATACATATATCTAGATATCTATAATCATACACACATGTCCACATATACATTCTTAGCATCTATGTAAGACTGTACTGTACATGTTTGTGCTGTTTCTCTGAAGGTGGATAACATCTTCCTTTGTAAGTCCAAGTCTTTCCATATTTTTCTAAGTCCACCAACTCATCATTTCCTACACTATAGCAGTATGACAACCTTATACTGTCTAGTTATTTTAAATAATTTAAAACAATATTGATTAATATGACTGATATATAATGTTGTTTCCCTATTTTTCTCTTTTGATTAAATCTATTTTAGTTTTACCTTTGTCTGAGATAATGATTGTTACCCCTACTTATTTTACTTAATAAATTCTACTTCTGATCTTTATTTTATGTTTGTGTTATCTCTTATTTCCTATCCCTCTTGATTTCTCTACTTTACTTCTATCCTCACCTTTGCCCTCCTATTACTTACCCTATGCCACACCCTCCTCCAAGATCCCTCCCTTATCCTCTCTCCTCCACTCTTTCCCCTTGTCCTCTTGTTTCTCTCTAAATTTAGAAGACTTTTATAGCCTTCCAGATATACATGTTCCTTCTTTATCCCATTCCCATTATTCTAGAAACCTTTCTATACCCTCCCTCCTTATCCCTTTCCCTCTCCCTCATGTTTCTTTATAAATTTAGAAGACTTTTATTCTCTTCTAAATGTATATATTGTTCTCTTTTTAATCCAGATCTGAAGTGAGTAGGGTTCCCTCTAAAAATACCTCCCCCCCAATCCTCTTAGCCTTTTATTTCTTCCTAAATTTAGAGACTTTTATACCATTTTAGATATAAGTGCATTGTTTCCTCTTTAACCCATTCCTGATGAGAGTAGGGTTCCAGAATTATCACCCTTCTTCCCTCATCTAATTCCTGTCAGCTCTTCCTCTCACACCTCATTTGCATAATTACTCTTTTTACCTTTTCCTAGACAATATTACTTCTTAGCATCACATTATACTCAGTTCTTTCCCAATCTTTCTTTAGAAGTACCCAATTACTAATTACAGTCTTAGACATACAGTTTATATTTCCCCATATAAAAAAGTAAACTGTCTGTCCTTACTGAGTCCCTTAAACATATGTATAAATAATATGCATACAAATACATTTATTATATTAATATATATTTAAATATAGAAATTTATGTATATATAAATATATAAAATAAAAGAAGAATAAATATGTGTAGGCTAGAAAAGGGAATCTTGTTTGACTACTTAGCTAACCTTGGGGACTATACCTCTAACAGGTTGAAAGACAGGCAATGTTGTTTTCTCCTACTTTGTTACCTTACACAATTCACTTAACCTTCATCTCACTTTCCTTATCTGTCAAACCAGGGGATTATATTACATGATCTCTAAGGCCTTTTCAGCTCTAAATCCATGGAAAGGGTCCCTGTAGTCATAACTTTTTACGAAGGAAAGGAAAACATCCCATAGGGTAGATGATCTGTATTAATATATTTTCTTCCCCTCACCCCCAAAAGAAATTCTTCAAAGATCAATCCGACCCTTTATTCATAAGAAAGTTCTGTGAAGATGACTTGCTATGACTTGTGCTAAATCACCTGAGTGCAGCCACACTGTCTTCAAGTTGATTTCTATTTCCCCCTGCTCTTCTCACACAGTGGGCGCCAAATCAGGGCTCAATACTTGACTGACAGAACAATTTACACATCAGCTATTGTTGAGTCAAATGTGAGGGAAAGAATAGAAAGGAAGTGGATTATTTTTATTGCAGGTGATGCCTGTGGTCAGCGTACCTTTGATGAATTTCTCTCCACTCCAATCTGCCGTCCACTAAGCTAAGTGATCTTAAAGTGCATGTGACATTCATGTCACTCTCCCTCCTCTCTCTCCCCTTCCCCACTCAATAAATTCGAATAGCTTCCTATTTAGTATATAAAATACTTTGGCTTTAGAACCCCTCATAACTCTTCCATCACCTTTCTGGTCCACTTGCACCTTACACCCCTCCAGGTACTCATTGTCCAGTGACATTAGCTTCTGTATGCTGTTCAGACAAGACTGTACTCCCTTCTATGGGCATCATCACTTACCCTCCATTCCTGGTGTCCTCCTCATATTCACCTTCTGACTTCCTTCAGGTCCCAGATTTGACCTGAAAGCCTTTTCCAATGCCCCTTAATTCTAATGCCTTCCCTCTCTAGATTATCTTCAGTTTATTACATAGTTTGTACGTTCTCTCCCCCATTAGACAGTGAGCCTCTTGAGAGATTTTTAACTTTTCTATCTGTAGCACTTAGCACAGTATCTCCTTCTCTGGAGGTGTGTGCTTAATAAAGTTTATTGATTCACTGACCGTACTCCTTGAGTTACTGTGGTGTACTTTACATAGTGGACAGAATTCAAATAAAATTATTTCAGTTGGTTTTTTTTTTTAAATTCCAAATGCTCTTATAGGTGCAATGTCCATGGTAGGAAAAAGTAGCAAATAAAAATAATTGGGATTAAATTTTTTAAGAGTCATCTCTGACTAGTATTGGAAGATGGATCTCCATTCTTGGTGATTTTTTTAGTTATTTTTTTATTTGTGACTACTTTTTCCCAATTACATGTAAAAAACAATGTTAGCATTCATTTTTACAAGATTTTGAATTACAAATTTTTCTCCCTCCCTCTCTTCCCCTTCCAAAAATGAGAGACAATTTGAGATAGGTTATACATGTACTATCATGAGAAACATTTCCATATTAGTTACAGATCAGAAGGAAAAAAAATTCTCAAAAAGAACAATGTGAAAAAAATATGCTTCAATCTTTATCCACAGTCCACTAGTTCTTTATGTGAATGTGGGCAACATTTTCCTTCTTGAGTCCTTTGACTTGATCAGGATCATTGTGTTGCTGAGAAGAGCTAAGTCATTCATAGGTGATCATCATATAATGTTGCTGATACTGTGTATGATATTTTTCTGGTTCTGCTCATTTCACTTTGCATCAGTTTGTATAAGCCTTTCTAAGTTATTCTGTAATCTACCTGTTCATCATTTCTTATTGCACAATAGTATTCCATTACGTTCACCTATCACAGCTTGTATTCCCCAACTGATGGGCATTCCCTCAGTTTCCAATATTTTGCCACCATGAAAAGGACTGCTATAAATATTTGTACACATATAGGCCCTTTTTCCTTTTTAATGATCTTTTTGGGATACAGACCTAGTAGTGGTATTGCTGGATCAAAAGGTATGCCCAGTTTCATAGCCCTTTGGGCATATTTCTAAGTTGCTCTCCAGAACAGTCAGATCTGTTCATAACACCCCCAACAGTGTATTAGTGTCCTCCAACCTTCATCATTTTTTGTCACATTAGCCTGTTTGATAAGTGTGAAGTGGTACCTCAGAGTTGTTTTAAGTTTCATTTCTCTAATCAGAATTCTAATCAGAATGATTTAGAGCACTCTCTCACAGGCCCATGTTAGCTGTGATTTCTTCATATGAAAATTGCCTATTCAGATCCTCTATTTATCAATTGAGGAATGACTTATATTCTTGTAAATTTGATTCAGTTCTCTCTATATATATTTGAGAAACAAGGCCTTTATTAGAGACCCTTCTGCTTTCCTTCTAATTTTAATTGAATTGGTTTTGATTATTAAAAAAGCTTTTTATTTTAACATAATTTTACATTTCGTAATGCTCTCTCTATTCCTTGTTTGGTCATGAATTCTTTGCTTTCCCATAGATCAGACAAGTAGACTAGTCCTTGTTTTTATGATTTATTTATTATATCACCCTTTATGTCTAGAGATCCTGTACCCATTTTGACCTTACCTTGGTATATGGTATGAGGTGTTGGTTTATACCCAGTTAGTATCCTATTGTTTTGCAGTTTTCCAGCAGTTTTTGTCAAATAGTGAGTTCTTATCTCAAAGGCTGGGGTCTTTGGTTTAATCAAACACTAGGTTATTATGATCATTGACTACTGTGTCTTGTGTACCTGATCTATTCCACTGATCCACCACTCTATTTCATAGCTGGATAGTTTTGATGATAGTATAATTTGAGATCTGGTATTGCTAGGCCACCTTCCCTTGTACTTTTTTCATTATTTCCCTTGACAATTTGTTCTTCCAGCTGAATTTGCTATTTTTTTCTAGCTCTATTAAATAATTTTTGATAGTTTTATTGGTATGGCACTGAATAAGTAAATTAGTTTAGGTAGGATTTTTAAAATTATTTTTATATATATTACACATATTTTATTTTTTATATGATATTTATTATATTTTATTATATATATTATATTTTTACTATATTGATTTAGCCTATCCATGAGCAATTGGCATTTTTCCAGTTTAGATCTGGCTTTTATTGTGTAAAAAAATTGTGTAATTGTGTTCATATAGTTCCCAAGTTTGTCTTGACAGGTAGACTCCCAAGTATTTTATCTTGTTTACAATTTTAAATGGAATTTATCTTTCTGTCTCTTGCTGCTCAGCTTTGTTGGTCATATGAAGAAATGCTGATGATTTATGTAGGTTTATGTTATATCTTGCAACTTTGCTGAAGTTGTTAAGTATTTCAAGTATTTTTTAGTTGAGTCTTTATAGTTATTTAAACGTCCCATCATATCATCTGTACAGTGATAGCTTTGTTTCTTCATTTCCTATCCTAATTCTTTCAATTTCTTTTTCTTCTCTAATTGCTATAGCTATTACATTTCTAGTACTATATTGAATAATAGTGGTGACAATGGGCATCCTTGCTTCACCTTTGATCTCTTTTGGGAAGACTTCTAGCTTATCCACATTACAGATGATACCTGCTGATGGTTTTAGAGAGATACTGCTTATCATTTTGAGAAACACTCCCTTTATTCCTTATGGTCTCTATCGTTTTTGATAGGAATGGGTGCTGCATGTTGTCAAAAGCTTTTTCAGCATCTATTGAGATAATTATATGATTTCTGTTGGATTTGTTATTGATATGGTTAATTATGTTGATAGTTTTCCTGATACTGAACCAACCCTATATTCCTGGTATAAACCCACCTGGTCAGAGTCCATAATCCTTGTGATATATTGCTACAATTGCCCTGCTAGTATTTTGTCCAAAATTTTTCCATTGATATTCATTAGGGAAATTAGTCTATTATTTTCTTTCTCTGTTTTAGCTTTTCCTGGTTTAGGTATCAGCACCATATTTGTATCATAAAAGGAGTTTAGTAGGATTTTTTTTTTTGCCTATTTTTCCAAATAGTTTATATAGTACTGAAATTAATTGTTCGTTAAATTTTTGGTAGAATTCACTTGTAAACCCTTCTGGTCCTGGGGATTTTTTCTTACGATGTTCATTAATGACTTGTTCAATTTCTTTTTCTATGATGGGGTCATTTAGGCATTCTATTTCCTGATCTGTTAATCTTGGTAATTTATATTTTTATAAATATTCATCTGTTTCACTTAGGTTGTCAGAATTATTAGCATATAGTTGGGCAAAGTATTTCCTAGTGATAGCTTAATTTCTTCTTCATTGGTGGTGATTTCGTCCTTTTCCCTTTTGATGTCATTCTTGGTACTTTTAAAGAATGAATAAATATGACATCTTGTTTATTCTGTGTGTTAGGAAAAAAGCTAAATGAAGAATTTTATTTACAAGTGGGGTGCAAATAACTTTTAAAAAATTTAGCGCACTCTATTTTATTTCATGGGAACAATACCAAAATATATAAACATTTTAAGAAAAACATCTTTCTTATAGCATACAGGAGTATGATGCATTTCTCAAAATTTCACAATGCACAGAATAGTAATTTTGATTTTTTTATTCTTTAAACTTCAGAAATTTTGACTACATAACAAAGTATATAGCAATCATACATGAACAATTCAACAAAAACAAGACATTGCTGACCTTTGCTTTGTATCTGGATACAACTAGCACATGTCAACATTTGGAAAGTAACTAAAAAATAGAGTGTGTAAGATATGCCAAGAAGTGACTGAAAGTCAAACCAGCAACGTCTGAGTGATGAGATTGACAACAAAATATTCCAGGTTGGGGGTTAGGGAAATGGATTTGTTCAGTGCTATTATGTTTTTGCTAACACAAAAAGGACAAGAATTTAAGTTCCTAGTCAAACCCTTCAAAAAGGCAGAGAGCAGAAGGCAGAGAGAGACCTGAAGCTCCATTAAAGCCACCAACATTATAAGCAAATGCTGTACAGAAAAGTTCCTTTCTAATTGTTCCCCATTTAATATTTTCCATGTATCAAACTAGGTCCCCTTGGGTATTCCTATATTACTCCCCTACCCCCCAAAAGATGTATTTGTGAGCATTCTATTTTTTCTCAGCCCTGTTAACTATATTGTGGTATGTTTACATGAGACCTGTACAAACAGTTGGATCTGCATGAATAATGCTTGTTGAAAACGATAGTTAAGAGAGAATGTAGTACAAAGTCACTGATTACAGAGGTGATTTAGCTTAGAGTAGCAATAGCAACCGTGAGTCCTTTCAATCTGCATATGCAGATGTGTTTGTTTACTGCTTCCGTCATAATCACATACCATGGTGGATGGAGAAGGAATTAGATAAAGATGAACATCTGGAGTCTTGTGGTTCTATTACTTTGTAACATGAATAGCCTTCACCACTACTATCGTCAGGGCTTACAGAGGAAGTCATGCCCATTCTCACTCCTCCCCACCAGCCGGGAAATGTAAGGCTTTCTTTTGGTTCTTAGAACTCTGATGGCTCTGAGGACCTTGGAAGAGATTATACTAAGTCTCAGGGTCTCTTGTGGACTCCTCTTTGTCCTATTCCAGCAATGTAGGCAAGTTTGCTCTGAAACATCCTCTTTCTATTGTCACTTTTTATACAGATTTTCTTTCCACAGGGCCTGTTTTCTAATTAAAGCTCTTTTACCATTGAGATGGGGAGATTTAGGGAATCCTTAAAATAAATATCCAATAAAATCCAAAAGAATCATGCAGTGGTTAACTTTTACTCAAGTACATGGTATATTTTTCCATATATATATATATTATCTATGAAAGCAAAATAGTACTTTGTACACAATTTAAATTCTTCCCAAATGCATGAACATGGTACACGTGCCCTTTTACCAGAGCAATATGACAGGCAGTTCAGTCTAGAGCAAGCTAACCCATAAAATCCCCAAGCACAAAGAAGATGACGTCCTATGACTATGGGCCTACTTTACTCCTAACTTGGAATGTGCCCCAAGCCACACATAGATAAATGCAACATCTACCTCATGTCTTTATTCCACTTTCATCTTTTCATTAGCACTAATAGAAGAAATGACTGAATTGCACCTGGAGAGGTTTTCCTGATAACAGTGTCATGGGATCTTTTTCTCATGTTATGATTCTTTAGGGTCACCCCATTATACTTTACTATAATTTTAGAGTCTAGATGTGCATCATAAATAACCCTGATATGCTATTTTGGTGCGAGGCGAAATAGCTAAATTTTGGTCACGATGGCCACAGAAGAGAGTTCAAATATATTCACTGCTTAGAATATTGTATGGTACTGTATTTTGTGATCCGGCTTCGAGTTGTACTAGGAGAGGCTGATCCAATGGTCTGGTTAAAATGATCAGAATTCCTCACATGGCCAAGTGTAGAACTGCCACTCAGGCCACTGCTGTTCATGCCGATGCTACTCAAGCCACCTCCCAGGCTGCTCATCTCAATGCCACCCCCACTTATGCCAGATCCACTCAAACCTATTCCACCTCCACTCATGTTAACACCTCCCCCACTCATGGTAACAGCACCTCTGCTCACGTTGCTGCCAACCACACCACTAACACCACCACCACTGATTCCAGTTACCCCGGCGCCAGAAACAACTCTCTCAGTAACAACTACATTATGGCCACTGGATAATTCAGGATGAATACTTAGATTGCCCATCAGGCCAGAAGTTGGTCTAATTACTCTTTCGGTCACTACCACATTTGATGTATCTCTGGGGTCAGGGATACTCAAGGAGGTAGGAAGTCTTGAATTTGGTGCAATTACCCTTTCTGTCACTACAACATTTGACCCTTCTCTGAAATCAGTTAGATCTAACATTCCCTGGAGATCTGAGCCAGAGATGGGTCCTACCACCCTCTCTGTTACCACAACATTTGAGCCATGCCGAGGATCATGAATATGTGCTGGGGGCTGCAGGGACCCAGAGGTGGTATATGACTCAGTCACTGTAACATTTCCATAGCTCAGAGGATCAGGTATAGACATGGGACGTTGAACGCCAGGCCCAGAGGGATAGGTGCTCTCAGAAACAACTGTGGTGGTGCCAAAATGTGGAGATTTTGGTGGGTGTCCAATAGAAATATCATTTGCCTGGGGAGGACAACTGGGTTCGGTGGTCTCTGGTGGCCAAGTGTGATCAAAATCTGGATAGGGATCAATCTCTTTTCCCAGGCTAATATCTGCCAGTTTCTTAAATTTTGGCCCCAAAGTGTCTAAGTAGCTGTCATCCTCGTCTTCTCCAATGAAACTACAGCAGCCAATGGAGCCAGCAGAAGAGCCGACCCCTTCAATATCGTAGATAAGTAAGCAATCATTTGATGGTCTACTTTCATCTTCATCAGCATAGGCAAATGCTTTCTAAATTTATAAAAAAATTTGAAAAGTTATACACTTTAAACAGTACCTTTTCTTTTTTGACTTTATTAATAAAAGAAACTAAGAATAAGAACAGTTTTTAAAAAATCTATCAGATGTGTAATTTTTGAGATGTCTTTTTTCTGTTTCTCCTTGTAGGCCTTTTTCCTTCTCCTCCCCCATCTCACTTATTTTCAAAGTAATATGTTACATGTGAAGCATTGTACTCCAGCTGATTCAAAGGTAGAACTGGACCTAACCTCTGCCTTTAAAGAGTATGCAGGCCAGCAGCAGAGATTTGGCATCTACATAAATAACTAAAATCCACAATAGAACACAATAAATATATGCAAAGTATAGTTCTGGGATTCATAAAAACATATCTGATGAGAGGATATTGAAGGACATAGATTCAGAACTTAGAAAGAACTTTGGAGGTCATTTAGTCTAACTCTTTCATTTTACAGAGGGAGAAACTGAGGCCCAAAGATTTAAGTGAGTAGTCCAAGGTCACAAAGATAGAGACAGATAGGGGATAAAACCTTTGACTTCAAATCCTATGTCCTTTCTATTGCACCAAAGATTGAAAAAATAACACATGAGGAAGTTACTCCCAACAATTTGGTTGTCAATCATGTGCAATCACTTATTCACTGGCACCTAATATTGATGGTGTACCTACGATAGCCTGTGAGAAATGAATGACTTAACCTTATAGATCTATTCTAATGTTCAGTTTTATAAAGCTCAATTTAGATAGAATGTACAACAGTAATACAGATTACATAGCTATTCTTCACATAGGTACTTGCCACAGTTCTCTGAAAATTTGGAAGAAGATACTTAAAGCTTATGATGCTCATTGTGCATCTCCATGTATGATGCCTCCCCTGAAAGAGGAGGATGGAACTCACCTTGATTCGTCCGTGTATAACCTTCAGGCAGAATTATATCAAGAAGCTAAGAAGATTTATTCAAAATATTGGTTCTAGAAAGATTGGGAGAATTTGACTCTCGGTTGATGTCCTTTTTCATATGATGAATTAAGAGACCCATAGACACTCTGCTAAGTGAAAGAGCCTACAGGCAAAACACTTGCTCTCTCTTATGTGTCATTTATAGTATTGTTCTATATATTACTAGGATGAGGAATCAAGTCTCTGTGTTGTAGAGCAGCTAGCAAAATACCATATTTAGCAGCTAACAACACTAATACAAATCTTAATAGAAACAGCCAGGTAGTACAGTGGATAGAATGCTGACCTGCAGTCAGAAAGACCTGGGCTCAAATTGGCTTCAGATACTTACTAGTTTTGTGACTTTGGGTAAGTCATCTAACCACTCTGCCTCAGTTTCCTCAACTATAAAGTAGGGGTAATAATAGTTCTTATTTTCCAGGGTTATTGTAAGGATCAAGTGAGAAAATGTTTGTAAAAGGCTTACCACAGTGCCTGGCACGTAAAAGAATTTGTTTCCTTGTTATAATTGGGCACTCACTGCAGTAGGGCAATACTTTTATTCCTCTCTAATGGATTCCCTATCCCAGTCACCATAGAGACCATTCCAAATCCTCTCTACTCCTCAAGTTTCCCATACTTGGCCCTTCCTCCACCCTCTCAGTTGAGGACCTCATACTTTTGTGTGAAAACTGAAACCAATTTTTTTGTGAGTTACCTCTTTTCAATTTCTCTTTATCTTAAAATCTCTTCACATCATTCCCCCATCCTCTCCTTTACTCTCTGATGATATGAGATAGTTTCTTTCTTTGTCTTCTCCTAAGGCCAACTTTTCAACATGTTACTTTGTTCATATTTTCTTCTTGTCTTCTTCAACTGATTGTCCCTTTCATCATTCTTTTTCTCTCTAATATTCACTATCTCCCTATTTTGCAATTACTTTAAAATTGCCAAGTCTTATATATCCTCAAAAAATCCTTCCCCAATCCTGCCATCCTTTCAAACTGTCATCTTAGGTGTCTTTTCTCTTTCTCTGTCATACTCCTACAAAAATCTCTCTGTAGATGTTACCTCTATTTCTTTGCTTTCACCTCTTCCTTTGCAGTCTCACATTTGATCTCCTGACCAAACCGAAGCATTTACCCTGCCCTAGTTACAAATCATCTCCTCATTGCCTAGTCTGGTGGACTTTTCTCTAATCTTCGTCATTTCTGATCTCACTGCAGAATTTAACACTCTTGATCCCTTTCTCTTTATAGGCATTCTGTCTGTTTCCTGGGTTGTTATGACTGCTCTCCTCTGGTTTTCCTGCTTCTCCTTACTCCTCTTTGCTAGCTCATCATTCACATCATTGGACTTAACTCTAGATGTACCCCAAGGCTCTGCTCTGGGCCCTCTCCTCTTCTTCTCCCAATGTTCTCTCACTTTATTAGCTTCCATGAGTTTAATTACTATCTCTATGCAGGTGACTCCAGTATCAGCATATCCAGCCCAAGTCTCTCAAGCTCCATTTTGTATATCACCAACATTTAAAAGTGCCTGTCTCAGAGACATTTCAAATTCAACGTATCTAAATCAGAAACTTATTACCTTTCCTCTCAGATCTATTCTTTTATCAAACTTTTATCAAACTTTATCTCCCACCTCTGTGCATTTTCACTGGCTGTTCTCCTTGCCTATAATACATTCCCTCCTTACCCCTGTCTCATAGAATTCCTCATTTCTTTCAAGACAGTTTAAGTATCACTTTTTTCATGAAGTCTTTCGTCATCCATCTAATTCTGGTGCCCCTTCTCCATGACTGCCTAGAGTTGAAAATGCCTTGTGTTTATCTATTTTGTAAATACTTATGTATGCACATATGTATTTTCTGAGAGACTGAAGGCTCTTGAAAGCACTGACTGTTTTGGTTTTTGCCTCTGTCTCTCTAGAGCTTAGCACAATGCCTGGTATGTATTAAGTGCTTAGCAAATATTTGTTCACTGCTTAATTGATTGATACACTTCCAAAAGGCATAAGAATTGATGATGTGAAATCATTGCTACGTAAATATTCTTCTGTTTGAGATGGCCAAGTCAAATGACATCCCTCTAGGCTTTGACATTCTTCTGTGGTTTCCCACTGAGTGGCTGGGTATACTCTGGGAAATTTGAGAACATAATGTAGGGAATCTAGTAATCCTAATATCATTCCCTATACTCATGTTATTCACTTCTCCATCTCATAAGGTTGTATAATAATGTCTGAGCTGAATGGAATAGGAAATCATATATTATTGAAATATGATTTGTATGTTTAGACTGATAGCATCATAAATAATCCAGAAGTTGCTATTATGTTCATTACCTGGCAGAAGTAACTTTCCATGAAGTTCATATTCAGGCCTCCTTCTCTACATTCTCTCATGGAATTCCTTCTTAATGTTCCAGAATATCCTGTACAGACTTCAGGGACTGCAGATGTTTTCACTCCATTTGATAGTTCAAACCTTGATGTTCCCATTCCTCCTTCTCCAAGGTCTCTCATTTCTCTTTCTCCATATTCATTTGTGTAAACTCCTAAAAAGATTCATTTAAATGTTTAGGACTCCAAAGAAGCTTACTGAAATACTTTGCTTATCTAGACAGGCACAACACATTCATGAGCATTTAAAAACAAAGAAAGAAGTTAGAAGAAGAAAGAATTGTCATGTACAAAAGAGTAAAATACACAGCTCTTACAGAATCAGAATCACAGAAGCTCAGAGTTGAGAGAGGCCTCATAAACCAGCTAGTCTAACTCATGCCCAAATGACAATCCTTTAGATGAGAGAAATACTTCATTCTTTGTTTGAATTCTTCCAAAGATGGGGAACCTAGCAGCAAAACAGTCAAACAGAAACATTGCCCATGTGCTGTTCCAGGGTGAAGTCCCAGGGCAAGGAGGAGGAGAATTAGCATGTAGCTGCGGGGGTACAGGCCTTGGTCACAGCTCCAGAGTGAAAAAGAGTGTTTATAGTTACTCATAGACCAGGACACAGGCCAGGAGAGAGTGACCACACCTCTCCTTGGATCATGCCATCTTGGAAGAACTGAGGGCTTGTAGAAACCTAGAATTGGGTCTGAAAAAAGCAACACAAAAAATCTGAAGTCAGTGCTCCCTCTACCCCAGGAACAGAGCTCAAATTTACTATAAAGTTAAAAGTCAAGAAAGAGGCTGGAAAAAATGAGCAAACAAGAAGAAAAGAACAGTATTATGGAAAGTTACTATGGTGACAGGAAGATCAAATCACAAACTCAGAAGATAACAAGGTCAAAACAGCTATATTCAAAGCCTCAAAGAGAAATGTGAATTGATCTCAGGCCCAAAGGGAATTACTGGAAGAGCTCAAAAAGGATTTTAAAACTCAGAGAGGTAGAGCAAAAGTTGGGGGAAAATGAGTGACACAAAGAAAATCACAAAAAACAGTCAACAGCTTGATAAAGAAGGCACAAAAAATTCTAAAGAAAATAACACTTTAAAAAGAATAGGCCAAATGATAAAAATGGCATAAAAGTCCACTAAAGGAAAGGTCTTCTGAAAAGCAGAATTGTCCAAATTGTTGAAGAAAAAAAAAAAGCAGAATTGTCCAAAAATTCTCTGAAGAAAAAAACTCCTCCTTAGAAAGCAGAATTCACCAAATGGAAAAGGAGGTACAAAAGCTGACTGAAGAGAATAATTCCTTAAAAATTACAACTGGGCAAATGACTTTCAAGCATCCTGATAAAAAGACCAGAGTGGAATAGAAAATTTGACTTTAAAATATGAAAAGAGAAACATAAAAAAAAAGTAAAAAGGAAAGAGAAATCATAAAGGATTCATTAAGATTAACCTATTTACAGTCTCACATGGGAAGACGATACTTAGAACTCCTAAGAATTTAACATTATTAGGGCGGTTAGAAGCAGTATACAAAAACAGAGAATGTTTCTCTGTTCTCAAAAACAGAAAAACAGGGAATGGGCATGAGTTGACTATGATGGGATAACATCTAAGAAAATAAAATTAAGGGATAAGAAAGAGGGATATGCTTGGAGCGGGAGGAAGGGAGAAGTAGAGTGGAATGAATTATGTCACATAAAAGAGATTCAAGAGAACTTTTTCAGTGGAGGGGAAGATGGGAGGAGTGGTAGGCAATGTTTGAGCCTTTTTCTCAAAAGAATTGACTTAAAGAGGGAATAACACACACACTCAGTTGGTAAGTAGGAGGGGAAGGGGATAATAGAAGAGTGGGGAGCAGGGCTGATAGAAAGGAGGGAGGATTTGCTTTGACCTGTAATCAGACTCCATCAATTCTTTCTCTGGAGGTGCATTGCATTTTTCATTATAAATCCTTCAGAATTGTCTCAGCTCATTGTATTGCTGAGAATAGCTAAGTTATTCACAGTTGATCATCATACAATATTGTTGTAACTGTGTACACTTTTCTCCTGGTTCGGCTTACTTTATTTTCAGACGTACATATTTTTCCAGCTTTTTCTGAAAGTTTTCTGCTTGTTATTTCTTTTAGCACAATAGTATTCCACCACAATTACATACCACAACTTGTTTAGCCATCCCCCAATTGATGGGCATTCCCTCAATTTTAATTCTTTGCCGCCACAGAAAGAAAATTCTGTGAAAGTTGGGAGGTTGGTGGAGAATTATATATAAAAATTACACGGTCAGCGAAGAATGAAGGAAACCATAATTATTTAGCTTGAAGAAACAAAATGGTATAATTATTTGAATATATCTGAAAGGTTTTTATGTTTATAGTGAATGATAATAAGGCCATCCATATCTCTAATAAGAACATATAAGATGTAAATATATTTAAATTGTAATACATGGGATTCTTTGGATCTATTCCAAGATCTTGACTGCTCTCCTGCCTTAAGACAAACCTATATTTAAAGACTCCAAGAAACAATTCCCTGTCTTCCATATCATGTAAGGCAGAAATGTCTGTTGTACATCCCGGTTTAATTGAACTGGTTGAAATGTCTCCATGATATTCAATCATCTATATTTATTCTTCAGTAGTTGGATATGGTTAGCAACTTTGAGATCAACATTTCTATTGATGTTGAGAGGAACCATATTTTTCAGGCTGATGATATATTTAGTGGCATCATGATGAAAGGATGAACATTCAAGTCCTACAAATGAGCACTGTTGTACTTAAAGTTAAACTTTAATTAATGTGAAATTAAAAAAAAAATCACTCTAATGTCCTGACCATCATTTACATGTTATGCTCCTGACCATATCAAAGGAATTAACACCAATCAGATCATCTATAAAGGTCTATACTCCTCATCCCAATAATAATAATAAGATTTACCTAGCACTACTTCAAGGTTTGCAAAACACTTTATGTATGTTCTCACAGCTGATTCTCATAACAACTGTGTGAAGTAGGTGCTCTAATTTCCCCAATTAAATGAGGAAAGAAAGGATGAAAGCAGTTTAGTGACTTGACCAGCAAATACATGTCCAAATCAGAATTTGATGTTAGGTTTTTCCTGTTTCCACATCTAGCACGCTATCCATTGTGCCATCTAGTTATACTCCATGGCTATGATTTCAAAATGTTAAGTATGAGCCATAAATACCATAGTTTTCAAAAAATTAACATTATGGGTCATCCAAAGAGCAATGTATGGGGTGTGGTAGGCATGAGTAGGCTACAGCACATTACCAATCTAGATTTTCACAGGAGAAGCAATGGAATTGGTGTTTCTTCTCATACATGGCCATACATACAGGGCCATGTAGGAGAAGAAAAGGAGCTGTCTTGTTCAAGGAGTGGGAATACAGGATATCTGATAGATGACTTGCATGCTCCACAGGTAATTCCATTCAATGCCAAGAATGGAGAATGAAAGAATACCTCCAGAATTCTGAATGGGTGCCTAAAGAGGATTTAAGTGAGGACACAGGATGAGAAGGCAAGGACAAGGTATGATCTTCACCACTGGAGGGAGTAACCCAGGAATGTGTTGTAGGCAGCTCAAACCAGTTCATTAAAATTTTCATTGCTAGCATTTGCACATTGGAAATCAACAAATGCTAGAAATCAGGAGCTGATTTATTGTTTTATTGGTCGGCTATACTGGAAGTATAATGGGAAAATGTTGGAGAAAAATGTTAAGAATGCAGATTAAACTTATGTTTGTTTATACTGCACTGCCCCTCCACTCCAACCCCAGCCAGTTGTTCCACATTTACCAGCGTATGCCTGAAACCCCAAGGCTGAGATCACAGAGCCATGGAGGCATGAAAGAAAATGATTAGAAATAGCTTTTCCAAAAACCTGCTATGTACAAATTAGAAATCTTAAAAGTAAAGGCTAATAAAATTTTTAAATGAAAGTGTGATTTGCCCTCGACAATTTTCCATATATATGCATCTATATATACACACATACATATACGTATATAATGTGAATTTTTTCTCACCATTTTAAGTATGTAATAGGAAATAAATTTGTATCCCACTTACCAGCAGTGTCAATACATTCATTCATATTTCCAGTAGCATCTATCACTGGTATAACTGGCACACAGATGTTGTTTATATCCTAAAGAAAAGAAACCATTATTTCCCTTTTGCAACAAACAAAAAAAAGTCCTTTTGCGTTATATATTTCATATTCTTTGTTTGCCCCCACCCTCTATTTCCTCGAATTTCTAAGGTGTGCTTTTTTTTGAGTGATTAGATTTGCAACTTCATTTGGTGTCAGGAACTTCCAGTGTGGAAACTCCCTCTTACCAGTGCAGGTGGGCCCTGCCCATGCAGCTTCAAAGTCTTAGAGTCTTAGAGAGCTATTTGATCTACTGAAAAGGATAAATGACTTAGCCAGATCATACAACCATTATATATCACACAGAGGCAGTGTTGAACTCAGGTCTTCCTAATGTGGGGGCCAGTTCTTTTCATACTATACTCTCATATGTATGTGTTTTATTAAAATACATAAGAAACTTTGAGATCTACTATTCTTTGCCTTTATTTAGGAAGTTTTTTTCTGATTAATTTAGTCCCATTTGGATAATTCCTTTACTTGGCTTATGGTATTTCATCTATATTAATTTTGTTTGCATTAAAATGTTAGGTCTTAAATAATTTTCCAGTTTGGGCATGTTCCATCTCTCTAATGACATTATTAGTTTCTTGACTAATAAGTTATTTCTTTTTCTTTTTTTCTCTTACTCCTATTTCCATCCATCAGAACCTAAAAGGGAAGTTCATGCCCACTGGATTTTAATAAAGGTGGATTGTTGCATTTCTGACCTCTTAATTAATTTGTTTAGAACTCAGGTTTTAGCTGAATTGCAAAGGACATTTCTACAAGATCAAAACTTACATCAGGCTGTGGTCCCTCTACTGCCCAGGTATGGATGGCACCTTCTGAACACTCTGGAACAGGCTCAAAGCCTCCTCCTACACCGCTGGCACCCCCACAGTCACACGCTATCAGCAAAAATGGGACCACTGGCAAAGAGAAGTAGAAATTGATTGCAAGTAGCAATAGATCTATGTTTACTTGGAAATAGTTTTTAAATACATATATTTATTATATTATTTATATATATTTAATTAATTGATAAAACCATGCTCAACACATTTTGTTCTGAAATTGCTATAAAAGATGAGAAAAACAACTTTAAAATATCTCACATTGAAAATCAACTTAAGCTTCTGTCGTTGACTGCAGTCAATTATAGTACAGTACAGAGTGGTCACAGACAGACCACTCCTGTCTTCAATTCATACCCTTCTTTAGGACTTAAGCTGATTCCTTTTAGTTGGTTTCATCAAGTCCAAAACCTTGGGCTTCAAGGTCTATGATAATTTGCTACCTACCTATGTGTCTTCCTTCTTGTGTGCCCTTCCTCTTTAAAACCTAGTCTCCATTTCAGTCAGTCCAGTCTTTTCACTGTCTTTCAAATATGCCACGATCATTCCTACCTTCATGCTTTTGTACGTAGTACTTCTCTTTCCTCAAAAGATGACTCTTTTCTCTTCCTCTCATAGAAATCCTAATTATCCATCAAGACCTAGATCAAGTTCTTCACTAATCTCTTTATTCACTGAACTCTTGCTAATTCATGATAATATGGCATAGGAATAAATTCAAAGCTCACTTTTGTTAATTACACAATCTTCTTCCATGAAATTAGCCTCTCTCCCAATCAAACATTTAACAAAAATTCAAAGGCCAGTTCAAATGCCACCTGTTTATGAAGCTTCTTGGATACTCAAACAAGAAGCAATTACTTCTTTGTTTGAATGATTATTCCTCATTTTATCCATCTTATACTTTTGCACTATACTTTATATTCTTTGCTATTTGCCTATATCTTTTCACTCCTATTACTCTTTAATTGCTTGTAATCTGGAATCCTATCTTATTTATTTTTCTGTTCACATTGGCAGTGGCATAGATTTCAAATCTTAATAGATGGTAAAGAAATTATGAGACCAAGTTTAGTAGAGAAACAGAAAACACCTCCTCCTCTTTTTCCCTTCTAGAGACACTAGATAAATAAATGACATACTTACGCCCAAGCACCAAGAATCCCATGATAAGCAGACCAATGCCTGCAGGGCCAAAATGTACATTATCTCCCCAAGTACTAGGCTCCGCTGGATAAGGATTAGGAACAGGTGTGTCATGGTAAGTATCTTCGTTAGTGTTGGTGGTGGTTTCCTCATGGTGTTCAGTATCTCGCCCACCACTGTCTCCTCCACTGGTGCCTCCTCCACTGGTACCTCCTCCACTGGTGCCTCCTCCACTGGTGCCTCCTCCACTGGTGCCTCCACTGGTGCCTCCTCCACTGGTGCCTCCACTGGTGCCTCCTCCACTGGTGCCTTCTCCACCACTACCATCTCTGAGGTCACTCAGATCAAGAATAATGGTACCAGTACAAGTTCTTTGGAGAGTATCTGAAATGGTGAGATTTTAAAGAAATGTCACATGTAAAATGCAGTTGTCATCCCAAAGCATATGCCTCTACTAGCTTGTTTATTTTTCGACATCATGATGAAGTTCATCATGCTCTGTACATAGCATAGTAGGTGTTAATAAAGGCTTACTGATTATTTGATTTCCACAAAAGTTGCCAATTTCTTTTATATTCTTCTGTACATTGATACTAAAACAGTAAATCTCTCCCATTAAAGGGAGGGATTATTTCAATAAAAGGGAAATGATGCGTGTTTTGTTATTTCACTATGAATATGATTGCATTAGTCAACTTTCATGTTATAAAATTTTAGAAAATTCTATCTTACCATCTATGGATAGAATAGTTCCTTCATACTGTCCACGGAGGCTCTGATATAGTTCTCTGGTTATTACATTATTCAGGGTAAGTTGGCCAGTTCTTTCATTAACAGCTAGCACACCACCAGGATTCATTCCCATTATATATCTGTATTTTGAAGAATTCCACAATATTGTTAACAATTTGAAAAAAATGCATTTTATTAAGAAATGAATGTTTATCATTGGACATGTTACCTGACTGTTTTTGAAGGTCCTCCTGTGTCCAGATCAATTGCTTCCATTGACCCAACAACAGAATTTTTCCCCATACTTTTAGTTATGATGTACGTATTAGAAGCTGGTGCAAATACTGATCCTTCAATTACATTCTCAACATTCACTGTGATGACAGTTGCTTCTATTTTATATTGAGAAATAACTGAATGGTGAAATTCAGCTTGATTTCTAACACCAATGCTAAGCTGCATGCTCTGCATTTCTTCATAATTAAGAGGCTAGAATGAAAAGAAAATTATTGTCATTCTAACAATCTCTCATGTATTCTCCTTTCTTTCCCCTGACATTGCCACCACCCTTTAAAAGCTCTTATCTCCTCATGACAGGACCATTGCAATAGCCTGCTGATTGATTTCTTTGTCTCAAGTCTCTCCATCAAATTGATCATCCTAATGCACTGCTCTGAACTCCCTGCCCCATTCAGTAAGCACCAGTGGTTATAAGATCTTATATTTGACTTTTAAATTGATCCTTCACCTGGTCCCTTCTTACTTTCCCATTCTGCTTATATCTTACAACACCCCTTCCCATATCCTATGTGATATAATGACCCTGGCTTCTTTGCTGCATTCAAATGACACTCCATCTTTAATTCCAAGTATTTTCCCTAGTTGTCCCTATTCCTGGAATGCTCTTCTTCCTCATCACCTCCTTCTAGGTTCTCTGGATCCCTTCAAGTCTCAGTAGAAGTCCCACCTTCTACAATAAGATTTCCCCAGTATTCATTAGTCTTCGTGTGCCTTCCTTCTGAGATTATCTGCATTTTACCTTGTATTTACCTTGTTTGTACATAACTGCTTGCATGTTGTCTGCCCCCTTAGACTTTAAGCTTCTTAAGAACTAAAATTATATTTTGCCTTTCTTTGCACAGTGCCTGGTACACAGTAGGTACTTAATAAAAACTAGTTGATTGCTTAATCTAACAAAAAACAAAATTCCAACCTAGAAAGAGTCAAACAATCAAGTAGATACAATCAAGTAGGGACTTTTTGAGTACCTACTAGGTTCTGAGCACTGTTTGGGGTTTTGGAGACACAAAGACAGAGAGCAGAAACACTTGAGACCAGTTGCCAAAAATTTGTATTTTTTCTTTCTCTACTTAAATATAGATAAGTTTATAGTAATACATGTGTCTATATTTACAGAGCAATAAATATTTCTTTGCCTTAATCTCATTTTAAAAATTGAGAATTATTTGAGAGCAATAGCACACACAGGTAGATACTTTTTAGAAAGTTATAGAATCACATGCACCCAACAGACATGGTGCGCATATTTGTAATCTGTGCTGCAGGAAAGCAGAAACAGTTGTATCTCTTGAGCTCAGGGTGACATCAATATGATCTCTGGAGATCAGGGCACCATCACGATGTTTAAAAAGGGGAGAACCCAGGCCCAGGTTGGAAACAGATCAGGTCAAAGCTCCTGTGCCGATGAGAGCAGGCCTACTGGGTCTGTGAGTAGCTTTATACTTTTGGATTGGGCAAGCTAGGAGACTTAGTCTTTTTAAAAAACAGGCAAAAAATTGATGTTCATGACATTTGGCATCTTTCATGAATCTTCAGAGGATTTGTTTATAAACAGCACCAATCTGGAATAATAGCTAAGGTTCCAAACTGGAGGTGAAAGAGGATGGAGGAGAGGATCTTAATTAGGACCAGTTGCTGCTGGAAGCTAAAAGAGTCACCTAGTTATCTGATCTCTTTCCGATTGACTATATGGCCCACAACAATGAAAGAGTTTAGAAGTAGTTTAATTTTTAGTAGCCTTCTTCATTAATAAAAGACAACACATGAGCACAAAACATGATCTCTACATGTCCCAAATCTTCCTGTTTCATATCCCACTGGAGTTTCAGTTGAGCATTAATTTGCATGTTGCCTTATTTCTATGAAGTCAAAATGTCTAGTCTTTGACTTTATTGAAGGGTTTCAAATGTAAAATTCAGAGATTATCTTGATTATAACTCTTTGGATTTTAAAATAGTAGTGCATCTGCCATAGAGCAATGGAAAGATTATTGGCTGTGGAGTCAAAGGACCAGAGTTCAAATCTTGTTCCTGATTGCTTACTATTTGTGGACAAGACATTTTAACTTTCCCTCAGGCTCGAGTTTCCTTATCTGTAAAATGGGGGTGGGATGGAGTGGGAGGGAGGTTGGATTAGATGGCCTCTGAAGTTCTTTGCAGCACTTTATTTGTGAACCTATGACCTAAGGAGCTGGAAATAGCAATTGCTTACAAGCAATGGAAGGAAAAGTTGTTTTCATTTAATAGATGGAGAAATTGGGGCATAGAGAGGCATGAACAACTTGTTACCCTTACGTGGTAATTCAGTGTCAGGTCTTTCAATTTCTATCTTAATATCCTAGCCAACAGGGAATGTTAACTCTCCTGGGAAACATTTTGAAAGGGATACTTTAAAGTTTGGGAAGCATTTTGAATACATCATCTCATTTAGCTCAAAATGCTCCAGTGGAAAGAGTGCTGATGTTGGGAGGCAAGGGACCTGAGTTCAAATCTCATCTCTGCTATTTACTCCCTGTGTGATCTCAGACAAGTTGCTTACTTTCTCTGGGTCCCAGTTGCCTCATTTGTAAAATGAGGGGATTAGATCAGATGACCTCTGGGAATGTTTCCAACTCTAAATCTTTGAGTTTATTAATCTCACAACAACCTTGTGAAGTGGTTTTTTTATTGTTTTTAGTCCATTACTTGTGTTTGACCCTTTGTAACCACATTTGAGGTCTTCTTGGCAGAGACAATGGGGTGGTTTGCCATTTCCTTCTCCAGCTCATTTTATACTTGAGGAAACTGAGGTAAACAGGGTTAAGAGTCACATAGCTAGTAACTGTCTGAGGCTGGATTTGAACACAGGTCCTTCTGTCACTCTACCCACTATGCTACCTAGCTGCCATTGTGAGGTAGTTACAGAAAGTATTATCATTCCCATTTTACAGATGAGGAATTGAAGCTGAAATGACTTCATCATGTGACATGGAAAGTGGCAAAAGCAGAATCTGAATCCAGGTCTTCTTGGCTTTAAGTCCAGCATTTTATCCTCTATGACACACTGCCTTTATATAAGGAATATATGGGTTGAAAAAAACTGGACCTAGTTTGTCAGAGATATACTAGTGACTCCAACAACATTATGTTTCTCTTGAATGATTAGGAAAATTAGGACTTGGGTGAAGAATTAGCTAAGTCATATGTAGAAAGGAATAGATGGGGTCTTAACAGTGGCTTAAATAATAGTGTCCCACAGACTGCAAAATGTCCCAAAAGGAAAGGTTAAGTTCTAGTTAAATAGAGTTTTAAAAAGAACATGTGTAATTATTAAATGAAATCATTTATATAAGCAATTTGCAGATCTTAAAATGGTATACACAAGTCTACTATTGTTATGGCATCACAATATACCAAAAAACTTAAAGGTAAAAACCTCAAAAATGAAACAAAATGTTTATTTCTGCTTTGATTTTGTTTTTACATGTGTGCCTAATTAGTACTGATGTACAGTTTCATAATTTTTGTAGGGTAGAATACTTGTAGAAAGAGAAGCAAAATAAAGTCTTGACTAAATTGAAAAAAAAACCCAAAGCAACTCAAAATTAATTTTCCACAAAAACTCATTTCAATGTCCAATATTTTTTGCTTATTAACTTGACTTTAGGATGAGATGTGAAAGTAGCTGCTTTATTATAGACCTAATAAAGTATTAAGAACACTAAACTTTTAAGTCAGAAGACCTACATTCGAATCCTAACTTTGTCACTCACTAGCTATGTGACCTTGGGTAGGTATTTTAGCTTTTGTGTGCCTTCCTAACCTCCTTTGTAAAATGAGGATTAAAATGTGGTTCTCCCTGTCTCAGAATGTTGTGAGGATGAACTAAAATAATGTCAGTAAAGTATTTTTAAACTGTGAAATTATGTAAACATGAGTCACTATTTTGAAAAAGGTCTTAAGCAAAATATTCATTGTACTTGTACTGTACCTTGATAACGCGGAAAATTCCCTCATTAGTCATTTCATCTGTTACTATTTCGAACCAGCCTCCTTCATTTCCCGATATAAAGAAAAAGAGTGCCATCCAATTAGCTGTTCCCTCTTGATCCAAGTCAATTACTTTGAACCGAGTCACTTCCTGGCTTACCATGTTTTCTTGGATACTTATTGTAGACTGAAAGATATGGGTGAAGATTTATTTTTGAAAAATAATACGGTATTAGTTTCTATACAGGAAAAAATAAATGAGAAATTCAAGGAACATTTACAACTACAAATTGTTTAGAAAAGTGTTATATTTATATGTTATCTACAATGTAAGCATCACTTCTTGTCTTCCATAAATCTATTTTTCATGAGCTACTGTATTATAGATGTGCAAGTATAGAATCCAACTTTACGAATTTTTGTTTCCACCAAAGAAAATTTACATTGCTATATAGCATTATTATGCAAGAACCTAAAAGATGCTCTTTTCACTTTGTTGGTAGAGTCTGTGAGAAATACTTACAACGGGGGATTCGAGTCTTGGAAAATTATCATTGACATCTAATATTGTGATTTTGCAGTCACTCTGTGCTGATAGCCCACCTGCACCTCCATCCCGATCAGAGCCTCTTATAACAAGACTATACATGGAATATTTCTAAGAAATAAAATAAAACAAAATAGTCAAAGCTTTTTTTATAAGTATTACCCAAATAACTTATTCAAAACAATAATCTTCCAAGGAGAGGGTGTAGAAAGAATAATCTATTATTCCTGAGACTGGTGGATAAAACATAGAAAATTAACAACCCAAAAATGCAGATTTGGGGTTCTTTCTCCCAACACTCATCAGTTAATATTGCAGATTGTACTTTTCCCAGAAGTACTATTCAGAAACACTGCTTTTTCTGGTTGATAAGGTAGTAAGCTTTGTAGAAAATCAAAAGTGGACAATAGAAGGGAAAAGAAATCACAGTGGGGCATGGGATGAAAGATCTTTACACAAAATAGCACTTTGTATGTAGTGGGTATTTAATAATTGCCAGGTGAATTCTTTGAATGAAGTTATGTGACTCAATGGGGAAGAAGGTGGAGTTTAGAGACAGAATACTTGGCTTTATGTCTATTTGAGTAACTCTTGGGTAATCATGGAGTCAAATGGATGTTTCCTACCCTACAGAACTGTTGTGAAGAATAAAACAGATAATTATGTGAAGTGCTTTATAAACTATAAAGCTCTTTAATAAAAGCCATCTTTGATTATCATGCAAAAGTACTGTCTAATGTAGACATCATTTATCGCATGTCCCCACTACCTCTTTTCTCTCCAAACCATAAAGCAATTCTCTTGAAGCACAAGCATGACTATATCACTCCTATTTTTAAGAATTTTTCATTTTCCTCTAGAATTATTCTAAAAGAGATTTTCTGTTTCTTTTAGAATAAAATGAAGGCATTACAGGCTGGCATTTAAATCCCTTCTCTGTCTGACCAAAGGCTACTTTTCTAGGTTTATTGTACTTAAGTAATTTATATTCCTTGTTCATGGTGAATTTGGTATTTTGTCTCCCTCCTTTGTGCCTTTGCATAGCTTTCTTCTCTAGCACTGGCTGTACCTGTGGAGAAGACTACTTTCCCTCCCTGTCCAATATGACTGGTTTTGGAGGGGGACTCAAAATATTCCTTGCTTCCCATGGTCACTTTGAGGATCTTCTCATGCCTTCTTCATTCCATACACTTTCCTCTTTTGAATTCCACACAATTAAACTTTTTTACTCAATACAAATGATGGCAGTTGTAATATATTGACCTCCAAGTCACTCTCTTTCTTTTCTCAAGGAGTTGAGCACCTGGCACACCACCTTTCTGACCTCTCCAACTCCTCTCCTTACACTAGAGGACCTTACTATTCATGAAGAGTATCCCTCAACTTTCTATCCTCCCATTTTCCCTACCTCCTTATGTTTCTTGACCTCCTCCTTAACTCCAAGTAAGCCAAACAGATGATCACACGGTGGACCTCACCATTACTCACAAGTATACTACTTCCCTAAATAGAAACTGACATTCACGCATCTGACCATAACCTCCTATCATTCTCCTTCCCCTTATCTTCTATGCCTCCTATACCTTTCTTTGCTGTCACTGGGCTGTGAGCTCCTTGAGAGTAGGGACTATCTTTTGTCTTTCTTTGTCTCCTCCTCGTCTTTGTCTCCTTAGAACAGTGCCTGGCATATAGTAGGCACTTGAGAAATGTGTGTTGACTGACTGACCCATTCCTTTTACCTTTCAGTATTTTATCAGGTCATTACTCTCAATCCTAATGTACTTCTTCCCCTTCAACCTTAACCTAATAGTCATTTCGGCTCTATGCTGTATTCTCCTTTTGAACCTCTTGTCATTGTCCTTGCCCCCTTGACCTAGTACTACTCTTCTCTTGCCCGACCTCAATCCTGGACTGATCCCACTTTGCACCTCCTTATGTTCCTTCTCAGGAGCTGCTGAATGGAGCAGGAGGAAATCCCATAACCATGTTACCTACTTTCGCCTGGGCTTTCACTGCAGCAAGGCAGTTCCTCTATTCCTACCTCATTCTCTATCTCTCTTCTCATAGAAGCTAGCCCAAACTTTCCTTTGCCTATTGAAGCCCCTCCCATGTCTCTTCCTCCTTCCTCAGTTGAGGACTTTGCCTCTTACTGTATCAAAACAAATTGAAGTCATTCAGTCTAAATTTCTTCTTCATCTCCTCCATCACCATTCTTTTCATCTCAAAAACCCCTTGACCTCTTTTTTCACACTCTTCTCCAACAAAAAAAAGTGTCCCTTAAGCTGTTAGTCTCTATTTGCTCCCTTTCTTACTCAAACTTACAGAAAAATGTTATCTACAGTTGTTTTTACTTCTTTTCTTTTTATTTATTCCCCAAGTCTTTGAAGTCTGACTTTTGACCTTATCATTGGCACTATGAAATGGTTTAAAATCAGAGAGAAATGGTTTTATTATTGGTTTTTTGTTGCTATTCAGTTGTTTCAGTCTTGTCTAACATTTCATGACCCTACTTGGGATTTTCTTGGCAAAGATACTGGAATGATTTGCCATTTCCTCCTTTAGCTCATTTTATAGATGAGGAAACTGAGGCAAACAGGGTCCTGCAGCTGGTAAGCATCTGAGTCCAGATTTGAACTCAGAAAGATGAGTCTTCCTGACTGTAGGTTTGGCACTCTATCTGTTCCACCACCTAACTTTCCATTTGTCAGTGTAAATGACATTAAACAAGATACATTACCATCAGCCTTGCTTCTGTAGCCAGAAGGCTTCCATCTGACTTGTCACTGAAACTTCCTTTATGGGTTATCTCCCCATTAGACTATGAGCTCCTAGAGTGCAGGGAATGTCTTGTTTTTTCATTTAGTATCTTTAGCTCTTAATACAGTGATTTGCATATAGTATGCTTTTTGGTTGGTTGGCTGGTTTGTTCATTCATTCATTGATTCATTCACTCACTCACTTGTTCATTCATTCATTCATTCATTTTAGTCCTGGCCCTGTTAACCATCTATGTGACTTCAGATTAGTCACTTTTTCTCTCTGAGTCTCCATTTTCTTGGTAACAAAATAATGGGATTCATTAGGGGTGGTGGTGGGGGTTTTAAATTCTTTCCAGTTCTCAGATTCCTTAATTCATGCTTTAGGAGCACTATGGTTCCCTATTTAAAAGTGCTAACTTCTTTTTTTAATCATTTAAGTAACTACTTTACCCTAAGATTCTTTATTATTATAATATTATTCAAAAATCAAGTTTTCCTTTCCTTAAGCTGAAACAATGAACTACTTTATTTTTTTGTTTTTGTGCTTTTTGTTAAATTAATTTTTAGTTTTCAACATTCATTTCCACAAGATTTTGAATTCCAAATTCTCTCCCTATCTCTCCCCTCCCCCCACCCCAGGATACCTTGCATTCTTATTACCTCTTCCCCCAATCTGTCCTCTATTCTATCACATCCCTCCCTTCCCTTGTCCCCATCTCCTCTATTTATTTGTAGGGCAAAATAGATTTCTATACCCCATTACCTGTATTTCTTATTTCTCAGATGCATGCAAAAATAATTTTTAACATTTGTTTTTGAAACTTTGAGTTCCAACTGCTCTCCCTTCCTCCCTCCCCACCCATCCCTGCTGAGAAGGCAAGCAATTCAATAGGTTATACATGTGTAGTTATGCAAAAGACTTCCATAAAAGTCATGTTGTGAAAGACTAACTATATTTCCCTCCACGCTATCCTACCTCCCATTTTTTCTATTCTCTTTTTTGACCTTGTCTCTCCCCAAAAGTTCGTTTTCTTAAACTGGAAAGGAACTTAGCAATATCTATTCTAAATATCTTATTATATGCTTGAAGAAACCGAAGCCTGGGAAAGTCAAATAAGTTTTCCAAGATTGCCCAGGTTAAGGCTCTATTTGAATCTAGGTCCTCTAAATTTCAATCCTGTGGTCTTTGCACTGAGGCACACTCTCTGGACAGCTGCATTAGTGGTTAGTGAAAAATTAAAAATCTAGTTGGTCTTTTCTTCTTTTAAAAGGGATATATTAAATGTAAGGACACTACTGATATGAAGGTGGTGTGCCAGCTTAGATGGTACAGTGGATAGAGAAATAGACTGGGAGATCAGAGTTCAAAACTTGCCTGAGACAAACACTAGCTGTGTGACCCTGGGCAAGCCATTTAACTTCTGTTTGACTCAATTTTATCAATTGTAAATGGGGATAATAATAACGTTTACCTCCCAGGATCATTGTGAGCATCAATGTTTGTATACATGGTAGACACTATATAAATCCTCACTATTCTATTTCTAGCAACGTATTTTATCTTCCTCCTATTTGTGCCTCTTTGAATAAAATCTGTTAGTATAAACCATTCTTTCAAACAATATCAACAGCAGCAGTAACAGCAGCTTTACCTCTCGGTCCAGAAAAGGATTCATGGTTCGAAGTTCTCCAGAGTATCTGTTCAGAATAAACATTGGTGAATCTGCAGGATCCTGGCTGGTGATCTTGAAGGCAATTTTTGAATTCAGATTATTTGGTTCATCAGCATCAGTAGCATTTATCACCATCACTAGAGTGTCTAGAAGGTAAGAGGATTGATTGTTATAAAGTTTAAGCTTCTACTGTGTTACAATTAGAAGTTTACTTCTCAAGTAAGGATTTTCTTTAGCATTCACATAGCAAATATCCTTATTGGCACAAAGTAAACAGTGCCTTTTCAATTCTGGCTAGATGTTTGTGTTTTAGTCAGCTAGATGGCAAAGTGGATAGAGCCCTGGATCTGGAGTCAGGGAGACCTGAGTTCAAATCCGCTTCAAACTTTTGTTAGTTGTATGGCTTGGGTGAGTCACTTAACTTCTATTTGCCTCAGTTCCTTCATCTGTAAAATGGGACTAATAACAGCACCTGCTTCCTAGGGTTGTTGTGAGGACCGAATGAGAATATTTGTAAAGCTGTTTGCCAACATTAAAGTGCTATATAAATGCTAGCTATGATGATGATGATAATTGGCTAATAAAATTGTCTACCCTTTCTAAGCAGTAATCCTTCCCTTTACCTCTGCTTATCACATCTCGGATCTATTTAGTTTTGATAACTTTGAAATAAAAGAAAGATGCCACTGTTTTCCTTCTGATTCTGTCTTTTTTTTTTTTTGCCTTTTTTAATGGTAGAAGGATTGTGTTGGAGGTATGGAAGGAAAGCATGGTAATCATTTACGTTGCCTATTACAATCTTAAACAACGATTGTTGCACAGTCGCTTCAGTCATGTTCAACTCTTTGTGATCTCATTAGGAGTCTTCTTGGTAAAGATACTGGAACAGTTTGCCATTTCCTTCTCCAGCTCATTTTACACATGAGGAAGCTGAGGCAAACAGGATTAAATGACTTGCCCAGCATCACACAGCTAATAAGTGTCTGGCGCTGAATTTGAACTCAGGAAGATGAATCTTTCTGACTCCAGACCTGCCACTCTATCCACTGCACCACCTAGTTGCCCCAGTGACACATTATAGTAATTTTAAGATAAACTTAGGTGCTTGAAGGTAATGTTTGTAGGTATAAGCGAGCTGGAAAGGCTTGAGTATGAGCTTGGAGATGGACTATGTATATTGTCTGAAAACCAAACTAGTTAGGTTCAGACTAGTTAGTTGGAAGAAGGCTCACTGCTAGGTGCTTTTACGTGAAGAAATTCATGAAGAATATCTCTAAAGGTGGGACAGAATTGTGATTTGGTCATGCGCTTGTATGTGACCTTGAATTTTTTGAAGTACTGAAGTCAGTAAGCAAGTATTTCTTAAGCATGGCTTATGTGCCAGGTCCTGTAATAAACGCTAGAAATACAAAGAAAGGGAAAGGACAATTTCTACTCTCAAGGAGTTCACAACAATCTAATGGGGGAGACATGTAGAAAACAGATATATTCAGGATAAATTGGAGATCGTTGTTGCTTGTCCTTTGTTTTTGAAGCAGACCAATGATGCAATTAACAGAAGAAGGCACTAGAATTGATGGGCATCTGGAAAGGCTTCATGTGTTAGGTTGAATTTTAGCTGATAACTGAAGGAAGCCTAGGAAATCCAGGAGGTAGAGGTGAGGAGGGAAAGAATTCCAGGCATGGGGACAGCCAGCACAATTGCTCAGGGTTGAGAGACTGAGTGTAGCATGTGCGGAATAATGGAGGAGACCTGGATCAAAGAGTACATGGGGGGAAGTCAGGTTTAAGAAAACTGAAAATGTACAAATGGATCAGGTTATGTCGGTATTTAAAAGCCAAACAGCAGGTTTTATATTTTATCCTGAGGGCAATAGGGAGGCACTGGAAATGATTGACAGAGCATGGTTTAGGAAGACCAACTTGACAGATGAGTGAGGATTGGACTGGAGCGAGGAGAGAGTTGAGGTAGGGAGACCCACCAGCATACTACTGCCAAGCCTAGGAGGGAGGTGCTGAGTGCCTTCACCAGGGCAATGGCTGGGCCAGACGATGAGGGGGTTGAATTAGATGGTTAAGCTACTTTAACTACTGAAGGATTGCTGAATGGAAGAGGATTAGATTCGTCCGGTTTAGCCCCAGAGAACAAAACTGGGAACAACATTCTGGAGTTGCAGAGGCAGCTTGAGGCTCAGTGTAAGGTAATGCTTCCTTAGCATGATAGTAACTGTTATTTCTATGAATAATAAAGACTGATTTGGAGGATACTTCAAAGTGGAATTTACTTACTTGCATAACTATTTTCTTCTACACTTCCCGTAAATTCAGTCATTGAAAATATTGGAGGATTATCATTTATATCCAGAACTTTGACCATGAGCTCTAGAATATTTTCCAGATCTTGACCATGTGCATTCAGAGCACGGCAGTAGATCTAGAAGAACAGGAAGACACACGTCATACTGAATCTGAAAAGATTCTCCAAACAGTTGTAGAAATCAGATGAAAACTCTCTCTCTCTCTCTCTCTCAATCAATCAATATCTTCAACTGCATTGAAAAGTTAGGGGGATAAGCCCTCTTTTCCCCCTTATCATCCTCCCCTTTGTCTTTAACTAAACTGCTAGTCATACTTTGCTTAGTGTTTAGGCTGGCAGAGATGGTGAACCTGTGGCCTCAAGGCCACATGTGACTCTCTAGGTCCTCAAGTGTGGCCCTTCGATAGAACACAAACTTCATAGAACAAATCCCCTTAATAAAAAGATTTGTTCGGTAAAACTTGGACTCAGTCAAAAGGCTTCAAGTGGCCTTGAGACTGCAGGTTTAGGGTAAAGAAAATGTTAAATTTGTTTGTTTAGAAGGTATTTACTTGCCAACAGTATGATTATGGGTATTTAACTTCTCTGAGCCTAAGTTTCTTCATCTGTAAAATGGGCATAATGATACCTCACAGGGTTGTTGTGCAGATCAAGTGAAATGATTTCTATAAACCTTAAAGTCCTTTATTATATAATGTGAGTTATTGTTTCTTAGTGACTGTTTTGATAAGGGGGAAACCATCTTCTACTCTCAAACAGTCTTCTTCCAGCTCCCTTTGGGCCTCACCTAGGATGCTTGCTGAATGAATCATCCAGGGAATCAAGAAAAATAGCAGAAAGTTGACAATAAATACCCATTAATTGATTAATTAAAGCTGCTCCATTCCTCAGTCTGAGCTTAAGATTTCCCATAAATAATGAACAGAGAGTTGGTTTTATATATAAACAAAGTACTTACTTTGAAATACGGATTGACCTCTCTATCAACTATTGATGTTATATTGATTTCACCCGTTTTGGGGTTAATAATAAAGACTCCATAAGGGGGCTGGTCAATTCCCACTCCAGAGATACGATAGGTAACTTGTTGGTCCTTGGCACAGTCTGAATGAATCTATAGTAAGAGAGAGAAAAAAACATGATAGCAAATAGAATGAACAATTCTGCCTCTAATATCCCAGTGCTATCTTTCTTGAAAATTATTGAATATAATTTCCTTTTAGTCACTTGGCAAAAAATTATAAGTAATTAGAAATATAGGAGCAGCTAGGTGGTGCAGTGGATGGAGCACTGGACTTGGAATCAGAAAGATTTCTCTTTATGAATTAAAATCCTTCCTCAGGCACTTTCTAGCTATATAATCTTGAGCGAGTCATTTGACCCTGTTTGTCTCAGTTTCTCATCTGTAAAAGTGAGCTGGAGAAAGAAATGGAAAACCTTTGCCAAAAAACTACCCTCACCATGGGATTAGGAAGAGTCGGGCGCAAATGAAATCAATAAATGACAAAAACAATAAAAACTATTGTCTCCCAGATTGATCATGATAGCAAACACTGCAATGATGACCAACGGTGTCATAAAAGGATGAAGCAAATCATTGCTCAAACATATTAATACACACTACAGCCATCAAGTGTGGGTTATCCTTCCCACTATCCTGGACTGACTCATGCTCACAGAAGGCAACTTTCTATAGATTTTAAAATGGTCAGTTCCAATCAGAAGGAGAAAAGGTTTTGTGACACTTCTCCTAGTTCTTGAGAATGCAAAGAGGCTAAACAAAAGTCTATCTTCATCCTCTATGCCTAGGAACAATTGCAGGTTGAATAAAAGACAAGATATATTGGGACTAGAGATAAAAGAGTGCTGATTATTTATAGGGAGAAAGTGACAGGAAGAGACGTGACAGGAAAGAAGGGATAAAGGAATGGTGTTATAACAAGAAAGCCAAAAAACTCCCTGAATTCACTTCTAACACATTTTAAGACTGTCATAATTTAAATGTTTATGAAATAGATGGACCATTAATATTAATTTCAGTAGTAACATTATTTAACAACAGACTTCTGTCCATATGAAGTAATTTTTCAAATCTCCAATTGGATTTTTAAAGTTATCCTAATTTTCCAATGGATGATCTGAATGATCACATATCATATGTGGTACTTCTTTTATGACTGGGTTCATGAAATCTTTAAAGGAGCCTTACTTCAATAATTTCCAAGACTGGTCAACCCGGCTTCCCAGTATTTGTCCTATTACCAGAACTTCCACTTACTTTAGCGATTGGATTTCTTTTTGAATTATCTTCACCTTCTCGACAAGCTGCTGCAAACTTGATCCATTCCCGCTTTTGCCTTCTGATGGAATTCCATTTTATGGTGCCATTTGGGGCGTTATAGTCTCTTACCTTGGGTAAAAAGAGTCATAGTTTCTATAATTCTATCTTCATGCACTCATTTTTATTCAGAATATACATACATTCCTTAGGTACTGCAGTATTAGCTTTAATATCAGAAAGAGCATTATGCCAAATCACTTTTGTTACACTCATTCTAATGATTAAGTAAATTTGACTTTCATATAAATTGGATATACGTGTGAATTTTAAAATTGAATTATTTTCAATTTTGCTTCAATTTAAAAAATTATATTTTACCTGGATTCGAAATTCACTGTTAATCTCCACCACCACCTAGAAAACAAACCAAATAAATAAATAATTATTTTGGATTAGCTAGTTTAAGGATACATATCTTCACTTTCAATTCTCTTACATTGAGCCTTTTACTTCTTTTTTATCCCTCCATGTCTTTTCTGCTCCTTGCTATACAATTAGATACTGTTTGATGTTCTGACGTTAAAAGCAAATAGGAATATTGACCAATACAAATTATGTCCTTTCTGAATTCAACAGCTAAATTTTTCACATTTTAATGGTTTCTTTGAGTTTATTTCTGATACTTGCTCGTTTCACTAAGTGTAGTGAACTTTACTAAATATACAGGCTCTAAGAAATAGGAGAAAGCAGACATTTTAATTGAATTAAGAACCAGAAAGGAAAAGCAATTAAAGAAATACAGGAAAATGTTGCCCTGGTTGGGCAAGTTCTTCTTGGCCTTTCCCTTACATGAGGCAATTACTCCAGGTCAGCAGATTATGTTACTACATCTTATCCTCAGTTTCACTTACCTTGAACTCTAAACTTACGCAAGGCATAGAGCAAAAATAAGACCCAATCTTAACCATTTTCCCTTCTCTACCAATATCTGCTTTCTCCCCAGATTTTCTCAGTTATTTCCTACAGCCAGTTGATTGTTGCATTAGAATGATTAGCTTCTCTAATGGCAAATTTTTTTTTTTTTGGTCAATAGCCCATATGAAATGCTGAGTTTGGCTTTGAAGTCCACTTGGGAAATAATGAACACAAATATGGCAATTTAAAGAAATCTAAACAGATTAAGCATTTAGTTTTTAAATCATCTTCCCAAATAGTTCTGCAATTCTGAAATTCTGCAATTTCAGAGGACTCCAATTTGGCAGGGAATCTAATAGGGAGATGATCGTGATAGTAAGTAATAAAAACTTTTATCACAAATATTAGTGTGTATTTAAAGGTGACCAGTGGAATGGGAAAATTACAGTTAGTGTGGGATTAAAAATAATCCAAGCTATTCCAAGTGAATTAATTTGACACATTTTTAACAATTTTATATGACACTATATAGCAAACCTCTATATTTAGTGATTGATTTTTCCTTCAATTTCATTTTATTTTTCAGTTCCAAATTCTCTCCCTCTCCATCTCTCCCCCACCAATTGAGAAGACAAGAAATACAAAACCAATTATGAATACTAAGTCATGCAAAACAAATTTCCACATTAACTAACATGTTTTTAAATGTTAAAGATAATTCATAATTCAAAAACACATTTAAGTGGAAATACACTTCTTCATGGCTAATAAAATGAGCACTTTAGTTTAAGAGATGACATGTTTTCCTATCAGAAATTCTGATGGTACAGACCTATGGTACAAATGAATGATATTCACCATCAAGTTTGACTGTTGTTCAAGTCAATTAGGTCACTTCCTGTTTCTAAGAGAAATCGAGTGGCATCATCTCCTGGTGATTCTTTATGCTCTAGACCAGATCATGACAGGAGCAAACTTCCTTGAATACTTACAGAGTACTTTAGATCACTAAGATATCATGGGAATAGCACATGTAGTACTGAAGGACAGGGTCTACAAGAAAGAATGTGTTTGCCAATGTGCCAGATTCACTCCACTAATGATAGGTACACTTTAAAGTCTTTATGTTTTTCTTTAGTATAAACAGACATTATACACCTTTTTTTTAAATTATGAATTCAAAGGGTGAAAAATAAGGCCAAGTGGAACTGACATGAGAGCTTTTCTTCAGAGTTCAAATAGAACAGATAGAATCTAATCCAACTTCCCAACATCCCTGTTAGCTAGGGAGGGTTTAGGTCTTAGTGTCCTTTCGTAGGAAGGAAAAGAGATGCCAAGCTGGATTAAGAGAGGTTCCCAAGGTTGTATACAGCTAGAAAATGGTAGAGATGGAACTAGATCCTGGGTCTTCTAATGCATGATCATTCAAGGCACTGGATAGAAGCTATCATATTCATCCTTAAGATGCATTGTTTCTTGCTCTGTTGCCTTGACTCAACCTTTACTTTACCTCACCCGTGGGGGTGGAATGCAGGTGGAACTGTACATTAGTTGTCTGTTGAGGAGACATTTCTTCATAATGATAGAACTGTATATCCACTTTTTATCTAGAGTGCAGCGAAATGGCTAGTGGGTAGATAGTGTTTCTTTTGGATGACTATGCTGGATGATTCATTAACCATCTCAGGTTTTTGAAACTGTGTCATATTATTCCCATGCAAGGATCATGGGATTAGGCACAGAGCTCAGTGTCTACACCCTCACGTTAGGGTGTCAGTATTGATCAACAACTAAATAGTTGTTATCGCAACTACTGTCTGTGCTGTGTAGACATAGGCTCATAGTCATGTGCTCAAAGATACAACATCAACTGTTACTGTAGTCATTTGTATGATGTATTGGTTGATAATATACAATTAATGTTTGGTCACATGGATTTTTTTCTACAAATTATTATGCATAACAAGATCACAGATATATTTATACTGCAAATTGTGTGGAGATAGTAGAAAGGACACAACTTGGAATCAAGAGACACCTGGAATTGAACCCCACCTACAATACTTACTAAGCTTATAATCATGGGCAAGTCACTTAAACTATATGAGTCTCAATTTCTCTTCTGTAAAATCGAAATATAATACAAAATTAAACAGAATAAAATTAAATAATGCAGGAAAATAGTTTTGTAAGCCTTAACATGCCATGTCACCTATTATTATAATCATGTCTTTTAAATATTTGATAAAATTTCTGCACCTATATCTAATGATATTTTATTTAAATGAATATAATCAAGAAAATTTGAGAAAGACTGAATTTATCTATTTATTTACAATATATCAATTAGCTTTTTGAGTAAGAGACATGTAAGAGCAATTTTCAGTAATGCCCTAAGAATTCAGGATAAATTAGTCTCATTTAAATTACTGAAGTAGAATCCGTAAGCCCTTCCTACACAAAAGTAGCATGGAGCTCAATGTGTGAATTCCAAGTCTCAGTGCTTGCACATTTACATTTGAACATTCTGTTTGGATTAGAAAAGCCTTGGACATCACAACTAGACAAATAAAATTTAGCAAAAGTTAAATATCTAACTAAGAGGCAGTTTGGTACAATGGATAGAGAGCTGATCTCCCAGTCAGAAAGATGTAAAATTGAGTTCTGCTTGATACTCTTAACTGTGTGACCATGGGTAAGTGATTTACCCCCTCAGTGCCCCCAGGCAACTGTCTGAGACTATAAATTAGAAAGGAGTTGACCTATCTTCATTGGTGACAGGAAATTTCTACACCAGCAAATTCCCACAATGAAGAAGTTACAGACCTGTACCACCTCTCTGCCCCACCCCCAACAAAAGACAACCTCCTCCCCAAAGTGTCTTCTTATGCAATGTCAAATTTCACATACAGTTCACTTATTTAAATATATTACTAACTCTTTTGGGTCAGTAACCAGTTTTTTCTGTAACACTGTCATCATTCTTCGGTTGGAAGCACACCAAAGAAAGTGATGCTTTCCATCCTGAAACATAGACTCTCACACTACCAGTATTACAGTCAAAAATCAGCATCTGAATCATGAGAATATGGTCCAGGAGTAGGGAGCCAGTAGCCTCGAGGTCACATGTGGTCTTCTAGGTCCTTGTGTGTGAACTCTTGACTGAGTCCAAGTCTTATAGAACAAATATTTTTATTAAGGGGATTCATTCTGTGAAATTTGGATTCAGTCAAAGGGCTGCACTTGAGGACCTAGAGGGCTGCATGTAGCCTTGAGACCACAGGTTCCCCACCCTTAAGGTAACCTGTAACATTTTCATTCCATTTTAAGTGATGCCATGGATAAGGTTCTGGATCTGGAGTCAGAGAGACCTCAGTTGAAATCTGGCCTTAGATACTTACTAGCTGGGCAAGTCACTTAACCTCTGTCTGCTTCACGGTTCTTATGAGACTTGAATGAGGTAATATTTGCAAAGGACCTAGCACAGTACTCAACACATGGTAAGCACTTAATAAATGCTTCTTTTTTTCCTTCTATCTATCCATTTTCTTTTTTTTAATGTCTCATTTCTACTAAAAAAAAAAAAGGTCAATAGCCTATTAGATTCTCATGAATCCACCATTCCGACTCAAAGACAACGTGCTGTAAGGACAGCAATGGACAAGGTAACCGTGGGTTCTGGTCGTAACTGTCAGTAAGTGGTTCTTTGATCTCATTTAACATCTCTCTGCAAGTTTCCTCAACCATATAATGAGGCAATGGGATAAGATAATATCTAAAATGCCTTGCATAGCCTTATATTTGATGCAATTGTGATTGTCCCGAATTCACTTCATTACTCCTCCACGCAGAGGAGTGGGAGGGGTTCCATCTTCCAAGCATTTCCTTTTCTATCTGTCTTTAGTAGCAAAATGACTTCTGAGGTCAATTCCATTCATAAGCGAATTTTACAGAGGCTGTTTAGCAGAGGGACCTATCATATGACAGATGCCTTCTTCCATTCGCTGACTTGGAAAGTATAGAATGATGCTGGGCAGCAAAATTACCCTGAGTTCAGGCTTGTGGTTAAGCTCTGTCTTTGAAACTAGCTGTCTGAATTTGAGCAAGTCACTTAACTTCTGTACATCTCCATTTCCTCACTGGCAAAAGGAGATGATAATATTTGCACTATTTTCCTTGAAGGGCTTTTTGTGTGGAAAGTACACTGGAAATGTGTATTACTATTACGCACTTTTCATTTTTCTATCCCTTAAACTGTTTCTTTAATTGGGTGATTTTTAGTTTAGTAAATGAAGAAGGAACAATTATAAAAAAAATCTCATTAATGATCTGCAATTTTGCCGTTGAATCTCTCCTGATTAATTTATATGAAATTGCTCTGGATGGGGTAATAGCTCTAATGAAATTATGTTGGGTTCATCTTTAGATGGACATTATCCAACATTAAACTGGATTGAAGCTTGTGCAATATAGTTTATCAATTAATGAATAAAAAGTCATGGTTTTTGATTCTTTTTCTTTTGACCCCAGACATCCCCTAAGTTTGCAAAGGTGGTTTCTAAGTGAAAAAGTAAAACAGATAATTTCTACTATCTCATTGACCAACGCAGTGAGTGTTAATAAATATGCCAAAGGCATATCTCTCATTTGGCCTACCTAAATCCCTGAGGAGAAACCTGTATGCTAAGGGATTCTTTCAGTGATGCTGGGAGCAACTTGGCTGAAAAGTTTCCTCTGAGAATAGCACGTTCAATCTCTTGAGCCTGCTTCCTGTTTGTAAACTGATGAACATGAGTGTACGTTTCCTGAAAAGATGGTCATTATAATGGCAAAATGGACAGACATTTAAGGGTCATATGTTAAATGTAAGCGGGAGCAATTTTAGGCTTATACAACAGTCTTTCTGGCGGTTTGGCTTGGCAGTGGCCCTTAGGATTATACCTGCACTAAAAATATGAATCTTTATCTCCTATGTAAGCAATCAATAGGCTTTTATTGAACACCCACTATGTGTCAGGCACTGTGGTGGGGGCTGGGGATATATCTAGCAATTAGGCAGCTAGATGCCACAGTAGTTAGATTGTTGAACTTAGAGTCAGGAAGACCTGAGTTCAAATCCTACCTTGGTACTTACTAGCTGGACAAGTCACTTAGCTTTTTGTCAGTTTCAGCTTCCTCGTCTATAAAATGGGTTTGATAATAACAGCACTTACCTTACAAGGCTATGGTGAGGACAAAGTGAGATAATACATGTAAAACTCTTTGTAAATATTAAAGCATCTTATAAATGTTAGCTATTATTGTTATTATTTTTTACAAAGACATGAATGAAACCATCCCTGCCCTCAAGAAGTTTGCAATCTATCAGGAAGGACAAAGTGTGTGTGTCTGTCTGTCTCTCCATACAAACACACACACACACGTACATGTGTATGTATAAAATATATATAAAATACACACACACACACATATATATATAAAAAAATACACACATATTATGTTATTCAGTTGTTTTGGTCATGTCTGATTTTTTGTGACCTTGTCTGAAGTTTTTTTGGGCAAAGATACTAGAGAGGTTTGCCATTTTCTTCTGTAGCATGTGTGTGGGTGTACATATGCATATGTATATGTAAGTATATATGTGTACATATGCACATATACATGTATGTATACACACATATGTACTCGACTGCATATATGAATATATGTGAACACACATATAAATACACACATATGTACACTCACTAAATACAAGATAGATTTTTTGAAGAGAGGCCCTTATGGGACTAATAAGTGGAGGGAGGGATCAGAAAAAGCTTCAAGTAGATGACACCTTTTGAGTAGAATTCTGAAGGAAACAAAGAATTCTAAGGGGCAGAAGGAGGACAGGATTACATCCTAGGCATAGGGAAAAGAGAGTGTAAAAGTCACACGTATTGTCAGATTGTCCCAGGGCCTAGAGTTCTGCTAGCTCTTAAAATGCTCCTCAACTATGATATCATAGCTGCTATAATTACTATGTTCACTTACATGGCAGAATATTTTAGTGCCAAGATATGTAAGGTACCGTGGAAGGCTCTGGAACTACTCCAAATAAGGCCATCCACTAATATCCAGTATTTCTCTATTTCTCTAGACTTACTGTATACTATTCCCCTTCATAACTACAGCCAAATTGGAACACTTGTTATCCCCTGAATTTGCTCTATAATGTCCCACTTCTGGGCCTTTGATGATACCATGCCCCATGCCTAGGACTCTCTATTCTTTACCATTTTGCCCCAGCCCTGCCTGCCACCCTACCTGCTGGGTGGGGTGAGTCCCCAAACATCCTTTGAAGTCCAACTCAAATGTTGCTTCTTCAGGGAAGCCTTCCCCACTCCTTCAAGTTTTAATGTCCTTTTTACATATGGACCTCATACAGAACTTTTTTTAGTACCTCACTTGTAAGTGGCAATTTGCAGTACAGTTATTTGTGTATGTGTCATGTCTTTTTACTCAGTTGAAAGTTCCAAGATGGAAGGGGTTATGTCTCAGAAAAACTTCGTATCTTCTCCAACACCTAGCACCATGACTTTTTTTTTTTTTTTTTTACAAAAGAGGAATTTAACAAATGTTTCTTGAATTGAACTGGAAAGATTCCATGGTGGTGTTATTGATGAAAAAGTCTGCATTCATCTCTCATTTGAAGATGAAATTTAAAAAAATAAGGCATGTTAACCTTTAGTTAGGAATGAGGTACAAAATAAGCCCTCTGGAAATAGAAATAGCTGTGCTGAAGTACAGTTTTAACAGGTGCCTCCATCGACATTCTATGTCCACAGTATGGTCTACTGATATCAGTTCCCATTTTCCTTATTTTAGGCATCAATCGGAACCAAGGGTGTCTGATTCTTGATTGTTCTGATATCAATACCAATAAACATTCCAGGAAAAGTAAACCTTATAGCCCAAGTTGTCTGAAAAATTTGGTCCTTCTTATAATTTGAATTTAGAAATTAAAAAATAAAAGGTGTTAAACACATAAGCAGAGCTCAAACTAGAGCATAATTTTCTGTGTGGTCAGATGTGATCTAAAGTTTGAACTGGAACTGAATTGATAAACAGTCTTCACTTTCTATGGGTTAGCATGCTTGACATCCAGGAAATGAAGCTTTTCTCCCCCCAGAGTTAAGACTATTTTCAAATTTGCCTTTGAGCAGCCAGACATTAGGTTCTGCCCTGATTTAAATTATCTCATTGTATATGGAAACTTGCAAGTAATTGAAAAAAAATCATTAGGTCTGCAGAAATTCAACTGGCTCTTTTGGGACCCTCCCACATTTACCGTACCACACCCTTCTCCACCTTGACATTCATCTACAGAAAGTTTTAATAATTCCCTGTACAAGAATACAAACTTCTAAGTCAACAGGAAATGAATCCCATATTACCAATAAATACAAATTCTTATAGAAAGAAAAGAAACCAAATAAAAGCTGGGTAGATTAGGTTTATTGGACTACTACTTGATCATTTCCTTTGGGTTTGCTTTCGTTTTCTCCAGTCGTTGGCCATGAGATTGTAGCCTGCTGTCACAGCTAGCTTTGCTCCCTGCTCCAAGCAAGCCCTTCAAAAGTTGTCTCTGATAAGCTTTTCTTGCCTCTTGTGAATTTTTCTCTGCCTCTAAAGTCAGCTGCTCTGGACTCTCTATAACTGAATTGATTTAATCTGTGAGATTTCCATTTTTTTCCTCAAAGAGTGGAAACAGCATTTGATAGTTTAGCTCTATAAATTAATTGAGCCAACAATAAAATGTGCCTTTGTAAAAGGGAATCATCACAGAGATACTGCTAAGCGTAAGAAATGCTTTTAAGTGGGGAAGAAATCACTCAGCAAATTCTGGAATATCTTCACAACACTGTAGATTTGTACTACTTTATTCTGTTATACAGGAGGATAGAATGCCTTGAAACTCATTTAGTAATGAGCAGAATTCATAATGAAGTTAATGGAAAATTTATGTGAAGAATTATCATATTGACTACCTTTGGAATTTATACCATGTTAGATAGGTTTAAAGACCCTGTTTTCTAACTTTTTATATCTCATTCATTAGCATATTTTGTAGCACTGGTTCAAGTAACTACTGAACTTATGACCAAGAGCTCATTTATTCATTATTTCTGATAGCTTCACTCCTTATATATATTCATATGTACAAATATGCATATAATTATACATGTAAATACAGATATATGATGAAATGAATGAAATTGAGTAAAATATAAGATCACAATGTCTTTAAACTTTTTAAAAGAAAATTTAAGGAAAACAATTTACTTCCAGATTAAGACACCAAGGGGAAAGATTAAACAACTTTTCTAAAATAAAGTACTTGGGGAAAATGCAAGAAAGGACTGTGAAGAAAAAGTAATTATTGCCAAGTAGAACATGGTTATACTCTATGAGGGTAGGGATCAAGCCTTATCTAAATATTGCATATCTCTGAGCACCTGTCATAGTTTTCTAGACACTACCAGCTTAACTGATTTTTATTGGATTGAACATAAATGGAAAATGAAAAACTGGTCAGATTCATTGAGACATAGCAAACACTCTGAACATATTTCCACATAAGAACAATGTAGAGAGCATGTGATTCTGGGAAATTGATTTTTTGCGAAGGGAGGGGAAATTGAAGGATTTACTAAATTATCAGGAAGATTTTATTATGGAGTAGAAAATTTTATTATATAGAATGAAAATATTATGCAACCAAGTAGAAAAATTGCATAAATAAAAAATAAATTACCAGTGGAGTTATGAAGTTCATTATGGAAAGGACTGAAAATAAATTTTAATTTGCTGCATCCATGATAAGAAGTAACTGACTGAACTGAATATACATGGAGCTGGAGGGGGAAATATGTGGTCATTTGAAAAGAAACAATTTTATGCTAATTTCTGATACCAATATTTTTTCCCATTCATATGGCATACTTTAAGGGGAAAAGAATAAGCATTTATATAGAGCCTACTATGTGCCAGGTATTGTGCTAAGCACTTTCTACAATTTTGAGCCTTTCATTCGATTCTCACAACAACCTTGAAAGGCAGGTGCTATTATTACCCATTTTTATATTTGAGGAAACTAAGGCAAACAGAGGTTGCCTAGGGTGACACAACTAGTAAGTGTCTGAGGTCAAATTTGAATTCAGATCTTCCTGCTCCAGACTCAGCCCACTGTAACACCAACTGCCTCAGTGCTGTCATAATTTGGGGGATTTTGAGGGATTGAGGGATTTCCCTTCCCCTTCCCCATTAACAAAAACAAAAGTTCTGTGAGAGAGTAATGTTTAGAATAATATCCATTTAAAGTAGATGCACTACCAGATCATGAAGTTCTTTCGTAATTAAATTTGTTCAAGTTTCAGTTCAGTTTAATCCATTAGCTCCATTTTAGCTAACCACCATTCATTGAATCAAAGACCTAACTTGTTATTAAACAGAACCAGCATTCCAGACCGAAGTTAAGCAAGTAGAAACAAATATGAACCAAAACACCATCTCCTGCCAAGTTCAAGGATAATTTAGCTGGCACCTGCCTTTTGGGATTACTTTAGCCTTTCTGTGAAAGACATTAGTGTTTTTGATGAATTTTTCAAAAATATGAAATAAGTATATATAATACTATGTACTTTATGAACAAAATTCCCAAGAAGTTATTGTTAATACTCTATAAGGGATAAACCATGTTTTGTTTATTTTTTAGTGTGGAATTTGCATGATGTGATATACATTAAAAAACAAAACTTCCCATGGAAATTATTGCTCTCTTGTAACTTTGAAGGACTGTTCCATTTTCCTAAGTTTTGGAAAAAAAAGAAAAACTGATTTTCAATAAATTAAAACGTTTAGATTACATGGTTCTTGAGGTCCCTTCTAATTCTCAAATTCTACAATTTAGATCACATCCTAATATACTTTAAAAAATTCAACATTTTTGTCCTAAGTGATATTCTGACCATTGGATACAACTTTTCATGTCAGACTTTGAGAATATAGGATCATAAATCTACAATTGGAAAAGACCTCAGGAGCTCTAATTCAACATCTTCATTTTATGAAGGGGGAGACTGAGGCCCAGAAAAGTGTAAAGACTTGTGCCAGGGCTCACAGGTGTTGGAAGGAGGATAGAATAACATTGGGCCATATTTAGGGCCATAGAGAGCCCTAAAGTTCCCAAAGTGCTTTCCTCACAACCACACTATGAGGTAGGTAGTACTGGTAGTAATATTATTATACTCTAATTATTTTCCTGTTTTGCAGGTGAGCAAACTCAGGTTGTGTCTTTCCGAAAGTCACAGAGATGGGGGTGTCTGAACAGAGCAAGGTTTGGAACCAAGGTCTCCTGACTCCAGGTCTAACTAACAGCTTTCCACTGTGCCAAACTGACCTTCCACTAGTGAGAAAAGCCATAGGAATAATTATACAATAACCCTTTCATTATAACAGTTTTTTACATGCCTCATCACTTATAAATCTTCTGTACTATCATTTTTATTGAAACCATCACATATAACAAAATCACTTTTTCCCCCTGGAGACACTTGGGCTTTCAAGAAAATTTATGCAAGTATCAGGACTATACCCTGACCATGCTGAGGTTCCAGGAGGAAAATTAGAATCATGAGATTTACAGCTGGAAAGGGAGGGGTCTCAAGAGTTTATCTTATCCACCCTCTTCATTTCACAAAAGTTAGTAGTTACATATATCCACAGAATGAATTAGTCCTGTTTTATTTCATTGATTAAAATGTGGCACTGTATTATCCCTGTGCTGTTGAGGAGTGGGGAGGGAAGTGTGTGCGTGTGTGTGTGTGTGTGTGTGTGAGAGAGAGAGAGAGAGAGAGAGAGAGAGAGAGAGAGAGAGAGAGAGAGAGAGAGAGAGAGAGAGAGAGAGAGAGAGAGAGAGAGAGAATCAGTGCTTTGATAATTGAAAAGGTTCACTTACACCAGTATTCAAAATTTTAACCTTTTAACATGTTAGGCAGTGCTAAGAATTTTCAAAACCCAACATGTCTTTGGAATGTTATTAACCTTGAGGTGCAAAATGAAAGACTGGCCGCTGAGCCAGGCAGTCTTAAAGAAAAAAATAATTTGCAAATGTGACTTATAAAAATCTTCCCAGTCATTAATATGAACTATTAACCCAGGCTATAGTCTGAACTAGTGTCTCTAGCTATACAGACAAATTTTATCGATTTATAAAATGGATCTACTTACCCCTAAAATGAACAGAACAAAAGTGGTTCTGTACAGGGACCAGTCCATTGCTTCTGATACCTCTTACATCCAGGTCTCAGGGAGTTACGTTTTTGACTTCTGTTTCTTTTCCTTCCCACCCCCCCTCTTCTGGTGCCTAATTAAAAAAAAAAAAAGATCTTGGTAGATGTTCTTACATGCAGGCTTTGAGATGTTTCTGCCTTCCTGAGAAGGAAGGACTGAAGGTACGTATAACCCAGTCAGTATCCCCACCCCAAAATCCTGGGCTGGTCTCACTGAAATGCCTGACAAGATCATTATTGCTCCCAGGTAAAAGCTATGGGACACACCCTTCTAGTCTGAAAGCAGTTCTCTGTGGGGCAGAGAAGTTTCCCTCTTTCTCTAGAGGTTCTCAAGTGAAATAATTTAAAATTATTCAAAACCTAAAAATGGATAAAAATGGACAAGTTCCTTACCATTGTGCTGGATAATAAGAGTGACCTTATCTCCTTATCCTAGGGGGTGGGGGGAGGAATGTAGTCTATATGTAGGTTATGGGCAAGGTAGACATTCTGGTAACTGGATAATCAAAGCTTCAGATCAAAGAAGGGAGAAATTAACCAAATTTGACTTGAGCGAAACTAGAGAAAGTATAAGCTGGAGGAACCATATATTTGCTAAGCTGATGGTTAAATAGCTTGAGGGTCTTATTAGAGTTGAGAGATCGTATTGTCATTTATTTGGAGAAACAAAATGATTGTGGATGATTTGACTTACAAAGTTTTCTCTGGTTTCTACCGTGACTCCTCTTGATGGCAACAGGTGTGTCCCTAAGTGTCCTACTTAAGCCCAATTCTCTCTGTGGAAAACTTCTTCCCCTCTTCCAAATCAGTTTTTAAATTTTCTTTCTTTATTCTGCACACTTACATAAAAACCAGAATTAGAACTTGACTTTCCCAGAATTTTAAAAAAATAGATAATAAGGAAAAGTTTAATGACATATTCAGTACAGATTGACCAGAGCCAGATACACCCAATTGAAACATAAGAGAAAACTGTGGTTTAGGTCAGCCAGGCTAAAAAATAGTTGATAAAAACAGCATAACCTGAGCCAAGATTGTAGGAAGTCAGCCAATTAGAACAAAGGAAATATGCTGGAGACCTGGCCACCCACTTGTGAAGACAGGAAATGGAAATGAGGTACCTGGTTTTGTGAAAAGAAGTGATAGCTCTATGGGGTAGTATTTAATGGTAACTTTAAAATCATTTTTATGTCTTTTCTTCTCCAGGAAATGGTTTGAGGTAGGCAATTAAAAGGGGTGCTTGGCACTCTGTTAGTGCTGGAGAGAAGTATGTTAATTGTTGACAATTAGGAAGTGAACAAGAGATGTCACAAAGGTAGTATGTTGGTTCTCTGTTATATGGAAGATGTCTTTCCTTCATGTGTGCATGACAAAAAAATAGCCATTCAACTTTACAAGGGCATACATGGAACTCTAGTTACTCATTGTGGATCTCTGCAAACTGGGAAAGAGGAGGCTACCTCTGCTTTGACAGATCTTAGTCAAACATCAGTTGGGATTGAGCAGTTGGTTGCCCTGCTGAGCTTTTGCTGATACAAATAAAAATAATGAATTGTAGTATTCAGTCCAGATTTGTCATTAGTGAGTTAAGAGAGTGATGCTCCATGATGAGTTCACAACAATAGCTAGTAGTAGAATTGGATGACCTAAAAATGGCAGAGGGATTCAAGAGGAAATGGCCTATCCATCCTACTGGTTGAGTATGTATGATTTATACCATTGGACCTTGAGTTGGAGCATAAACATATAATCTCGTCCCTCTTTCCCCATAGATAGTTCTAGTCTCTTATCTGATGTTGCCCCAAATACACCTCCTGACTCCATCCCAGTTGAGGGCCCTCTCAGCTCATCCCTCAGCCACTTAGACACTACTCAGAAAAGGAAATGTGGGAGAATTCCATGGTTCTGGAGCACCAGTAGCTACTCCCTGGACAAGTTACCTGAGGGACAGTGATGGTAGAGTAGGGAAAGGGTGGAAGGGTGAGGATATCTCTTACCACTTCTATAACCTTTCCATATTTATGTCATTTTCTATTGCAATCTGACCTGTAAAAATCAGCATCTGCCTTATTATTGAGTGCTAGTTTACCATAAGCTTCTACTGTCCCCAATTCTTAAGAACTTGCCTTTGATGTCTCATGTCTATAGTCCCCTTTTCCTTAAAGTTCCTTTCTCTCTCTTACCCCTTTATCAATAAACTGATTCTTTCATTCCTTTCCATGCCTTTCCTATCTCCCCCCTTTTTCCCATTCCCCCTTGACAACCCACACCTAATGTGGTCTTGAATGCTGACATTACTAGATGAGATCAGAATTATCATCTCTATTATTTCCAGTGAGAAAGAGAACCAGTAAGCCTTGTCATCTATCTGCCCTGCCTTTATGTCCTCCAGACCCTTGACTCTGTCATCCGACCTTCTTATATATCCTAAGGACCTTTGTGTTTTGCCATCTTTCCCTTTGCAACATCTTTAGGATTTCTTGGCCTTTTCATTGATTTAAGTGAACTTTCTTTTATGTACTTTCTCTTCCAGTTGGAGTGTGGGAGCAGAGACTGCCTTTCTTTTCCTATCTTCAGCTCTTAGATAGTGCTTGGCAAATACTAAATGCTTTTTGATTCTATTTCTTCCGATAACCAGTTTCCACTTCATAGGTCTCTATTTGCCCGCTGAGCCTAGCTAAACTGAAGTCCCCTGAATCAAGCACTTCCCCTACTTGCAGATTCTTCCGCTGTAATTTTTTCTGCCATATGCATGTTGTGCCCAAGCCTCTGTTTGCTTTGCTTCGTGGAATCTCAACATAATTTTCAATATAAGTATTTGCATCATGAAAATTGGGGAATACTACAAATCAGGGCTTGGCTTATTGTCTTATTGATTATCCATATTTAAGAAAATGATGAAGAAAACGTTAACAATGCAGATTAAATTTAAAAGTATGTTGTATGTTTTTGGAGAGCTGATTGTTAAAACATTTACCAGCATACCCCTGCCTAGAGCCACTCTCATTTCTCGAAAATGACACCCGCTTTAAAGTGATTTTTTGTGTCCAGTGTTTCCCCAGAAAAGTGATGGGGAATACCACATTAATCAGGATTCTCCTATGATACCTTGATTACTTTCCTATTTCTCAGGAAATAATAGTCTCGTAATTATATCAATTTTCTATGTTTTTCAATCCTCTCAGCATCTTAAAATATTGTAAATATCAACTTAAAAAGGAACTACTAACTTTAACTTATATTTATTATAGGTATTATTACTAATTATTTACCATTGAGATTGGTCCTGCTAATTACACACAGGAGATGGCTGTTAAGACAGATTCGAATGAAGGTCCAGGAAGGCTATACATATTTCTCCCACAAGACTTGGATTTATTACCCATGTAACTTTGGATAAATCACTTGCATTATCTGTCCCTCAATTGCCCTACCTTTCAAATGAAGTTGTTGGTCTATGTCATACTATTATGATATGAAAAGTTCCTTCCTATGTTATAGACCATGACATATTTTTTTATGTATATATAATGCATACATGTAGTATAGATACATAAATTGTGTTTAACTTTGACATAATCCACATAATTGTCATTTAATAATTGTATATGATTTCCTCTTGTTAATTTGTCATGGTAGGCCTAGCCATTTGCATATTATGGAACACAATTCTTGAGTAATAAAATAATGATAATTATAAAGAACAGTATACTATATCACTACAGCCTGAAAAAAATTTAGGTTGTGCCAAATACCTAGCAAGTCATGACCTGGTGGCTTCCATCATGCATCAGAAGCTTGCTCTCTTTCATGGACTTATAGATAAGTCCCTATGCTACAGCCATGAAGATGCTTCAGAAATCCTGGAGAATTGTGCTGGAAACAGACAGTTTTCATATACCAAACTCAACACAGTTTGCCAGACATGAAGGTGATTTGTAAATATGTAAAAAACAATGGTTTTCATAATTTTTGCTATCTCAATTGTCCATAATCTTGAAGTTCCCTGGAACAAAAAGGTTTCCAAGTGTAGGGAGTGGGTGAAAGAGAAAAATAATGAGGAATAGGATGAGAATTGTACCAACTTCATGGTCCTCCTGCTGTTGAAATTGTACTTAGGATTATTTCAGCTAACCTATAGAAGGGGAATGTACAGCAGTTATTTTATTCACTTGAGTAATCCATAAAACATTGAATAGAAGGGGAAAATGGGAGGGTGGCAACTTGTCCAGGATTGTTTTATCTGAGCCCCATTAAAATATGAGAATAATGAGATAAAATAATGGTTAGACTAGTAACTCACATTTATATATTGCTGTATAGTTTATCCATATTTTCACTATGACAGGTGATATGAATATAATTCTTACCATTTTACAGATGAGGAAACAGGTTCAGAGAGATTCAGGTAAAGTATTATGAGAAACTTGAAGGGGGAGAGACCACCTTCATTTGGAGAAGGGAGGGGATGGTAAGGGAAATCTGGAGACATCATCTCATCTGATTCTTGACATAGATGGATCTGGGTTGAGAAGAGTTCCATTCAAAATATGAAGGATAGTATGATGCTAGGCGTGAGAAGACAGCCGAAAATGGAACAAGAAGTGAGTTTAGAAAGAAGTCTAGTCTGGCTAGTAATTTATCATGGGGAGTAGCAAGAGATAAGCCTGGAAAGTTGGGTTGAAGCCAGATCTTTCAATGACATGGTTATTTATTGAAGTCCTACTGTGATGCTTGACTGTGGCGTGGAAATGATCCTGGGTCCTCAAAAATCTGACAGTGGAACACTAACTTTGGCACCTACTACCAAGTGATAGTAGGCTTTGAGTATGGGCACAGTGCCGGGCCCTTAGCCTTCCTTTAGGTTTTTTGGACTTTATTTTATTTTATTTTTTTTGTTTTTAGATGGATAAAATACCTGTTAAGTACTTACTACTGGTAAGTGCTAGGGATATAAATCCAAGCAAACATGAGAGGAAAATGAGGCTTAAAGGTGAAGTGATTGGTCAATTTTCATCCTGATAAGTATCAGAGATGAGATTTGAACCCAGGTCATCTTGATTTCAAGGCCGTCACTGTAGCCATTACACCACAAATCCAGGCTTTAATATTTAATAAGTGGGTGATCATGGTTGTCATCCTTTGGGATATATTTTTAAAAATTCTTAATTGAGTGGATTGGATCCAACGTTCATTCCCATCCATATTCTTGTCCTACTATGGCTTGCCAGTCTGGCCAGCTTCCCTAAGGATACAGGTGTGCTTGGCTGACCCAAGCTCCCCTCAATCTAGTCACATCTTTTAGCTAGGAAGGTATGTAACACAGGGATTCTGACTCCTACCCCCATACCAATCCTTTTCTTGATCCTACCCTCACACCTTATCTGGAGCATAGGTGAACCTTGCCCCTAGAATCCTAAGGAGGCAATCTGTATTTAAAATATATATTATACACACACACACACACACACACACACACACACACACACACACCTCTGAGAAAGTTTGTGATAGTGAGTTATATCTTGCTTGGTCCACATGAAACTCGTTGGCAATTTTTTGTTTTGTACTCTATCAAATTCTCCCACACTGATGTTTAACCCAAAGGGAGCCCTTAGAATAATTTGGATTTTTATGTCAGTTTTTATTCTGGCTTATCTTGGCAGTTTTTAGAATATCTTAGACCTCTCCTTGCAGACTACTTGCAAATTCACAAATAATAATGAATTCTCCCGGTCTGACCCTAAGCACCAGACAAGGCTCATTTCTTGGACAGTGGGTGTTAGTGAAAAACAAAGACTGTTGTCCTTTGGTTGGTACATGCTCAAGACATCTCTTTAATCAATTAGGTATTCCCTTGATTTCTTTTAATACATTTTTTGACTAGACTAGAACATGGAAAATATGTTATAGTTTGCTGGACTTACCCTATGCCTTTCTACTGCTATTTAGAACACATGAAGCTTCAGAGATTGTGGTCCTCCCATATAGAACTTCTGGGAAAACACTTGTATTAAAAATACATAAATAAAAAGATGTACTGGTTGATTAATATGACAAAAAAAGAAAAGGAAAATGGTAAATGTTGGAGGGAGTGTGGGAAAACTGTGACACGGATACATTTTTTGATGGAGTTGTGAACTGATCCAGTCATTCTGGAGAGCAATTTGGAACTATGCTTAAAGGGCTATAAAACTGTTCGTATCCTTTGATCCAGAAATACTACTGCTAAGTCTCTATCTTAAAGAAGTTCCTTCCTTCCTTCCTTCCTTCCTTCCTTCCTTCCTTCCTTCCTTCCTTCCTTCCTTCCTTCCTTCCTTCCTTCCTTCCTTCCTTCCTTCCTTCCTTCCTTCCTTCCTTCCTTCCTTCCTTCCTTCCTTCCTTCCTTCCTTCCTTCTTTTCCCTTCCTTCTTTCCTTCTTTTCTTCCTCTGTCTTCCTGTACAAAATGACTAATAAGGAAATGTGTTACATGATTGCACATGTAATAACCTGTATCAGATTGCTTACCATCTCATGGAGGGGGACGGGAAAAGATAGAATTTGGACCTCAAAACTTAGAACAAAATTTAAAATTTTTAAATTGTAATTGGTGGAAAACTTAAAAAAGGTACAGCCGAGAGCAGCTTAGAAAACTAAAGGCACCATAAAAATTACCAAATGCAATACAGTTCACTCTCTTAGTCCTTTATCAATTTATGAGATTATTCTCTAAACGTTTGATAGAATTCTTTGAATCCATCAGGACTAGTATTTTTCTTTAGTGGCTTCTTTACTAGGAATTCTTTCTTTTTCTGACATGGATTATTTGAGATCTCTATTTCATCTTCTGTTAGTTTGAGTATTTTGTATTTTGGAGGTTATTGCTCTAATGATCTGTATTCCTAGTTCTGATGGCTTTAACTGTGCATAAAATGTTCTGATATTTCTTCCAGTGTTGTTCTGATTTAGCTAATTGGTTTATCAATTTTGTTAGCCTTTTCAAAGAACCACATTTTTGTATTACTTATCATTTCTATAGGTATTTTTTGTTTCTAGTTTATTTCCCCTCTAGTTTTTAATATATCCTCTTCTTTGCTTATTGTAGTTTTTCCCCCTTGCTGGCCTTCTAATTTTTAAAAATGCATATTTGATTCATTTATCCTCACTTGTTCTATTTTGTTAACGTATGTTTTTAGTGATATACTTTTTCCTCTTGAGGACTGCTTTAGCTACATCCTGGAAATTTCCATATTTTGTTTTATCATTGTCATTTAATTATTTCTATGATTTGTTCTTTGACTCATTCATTATTTAAGATTTTATTGTTGTCTCCATTTGGATCTGTGTCTTTTGCTTGTCACTGTCTTATTCCTACTCAGTTTTGAGCCCAGCATATCCATCTCTCAAATATCCAAATAGATCTGTGAGCATACCAATGTGGGAGTTTCTTCCAGTGAGGTGGGTTTGATGTTTACTATTCTGGACTGTTCTTGCTCATCTTCCTCTTTCCGCAGTGTCTATGAAGTCTGCAGAGTTCTATTCAGTTTTTCATGATGGTATGGAGGTCATCTTCTTCTCTTCCTCCATCTTTTAAAAGATATGACATGTAATCTCTTTCATATCCCCCACAGGGTTGAGGGAGGGTATTTCCACCCTTATAACAGAAATGGTGATAAGACTAGAGGTTCCTTTGGGAGAATATGAGGTGGGATCCTGGGCCTCTTGCTGATTCTTAGGGATTGTGTTTCTTTTCTTAAATATAAAAGACCAAACAGAAAGATAGATTTTTAGGGAGTGACTCCCTCCGGATTTGCAAAATTCTTTAATAGGTGCTTGAGGAAAACCTCCTTGCAGTCACTACAGGCTTTCCAAAATAGATGGTCACTGACATGTGGAGGAATCCAACTTTTAGGTCTAATTGCCAGAAGACAGTGACCTTGAGGGAACTCTTTGGAAGAGTTAAAGTGAAACCTAAGCTCTTAACATCTGCCAGTTACTGCTCTGCTTCTCCCCACCTAGGTAAGTACCTTTCATCTTAGACCTGGATCTCTGTACCCTGGGCTTCCAGAATCCATACTCCTAGTCCTCTAAGGAAGTTAACCAACTCATTTTTGGAACTACTGATTTAAGGCTCTAAAGGATCTTGATCTAAGGATCTAAAGCTCTGTTGATTGGTGACTGCAGAAGTGCAAATTAGCCACTGAGCCCACTACACCTGCCAACTGACTCCAGACATCTGGATGTACTTCATTTTCACACCTCATCCAATTGTTCACTCTGTTCACCTTAATTATTATTATTATTATTAATTTCTCCCCTGAAAGCGATATATACAAATGGCAAAAAAAAATTTAAAAAGGAAAAAGAAAAGAAAATCAGCAAAACCGATGAGTATATAACAAAAGTCTGAAAATATGTACAATTGGTTACTCATGAACTTCTGTCTCTGCAAAAAAATGAGGTGGGGATGCCTTCTCATATCTCTTAATGCTTTTTTGCAATTTTTCAACATTCAATTTTAATTGTTTTGTGGCCGGTCTTTCTTGACAGTGTTGTAACTATGGTGTATATTGTTTTCTTGGCTTTGCTTATTTCCCTCTGCATCTGTTCATGTAAGTCTTCCTATGTTTCTCTGTATTCATCATATATGAAGGATTACATTTAAGATCCAGTTGTTCAAAGAGTTCTGAATCTATCAGCTAGCCCACATCTTTGTGAACTAGAAAGACTTTGAGGCGGAGCCAAGATGGCGGAGTAGAAGGATGCACGTTTTCGAGCTCCGAAACCAAAACCCATAGAATTAATGTAAAAAGAGACCCCCATAGCTTCTGGACCAGTGAAAGGGGTACAGAAATGGAGTGGAAGAGATTTCAGTGCCAGAGAGCCCTGGAGACCCAGGGCTCCCTCGCGCCCCGGAAAGCGGATCCCACCCCCAGCGCTGCCCTGGCCGCGGCCACAGAGAAGCTGACCCGAGCAGGCTTCAGAGACGGAAGCTCCCGCAGCTGGGAAAGTCCCTCTGCCCACAGAAGCTACAGGTCAGTGAGAGAGAAGGCTGGGCTGGACGAGAGGGGGAGCAGGGCATCTCTGTGACTCGGGCCCCCTCGGGAGGAAGCGGCGGCGGCAGAGGCGTGGGTGGCGGCTGAGGCAGCAGCGGCCCAGGACTCAGGAATCCCCCAGCAGCAGGCAGGATCTTCATTACGGAAGGTCTCTGCATAAAACCTGAGGGAGCTGAGCCTGGGAGACGGCCCTGCCCCCACCCCGCTCTATTACTGAAGGCCTCTGCATAAAGCCCCTGAGGGAGCAGAGCCTAGGAGGCGGGGCCCCCCACCCCGCCCCCACCCGCTCCGTTCCTGAAAGTCTCTGCATAAAGCCCCTGAGGGAGCTGAGCCTGGGAGGCGGCCCTGCCCCCACCCCAGCACCAGAACAAAAGGTCACATTGATTAGTGGCCAGCAGGGAAAGTCCATTTGAATCTCAGACCCTAAGCACTAGTTGGGCGGATCTAGGTGGAGGTGGACAGGAATCTCAGAAATCAAGTAACTGGCTGGGAAAATGCCTAGAAAAGGGAAGAAAAACAAGACTATAGAGAGTTTTTTTGAACAGATGCAAATGATTCCGCCTTTCGGATCTGATGAGGAAATATTCTCGCCATCAGGGAAAGACGTGGAAAGAGAGGCCTCAGTACCCCAGACATCCCAGGGGGATGTTGGGTGGGCTCAGGCCATGGAAGAGCTCAAAAAGGATTTTGAAAAGCAAGTTAGACAGGTGGAGGAAAAACTGGGAAGAGAAATGAGAGAGATGCAAGAAAAATATGAAAAACGGGTCAATACCTTGGTAAAGGAGACCCAAAAAAATGCTGAGGAAATTAACACCTTGAAAAATAGGCTCATTCAACTGCAAAAGAGGTTCAAAAAGCCAATGAGGAGAAGAATGCTTTCAAAAGCAGAATAAGCCAAATGGAAAAAGAGGCTCAAAAGCTCACTGAAGATAATAATTCTCTCAAAATTAGAATGGAACAGATGGAGTCTAATGACTTTACGAGAAACCAAGAATTCACCAAACAAAACCAAAAGAATGAAAAAATGGAAGAGAATGTGAAATATCTCATGGGAAAAACAACTGACCTGGAAAATAGATCCAGGAGAGACAATTTAAAAATTGTGGGACTACCTGAAAGTCATGATCAAAAAAAGAGCCTAGACATCATCTTCCATGAAATTATCAAGGAAAACTGCCCTGACATTCTAGAACCAGAGGGCAAAATAAGTATTGAAAGAATCCATCGATCACCACCTGAAAGAGATCCAAAAAGAGAAACTCCTAGGAACATTGTGGCCAAATTCCAGAACTCCCAGGTCAAGGAGAAAATCTTGCAAGCAGCTAGAAAGAAACAATTCCAGTACTATGGAAATACAATCAGGATAACTCAAGATCTAGCAGCTTCTACATTAAGGGATCGAAGGGTGTGGAATAGGATATTCCAGAAGTCAAAGGAACTAGGACTCAAACCAAGAATCACCTACCCAGCTAAACTGAGTATAATACTTCAGGGGAAAATATGGTCTTTCAATGAAACAGAGGACTTTCAATCATTCTTGATGAAAAGACCAGAGCTGAAAAGAAAATTTGACTTTCAAACACAAGAATGAGAAGAAGCATGAAAAAGTAAACAGCAAAGAGAAATCATATAAGGGACTTACCAGAAGTGAACTGTTTACATTCCTACATGGAAAGACAATATTTGTAACTCTTAAAACTTTTCAGTATCTGGGTAGTTGGTGGGACCACACACACACATGTACACGCATGCACGCACACACACATACACACATGCACACACATACAGAGACAGAGAGCACAGATTGAACTGAATAGGATGGGACCATATCTTAAAAGAAATTAAGGTAAATGGTGAGAGAGAAATGTAGTGGGAGGAAAGAGGGTAAAATGGAAGGGGGTAACATATGTCATTTAAGAGGCAAGTAGGAAACTTTTTAGTGGAGGGAAAAAGAGGAGAGCTGAGAAAAAAAATACAAAACAAAACAAAAAACAAGAAGTTTACCCTCATCACATTTGACTAAAGGAAGGAATAAAATGCACACTCATTTTGGTATGAAAACCTATCTTACAGTATAGGAAAGCGGGGGGGAAGGAGATAGTGCAAGGGGGGGATGATGGAAGGGAGAGCAAAGGGAGGAGGGAGCAATTTGAAGTCAACACTTGGGGAGGGACAGGATCAAAAGACAGAAGAGAAACAAGGAGGAGCAGGTTAGGATGGAGGGTAATTCAATTAGTCTTACATAACACGACTATCAGGGAAGTCATTTGCAAAACTACACAGATAGGGCCTATATTGAATTGCCTGCCTTCCCAAAGGGAATGGGTGGGGAGGGAGGGATGGGGAGAATTTGGAACTCAAAGTTTTAGGAACAACTGTTTAGTATTGTTGTTGCTACTAGGAAAGAAAATATACAGTTAATGAGGAATAGAAAGTCATCTGGCCCTACAGGAGAAAAGAGAAGATGGAGACAAGAGAAGAGAGGGATGACAGAAGAGAGGGCAGATTGGAGATAGGGAAAATTAGATTGCTTGGGGTATTGGGGTGGGGGGAGGGGATAAAAGGGGAGAAAATTTGAAACCCAAAATTTTGTGAAAATGAATGTAAAAAGTTAAATAAATAAATAAATAATAAAATAAAAAAAAAATAAAGAAAAAAAAAAAGACTTTGAATACAGCCCTAGTGAAGGTCTGTGTCTCTAAGGTCTAAGATGTTCATTGCAAGACTGAACACTAGGTACTGATTTTTTTCTCCACTACAACTCATGTAAACTGCCAATGTATTGAATGGGATATGCTCTGCATGTGTGGAGGAAATATTGATGCATGTACTAGAAGAGAACTTACTTGTTTTGTTCCTTCTGCCTGCACTGCTTTATCCACTTTCCTCTACTTATCCAAATTTTACTCATCCTTCAAGACTCAAATCAAACCCTACTTTCTTCATGAAAACTTTTCCAATTACTGCAGTCCTTACCTAATTTTTTCCTTTTTCTGAATTCTTATTGCACGTGCAGTCATTCCAACATCAAGTGCTTAATTGATCCCTCATTATTTTTCATGTGCTAGTTATGTCTCCTGCTTTTATCTCACTGATTTATATCCTATTTATAATCCCCTCTGGAGCAGGGAATGTGTCATAGACTTCTTCTTCTCTCTGGAGTACATATGACCATCCTGAGCACATAGTAAACACTTAATAAATAAATGTTTAATTTTTCAAATTGCTTACCATGTGTCCATGATGTACAAAGAAAAATGGTGAGGTCAGCAAAAACGCCTGTTCCTTTTTGCCCCCTCTCCACTCCAATTTGCTATGTTTCCCAGTTAGTACTAGAGTGGCAGGAGAGACATCTTGAACTTTTATACTGGTCCCAGGCCCCCATAGGTCCCACAAAGCTCATAGTTTTTTGACATCCTTTATCTTATTCCTTTCCATCTTGCTTACTATTCACTGACATTGACCACTGATCACCTGTAAATCAAGAGGAATCTACTAGACGGCTTCTGAGGATACTTCTTGTTAGAGATCTCTAACCCTATGATTTTATGAATGTGCCAGCGGGTATTGAAGCCCCCATATGTCTCTTCCTGTGTATTCTTGCTTTTTTCTTCCTCTATGAATCTTTTATATATATATATATATATATATATATATATATATATATATATATATATATATATATATACACACACACACACACACACACACATATATATATATATATATATATATATATATATATATATATATATATATGTTTCTTCTCTGGGCTTCTTTTGGGTCTTCCTTCCTTCTTTCCCTTCCTAATCTATTCTCTATACTGGGAAGTAATATGTTACTGTGGGAGAAAAAAGCACAGACTCTGGAGTTCAAAGATTGTGCAGGTTTCATTTATGATTTTTTGAAATATAACGGAAAAAACAGGCTTTAAAAAATAATGATTTTAAAGCAGTTTATTGAATCTATGGACTAGCCTATTGTGTTTCAGACTAAACTTTTAACTTGACTAAACTTTTAACCCAAATCACTCTGACTTTCACTGAATGCCCTATTAATAATAACCCCCAATCTAAGCCTCAGTTTAGGCTCATTGTTTAGGTAGGATGGTTTAAAATGAGAACAAATGGCAATTATTTTCTGTTTTGGCCAGAAACTTTGAAGGGGATCCCCTCCCAGAGTAACATTTTTGTGATGGTAATTAGGCTATCTTTTGTCTCAATACTAGCCCTTAGTAATTAAATCGACCTTGCCACAGACAAAATAAGACTTACGGAAGATCTTTAATTTAGAAAGGCCAAGGTCATCCACTTCATCCTGGGCACCATCAGTTGCCTTGACTTTTGTCTTGTCATTAGATTTCAATATCTTTGGATGAAAGAATGAAGCTGATGACTGTGAGGATCTGCCTCACTTGAATCTAATTCACACGCATGACAGGACATCACCCTCATAATGTCATTGACTGTCCAGAATGAAAGACAAACGACAACAGTCCTAACTCTGATTTTTCTCTACAGGTATGACTTTGGATACATCTTCTAGCCTCCCTGGACCTCAGTTCTCTCATCTGTAAAAGAAAGTTGGACCAGTTGTCCACTTAGGTCCCTTCCAACCCTAGACTTATGATCTGTGATTCCTGTGATTTCAGTGCTCCTGGAATAGATGTATGCATAGATTTGATTATGTTGCTTTGCTAAGAAATCTTCAGGAGTTCCCAATTGCCCACTCCTTTGTTTGGCATTGATGCTATGTTAACTTTCCAGTTTTATTTCATAGTATTCCCTTCTCCATGCTGTATGCTCCAACTGAGCTGTTTCATTGCCTCTAGTGCAAGTCCTGCCTCGTGTGCCTTACAGCATCTGTTCTTCAAATGGTGCTCCATGGCTCAGTGTTGAGTGGTAGGTGGGTCCTTCTGATGCTTCTGCTTCTTAACCTAAGCATAAGCTACGCTTCCAAAAATTCTTCTGTGATGAGTGCTTATAGCATTTCAGTGGCGGTCCACCCCTCTCACAATACAATTAAGCCCTGTATGGAGAAGAGAGGTGGGGTAGCTGACTGGAGTAGCTTCAAGCAGTGACTTAGTCAGTATAATGACCATGCCTGGAGATGCTGGAGAGGACATTAGCAAATTTACATACTGGACTTTTTTCAGTCTTCTGTTGTCATGTGTGTTTCCCCTGGAACTTAGTTTCCTTAGGATTCCTTTCCAAGGTACTGGCTTCAGCTGCTGTGTGGCTGCAGTAGGTCCTTTCAGTCAGGTATATAATCAAACAAGTTTTAAAAAATACGCTTCTGGACTATTGAGAAAGTTGGCTGAACAGATTGCAAACGTCATCAGGATTATTTGATTTATAATCATCTATTACATGCTGATGACTGTGCTTGAAAAGAGTTCACCTAAAAAGACATGCAAGAAATTATGACTCACAGCTGAGTCATGAACTGAGAGTCAGACTGAAAAGTAGCAAAGTTTTATACCATCGATTCCAGAAAATCCTGTGGACTAGCCAAGAAATTGATTATGAATTTTTTATATAATATTTTCTTTTTTCTACCTATGTCTTTTCATCTTTGTTTCCTGGATTCCTTGACTTCTTTCAGGTCTCAGCTGAAGTTTCATCTTCTATAAGAAGTCTTTCCCAGTATTCCTTAATCCTAGTGCCTTTCCTGGGGATTGCCTCCAATTTATCATATATATATATATATATATATATATATATATATATATATATATATATATATATATATATATATATATATACATGCACACATATATACATATATATTTTGTTTGTAGACTATTTTGTACATGATATTCGCATGTTTTTTCCGCTGTTTGACTGTGAACTCTCTAATAGCACAGATTGTATTTTTGATTGTTTGTTTTGCCTTTTTATCCTCATTTACTTAGCATAATGCTTGGTATGCAGAAGATGCTTTATAAATGTTAGCTGACTGACCGGCTCCTGACCAAGATGCATCATGATTAGGTACTTAGGACGTGTTTGTTAACTTTACTTGAACATTGTGCCATCAATTCTAACCTAAACAGTTATGTCAAAGGACAATTTTAGGATAAGAACAGTTGAATATATATGATAAACATGAATTATTTAGTCTATAGGATAGATCAACTGATGGGATCAAATATTTGTATTGTTAACAAATAGTTTATGTTAAGTAATGGTATTTGGCTCTGTGCTTTACCTAAGTTTTCCACACTGTAACTTATTCTAGGAAAATACATTTGACCAGTATTACATTTTGATCTGTTCAGAAGGTCTCTGGATAAAAACTTATAAAAAATAAAGATTTAAAAAGGCTGGATTTTAAATCAGAAGACTTTTAATTCAAGTCCTAGCCCTAACATTCAATACTTATCTGGCTATGGACAAATCAATTCACCTCTCTGAGCCTCACTTCTCTTATTTTTTTTCTTAATTATTCTATTGTATTTTTATTTATTTTTGAAAATGTTTCCCAATTACATTTTTTTAATATAAATTTATTTATTTAACTTTTTACATTCATTGTCACAAAATTTTGGGTTCCAAATTTTCTCCCCATTTGTCTCCTCCTCCCCACCCCAATACACCAAGCATTTTAATTTTCCCTATCACCAATCTGCCCTCTCTTCTATCATCCCTCCCTTCTCTTGTCCCCATCTTCTCTTTTGTCCTGTAGGGCCAGATGACTTTCTATTCCCCACTAACTGTATATCTTATTTCCTAGTAGCAAGAACAATACTAAACAGTTGTTCCTAAAACTTGAGTTCCAAATTCTCCCCATCCCTCCCTCCCCACCCATTCCCTTTAGGAAGGCAGGCAATTCAATATGGGCCATATCTGTGTAGTTTTGCAAATGACTTCGATAATAGTCATGTTGTGTAAGACTAACTGTATTTCCCTCCATCCTATCCTGCCCCCCATTGTTTCTATTCTGTCTTTTGATCCTGTCCCTCCCTGAGCGTTGACTTCAAATTGCTCCCTTCTCCCATTGCCCTCCCTTCCATCATCCCTCCCTCCTTGCTTATCTCCTTCTCCCCCACTTTCCTGTATTGTAAGATAGGTTTTCATACCAAAATGAGTGTGCATTTTACTCCTTCCTTTAGTTGAATGTGATGAGGGTAAACTTCATGTTTTTTTCTCAGCTCTCCTCTTTTCCTCTCCACTAACAAGTCTCCTGCTTGCCTCTTGAATGAGATATAATTTACCCCATTCCATTTCACCGTCTCTCCTCCCACTACATTTGTTTCTCACCATTTACCTTAATTTCTTTTAAGATATGGTCCCATCCTATTCAATTCACTCTGTGCTCTCTGTCTCTGTGTGTACATGCATGTGTGTATGTGTGTGTGTGCATGTGCATGCATGTACATGTGTGTGTGTATGTGTGTGTGTAGTCCCACCAACTATCCAGATACTGAAAAGTTTTAAGAGTTACAGATATTGTCTTTCCATGTAGGAATGTAAACAGTTCACCTTTGGTAAGTCCCTTATGACTTCTCTTTGCTGTTTACTTTTTCATGCTTCTTCTCATTCTTGTGTTTGAAGGTCAAATTTTCTTTTCAGCTCTGGTTTTTTCATCAAGAATGCTTGAAAGTCCTCTGTTTCATTGAAAGACCGTATTTTCCCCTAAAGTATTATATTCAGTTTTGCTGGGTAGGTGATTCTTGGTTTGAGTCCTAGTTCCTTTGACTTCTGGAATATCCTATTCCATGCCCTTCGATCCCTTAATGTAGAAGCTGCTAGATCTTGTGTTATCCTGATCGCATTTCCACAATATTGGAATTGTTTCTTTCTAGCTGCTTGCAATATTTTCTCCTTGACCTGGGAATTCTGGAATTTGGCCACAATGTTCCTAGGAGTTTCTCTTTTTGGGTCTCTTTCAGGCGGTGATCGATGGATTCTTTCAATACTTATTTTGCCCTCTGGTTGTAGAATATCAGGGCAGTTTTCCTCGATAATTTCATGGAGGATGATGTCTAGGCTCTTTTTTTGATCATAGCTTTAAGGTAGTCCCACAATTTTTAAATTGTCTCTCCTGGATCTATTTTCCAGGTCAGTTGTTTTTCCCATGAGATATTTCACATTCTCTTCCATTTTTTCATTCTTTTGGTTTTGTTTTATGATTTTTTGGTTTCTCAGAAAGTCATTAGCTTCCATCTGTTCCATTCTAATTTTGAGAGAACTATTCTCTTCAGTGAGCTTTTGAACCTCTTTTTCCATTTGGCTAATTCTACTTTTGAAAGCATTCTTCTCCTCATTGGCTTTTTGGACCTCTTTTGCCAATTGAGTGAGCCTATTTTTCAAGGTGTTATTTTCTTCAGCATTTTTTTGGGTCTCCTTTACCAAGATATTGAGCCGTTTTTCATGCTTTTCTTGCATCTCTCTCATTTCTCTTCCCAGTTTTTCCTCCACCTGTCTAACTTGATTTTCAAAATCCTTTTTGAGCTCTTCCATGGCCTGAGCCCACCGGACATCCACCTGGGATGTCTGGGATACAGAGGCCCTGACCTCCACATCTTTCCCTGATGGTAAGAATCGTTCCTCGTCATCAGAAATGAAAGGTGGGAATATCTGTCCCCCAAGAAAGTAGCTCTCTATGGTCTTATTTTTCTTCCATTTTCTGGGCATTTTCCCAGTCAGTTACTTGACTTCTGAGATTCCTCTCTACCCCCGCATAGATCCACCCAGCTAGTGCTTGGGGTCTGAGATTCAAATGCTGCTTCCCAGCCTCAGGGCTTTCCGCAGTGGGAGCGGCTTCTATTCAATGTGAGCTTAAGTTCTGGTGCTCAGGTTGGGGCAGGGCCGCCTCCCAGGCTCAGTTCCCTCAGGGGGTTTATTGGGAGACCTTCAGTAATGGCCCTGCGCTCCTGTCTGCTTGGGGAGTTCCAGGCCGCTGCTGCCTCTGCCGCTGCCTCTGCCACTGCCTCCCGAGGGGGCCTGAGTTACGGAGACACCCCGCTCCCCTCTCGGCCAGCTCAGACATCTCTCTCACTGACCTGTAGTGCCTGTGGGTGGAGGGACCTTCGCACTGGAGGTTCCGTCCCTGAAGCCTGCTCGGATCTGCTCCTCTGGGGCCGCACGGCCAGGGCTGGGCTCTGCTGTCCAGAGTGTGACGGACCCCTGGGGATGACTCTTCAGGGCTCTCTGGAATGGAAATCTCCTCCCCTGCATTGGTGCGTGGCTTGCAGTGCTCCAGAATTTGTGGGGAGTTCTTTTTACAGGAAATTTATGGGCTGTGGATTCGGAGCTAGCATATGTGAGTCCTTCCACTCTGCCATCTTGGCTCCTTCCCCACTTCTCTTATTTTTAAAATTATGGGGGCTTGGCTAGGTGTTATTTAAGCTCATTTCAGATCTATAACTATGATCCGTGATAACTGGTATATGTGGTTTTCTATCTTGTAGCTATTGATGAAGATCTTTCAAACCCTGAGATGTATTCTCATGTTCCTTATATTAATAAGGAACATGAACTTTTGATCCCATTTCTGATTTGGAAAATTGTTTGGCTTACAAATATTTCGACATTTTGGTGGATCTGGGATCTCACTAATGTATATACTTCCTTCACTTGTGTAGAGTGCAGCTGATCCAATTCCTCCTTATTTCCTGCTGTTCTTTTTAGTATGCTTTCCTTAGTGTTCCAAGAGAGTCTATACACAGTGCATTGGAAGCCTTCCCCTTGTCATAGGTACTTAGAGTTTTTGATAAATTATGCTTCACTGTAGTGACATAACTGACCCAACAGTCAGATAAGCAATGCTATAAAAAAGAAAGACCTCATTATAAATTTAAATTACAAATGAATGGTTGTGTATTTTTTAAAACTCAGTTTCAGATTTGGCAGTACATTAAAAATTATGCATGTATACTTTCTTAAAATTAGGAAAAATTTCTTTACAATGAAAAGACGGTTGGAGAAAGGAAGAAAAGCATGCAGAAATCATGCACTATTACCACATGAAAAATTCTAATAGTTAAGAAAGTGCTAAATGTATCAGACAAAGTGTTCTTTCTGGTATTGTGATATCCAAGTTAGCACCAATCACTATGCTGGAATGGAGAAAGAGTGCCCCAACAGTACATGTCACCTGGGGTGTGAGTAGAGTTATACTCATTACTTTGCTGACAAAGGGAAGGATCAGGGGAGCTATGTTATGACTGTGTCAATCAATTAATGACAACATAAAGTGATTACTATGTGTGAAACACTGAGGTAGGTACTGATGATAGAATAATGCAAATGAAACAGTCCCTGACCTCAAGGAGCTTAAAATCTACATCCAGGGAAGATACATGTGCCTGTGGATAGGTATAGACAAAATAGATACAAAATTAGGTGGGCAGAGGTTGGGAGTAGCCATTGGAGGGGTAGTAACATCAGGAAAGGCTTCATGTAGAAAATGGTGCTTGAGTTGAGCCTTAAATAACTCTGGAAATTCTAAGGGGTGGAACTGAGGAAGGAGGGATTTCCAGGTGTGGAGCCAGCACAGAAGCAGAGAGAGGATGTAATAATGCCATTTTGATTGGACATTAATTTGCATGAAAGAGAATCATGTTTAACAAGCCTGGAAAAGTCAGTTGGAGGCCAAGTTATAAAGGTCTTTAAATACTAAACAGAACAGTTTATATTGATTCTAGAGGCAACAATGAGCCACTGGAGCTTATTGAGTGTAGGTGGCATGGTGCCACTTGCTGGGTGGCACAGTGGACAAGAGCCCCTGGCTTGGGATCAGGAAGACTTCCTCAGTTTGAACTTCTCAGTTCAAATCTGACTTCAGACATTTACCAGCTATGTGAACCTGGGCAAATCACTTAACCCTGTGGCCTCAGTTTCTTCAACTATAAAATGAACTGTAGAAGGAAATGGCAAACCATTCCAGTATCTTTGCCATGAAAACCCCAAATGGGGTCATGAAGAGTTAGACACAATGAAATTACAGCAACAAATGGTACGATCAGACTTGTGCTTTAGCATCTCCCTCCCAGAGTTGTTGTAAGGATCAAAGGAGGTACTGTTTGTAAAGCTCTTAGCGTAGTGTCCAACATAGTAGGTTCCTCCCAAATGCTTATTTATTTTTCCTCTTCTGCTTTAGGGAAATCACTGTCCGTCTTTGCTCTATGACAGTCTGGCCTACCTCATTCCTCACTCCCAGTTCCATGGGGCTTCTCAGAGTTGTTGAGCCTTCAAAGCTTATGTTCCTTCCTCACATCATCCCCTTCATATTAAGATGCAGAAGGAAGGCCTTGGACATCTTTGCATACCCTTATGGCCACCCATAAAGATGTGCCAGCCTTTGACTTGCTCATCCAGCATCTTTCGACTCCATCCTTCTGGAAAGTGGCTGCTTCTGAATGTTTATTAAGTAGTTTGTCTGAGTTACCCATTTGTCACTTTGAGTGACAAATGACTCCTGCTCTGCATAGCTTGAGAGTGAGATTCCTGATGCACATGCCTTGTGCTCACCTCTGCTTTATTTGCATAGTCCAAGTCAAAATTATCCCCTTAACTGCTAGGTAGTTGTCAGATCTCTCCTAATATTTGTTGAACAATTTGGTCAGTTGGCTCATCTGTTAGGAATCTTTTTTCTTTTCCCCCAGGTGGAACACAGTCTTAGCTCTTGTTACTTGAGTGTATAGATCTCAGAGAGTACTACCTCAGAGCTGTCTTCTGGGTAGTACTGAGGTTTCCACTCCTCTCCTATCCCACATTTCCTTCTTTTTCCTTGCACATTATCAGGTATTCAGCTTGTGAATGCTGTTTTCCCATGACTGTTAACCACATGCAGCTGTCTTGGACTTATCCCATTCTTATTTGGAGTCAGGACAACCTGAGTTCAGACCCTGCTTCAGAATTTACTAGTTTTGTGGCCATAGGTGAATCATTTTCTCACTCTCAGCCTCAGTTTCCTCATTTGTAAAAGGGGATAGTATCAGCTACCTCACAGGGTTGTTGTAAGGATCCAATGAGAGAACACTTGTGTCCTATAATAGTCTGTATCTCTTGAATGGGTGGGACATGCAGCTTTTTGGATGCTTTCTTGTGAGAGATTTGGCTCAGATTCTGTCTCTGCTTGGGCATCCTCATTAGTGTGTCACCTGGTGTGGTTGCTTCATAGCAACATCACCATTCTATTGCGAGAATAATAGATATAATAAATGTATGCTCTCAGCAGCAGCTTGTTTAACCTGTTTTCTTCTGTGTAGGAGAGGTCTATTATCACATCTCCACAGTAGCACTTACCATTTCCCTGAATATACTGGAGCCTATTTCAATTATTCGTTTAGGACTTAGATGTGGAGATATAATGCTGAAATACTGCCAGGGTGAGGAAATCTTGATAAAGAGATAAAAGTCTTTATAAAGTGCCACGTCGTCTGGGATGTGGTATGAATACCTTGCCAAGTGAAGTTGAACCTTCTTGGTCTGACACATAACCTACCTTCCCAAGCTCTTCTCACACTAGTTTTTTTCTGGCAAACTACACTACTAACTGTTCCCCAAAAGCATCTCACCTTTCCCTCACCATCTCCATTGGAATGTGAGTTCTTTGAGAGCAAGGACCCATTTTTTTCCCCTTTCTTTGCATCCCTAACTCTAGTCCCCTGTACGCAGTTGTTGCTCAGTCACATCTCACTCTTTTTAACCCCATTTCGGGATTTTCTTGCCCAAGATACGGAGTGGTTTACCATTTCCTTCTCCAGTTCATTTTACAGATGAGGAAACTGACGCAAGCAGTTAAGTGACTTGCCTAGGGTCACACAGCTAGTAAAGAGCTTGAGGCCAGGTTTGAATTCGGGAAGATGAGTCTTCCTGACGCTAGCTGGGCATTATATTCACTGCACTACTTAGCTAACCTGGAGCCAGGGGGGCCTGAGTTCAAATCCAGACATAGATACTTATTAGCTATGTGACCCTCAATAAATCATTTAACCTCTGTCAGCCTCAGTATCCTTCTCTATAAAATAGGGATTATAATAGCACCTACCTGTGTGGGGGAGTTACCTACCTATATGGATAAAATGAGATAATATTTGAAAAGTGCTCTGCCAACTTGAAGGCACTAGAGGAAGGCTAGTTGTTGTTAACGTTACTACTCAGAATTCCAAGTATTTCTAGGGACTGGAATATCAGTATTTTAGTTTTTCATAATCTTTTTTTCTATTCAATATACAATCTGCAGTAATGGATCTGTTAAGATATAGTGCCTGTGCATTTCATAGGATGTTAGAACCAGGAGTTTTTGAGCTTATCCATTATTTCCCCCTCCCTTTGACAGGAAAGGAGGCTGTCTCATCTCAAAGGCAATAAGGAGAGCAAGGTTATTTTATGCCACATTGACTCTTGAGTTTGCAAGATTTTTAATGATTTTGACTTATTTTTGTGAAGCCTGTGGATTTTTAAATGCTCTTAAAAGCAATATTTCACCAGTCATTCACAGATAAAAGCAGTATTTGTCAATATTTAAGCAATATTTAAGAAATATTTCACTGGTCATCTTTCCTTCTCTAGTTTTATTTCTGTCTTTCTCATTGCTTGCCCAATCTACAGTGAATTTGGAATGCTGAATGTGGAGATACGGGAACTGGGTGGGAATCCCTTTTCTGCCACATATCACCACTGTGACCTTGAGAAAGTTACTTTAACCTGTCTAGGCTTCAGTTTCCTCATCAGTCAAATCAGTGAGTTGAACCAAATATCCTCCCTTTCCAAGGTCCTTCCAACTCTGGAACTATGATTTTTATTGAGGACAAAGTAAAAAAAGAAGAATGATTGCCCTAGAAATCTCTCATTCTGAACTATTTCTGGAGTTGAATTTGATCCATTCATTGAAATAATGTTTACAAAGTAATTATCTAAGTAAGTTATCCATTTATGAATTGGTTGTATTCCCAAAATTCATTTCCACATTGATCATTTGGAACTTAAAACATTTATTCCTGCAAAAACTATAAAATTAAAATTCCTTAGAACCCTATATAACCCCATGGTATAGCTGAACCACAGTCCTAATAGCTTGAGTTCTTGGTAACAAGAGTAAGGACGAATGCACTATGGGCAGGAGGGACCTTATTCCAGTCCTAGGTAAAATTTTTGCAATATGCAAAGTTTGTCTTGGGCATCTTTTTTGCTTCCTTTTCTGCTGTCTTATATCACAGTGCTTCTTTTCTTAGACTTTCAACTCTTTGCCTTCTTCTTGTATGAATTGCTCACCATGGCACTCCAGGTTTTCGTTTAAGTACGCCATGCTCCAGTATATTGACTTTACTTACCCTTCCTTCATGTCTCCTCAGGGGAGGGAGGTGGGGATCTTCCTTTTAAAATTTCAGTGCAGCTAGATTTCATGAGGAAAGGATGTAGGTACTAATTTACACTAAAGTGTGAAGAAATGATAGAAAAACCTCTCCCAAATATATTTAGCTTTTCCAAAGAAGATATGTTTGGCTCAAATTAATCTCTCTAGGCAGAATTATAAGTGAAATGTAAGCACAATATTTTTGACCAGGAAAGCTGTTATACATTATGATTAACTTTGCCTGAGAGTCTCTTCAAAATCAGTCCCTTCATGGTCTTCCTGCTTTTTAGATCTTTTTTCACTTTCTCCACTTCTAAATCTGTAGGTTCTCCGAAAACACCAAGTTGGTGGTGGATTTTTTTCCCCCCAAAGTACCTCCCACAACCATAGCAGAAGGGCTTTTGGGAGTTTGTGAGGGAGGAAAGAAAGGAATGGAGAAAGAGCAATTGTGCATTTGACTACATTATCTGTAAATCATGCGTCTGTGTCAGGGATTACCAGGCTGTCTCCTCTTCATCTTGAGCCCTGCTTCCCTCTACCTTCATCCCTCGCCTCTCCCTACCAACAGCAACCTTTCCCTAAGTAATGAATAGACTCACAGGGTCATAGAGTTGAAACAAAGGAACATCTGAGGTCATCTCATCCTATCCCCTTATTTTGTAGGTAGGGATACTGACACACAAAGAGTTGAAGTGACCCAATCAAGGTCATGCATCCAGGGAATCGATGGCAAAGCTAGGTTTCTAACTGATGTCCTTGATATCAAAGTCAGGTCTTTTTCCACTACATTGTCCTTCTTTGCCATCCCAATGGGACTAATTACTGATTTGCCTATTCATGTAAGAGGAAAAGTTACTGGACAGTTGTCCAGGTGTGTACACTGTGGGTGACTTCTAGGATGTCAGCAAAGGATGGTTTCTGAAAAATTCTCTTAGAAGCCCAGGAGAGGTAATGTCAAACACTCTTGAAGGCACAAATACAGCTAGATTATTACAGTTTCAATTTGAGTTTTCCTAATTGGCCCATTTTATTTCCTGTCCCTTTTTCCATGTGGCCATTTCTGGGTTTTTCTGTAAAGAGAACATTCAAAATCACCCAATTCATATAATACCAGTAACACCTTACTCTACAGCAGCCAGGATTTCTAGGAAGTTCATAGTATAGAATTCACTAGGGCCTCTCAGTGTGCTGGAGAGGGAGATGAGTTCAGTATTTTCCTTGAAGGTCACACCAATGAAGAAAGTTTTTCCCTTTCTGTGGGTGAGACCATGTTGAAAGAAGGCTCCTACATGATAATTGGGTTAGACTTTGACTAATTTAAGAGCTGCAAAATGAAACCAGTTTCATTAATAATCAATGAAATTGACTTCAATGATGGGGTAGCAAGTGAAGAGAAGTGGCGTAACTAGGGGTGTGGGAGTGGGAAGGAGGAGTAGGGAAGCAAGAAGGCTCCCATAGGGTGTAGTCTGGGTTGGAGGGAGGGAAGAGACAGTAGGCGTAGGACTACAATGAGGATGGATCCTGGAGAAATCATTGGAACTTGCAGGGACCTGTGCTTGGGTATAGGACTGGGGTCAGGGGTAAAGAATCCTTGCTAGGGATGAGAAAGTTTTGTATTTGATAGGGACAAAGAGAGAGGCAGAATGGGGGGAGTGGCAGTGGAGTCATAAGTATTTTTCTCATACTAGCCTTGTTTGGGCAGCCTGGTGGAATGGAGAGACCACTGAACTGGGAGAGAACACTTGAGTTCATTTCCCAGTTCTGTAGCTAAATTGCTTTAAAACATAGTGTAAGCTGCTTTCTCTGGGTCTCAGTGTCTCATCTGTAAAATGATCAGCCAGATTATCTCAAAAATCTCTTTTGGCTTTAAAATTCTGCATAGTCTCATAACCTCCATTAAAAATCAAGAAAATTGTTTCTATGATTAATGTCCAAGTAGGAATTCAAAACATCTCCTGATTACAGTCTGACATCTTCTACACCACATTCCCTCTTTCCCAAATGTTGAAATTGATTATCTAAAATAAAAAGGAAACTAAGGAAAAAAATTACCCAGCCAGCTGTGATTTTAATTTGCAAAGCTAGTATTTGCATACCCAATCAGGTCACCTGACTCCTCAGATCAGAGACAAGGAGCATTTTATGGTGATGGTTTTTATAACAAAAAAAGGGATTGGAAAAATTATACAAACTTGATTTGAACATAATTCTACTGGACAAGGCAAGTCATCTGACTAGTTAGCTTCTCCCAGACTTTCTTAATCCTTTGCCAGAGGTTCTTCCCTGTGGGTGGTGCCTTTTGTAACCAGGAAAATGTACTAAAGAAAAGGAATTTGTGGTCAGTGGTTAGCAGTCACTCCCACTTCGTCCATCTTCTTTAGACTATTCCATTGTTCAATTTAGATTCTAGCTCAAGTAAAAAGAAAGAAACTCCTCTATTAGGCCTGGAAAGAGGAACCTAACCTTTCTCTAGCTGCCAGAAAGGGGGATTTAACCTCTCTGCTCAACTTCCCTTTTTTTCCAGAAAAGGAAACCTAGCTTTTTGAAAGAGTAATCCTATAATATTTTATTATGGCTTATTCTAAATTATCCTCTTGTATATGATAAAGTCTTCTTAATCTGTCTACTCACTAAATCTATAGGTAACCTAGACTTAAGGGACTATCTATAGTAAACCAGCCTATTTTAGGGCTAGCTCTTCTTAAAGAGGGGAGTTTTATCCTATTCTCAATCTAAAAATAAGCCAAAATATCAAAAATAGTGGATCTCCTTTTCACAAATAAGATAATAAAATAATAACTTACATTTACAGAGTTGAAGGGTCATGATGGACAACAGCAGAGCTTCTAGGTCAAATGGTCTATATGGTGATGATAATCAAACTCAAATAGAAATGGGGGTGCATAAGGATCCCTATTGGCCTCATGCTGACTTATGTCTATGCTCTGTTGTATTCTGTTAAATATTTTGCAATTAAATTTTACTCTTGTGGGGGCCTCACTCCATGCTTCCACTGGTTTGACACCTCTGGATAGGAGTATGTGTGCCTGGTTCCAAGAAAAACTCCATTATGGCCAATGAAGCATTAAAAAAGGCATTTAAGAAAATAGAACACAGTTAAGAGGATGGTTTCAGAACCAACGTACCAAATATATAGTATATGTTAAGGAATAAAGGGGAGAATAACTCCTTGTTTTGCTTGCTACCTGAACTAGAGAAAGGGGCAAACCCTTGTAAATTAAGATGGTCTCATCTCATTACTACATTAACTGCTGCAGCCTAGTTTTAACATGCCCTCATCTTGGCTTTACCCTTTTTCTGTCTCTATCCATACTTAACAAGTAGGATGAATATCGACTGAATATGACAAGCCTGTGCCACAAAGAGTGCTCATGTGAACACAGATTTATATTCATCCTATTCTTCCACATTGAGCCTTTAGAGACATCCCCTTATAGGATTAGTCAACTCATATTCCTGGAAATCAGGATGAGAGGTTTAAAGAGAAGAGAGTTTAGTGATAACCTCTTCTAATTCCTTTTATTTTACAGAGGAGGAAACTGAGGCCCAGGCAAGTTAAATGAATTGTCCAAGGTCATACTATAGGTAGCAAGACCCAGAGCTGGGATTTAAACCAAGATTCTTTGTTTTCAATTCTAGCATCCTTTCTATTACACTGTGTTAAAATGTATTATCAACCTGTATGCACCATAGAAATGATTCTTGAAAATAGGGCACAGTGAATAGAATGTTAGATTTAAGGTTAGGATGACCTGGGTTTAAATCTTGCCCTTTCAGGTCTGAATCAAATCTCTGACACTGAGAGACTAAGGGCAAGTCTATTCATCTTCCAGGTCTCAGGGAACTTTCAAAGACTACAAGTTTTAGTAGACAGGTTTTAAATTATGACAATGAAAGGAACTCCCACTGTGGGAGTCCCATCCTGAAGAAATCACAGTCCTCATTTCCCTTGCCTTCGCTTCCCTTTTCCCAAAAACCTTAAACCTACTGCTCTCTGAAGCCCATAGATTGGACAACACTAGGTGCCTAAAGGCTGTTTTCTGGACCCTCCTGGCTTAAGAGTGATTATCAATAGTAACTGTTGCTGTTTCCTTCCCAGCCTGAAGTAGTTATTTTTCTTAGCCTCATTAAAGGGACCATCCCCTGATTACTTCTTAAACAAGCCTATTCACTGAATGGGCGTTACCTCACCCTAAGTTATTACCTGAATAGGTATCCTATTGCATCCTGAGCCGTCTCCAGTCATCCTGATGAATATCTGGTCACTGGATTCAGATGGCTTAGGAGGAGAAGTGAGGCTGGTGACCTGCACAGGCCTCCCTCACTCAAAACAAAGTCAAGTGCAAGTCATGTCATCATCTCTCTGATGGCATGGTCTTCTTTGGCAAGGAAGGACAAACACAACAACAATAACAAGACATAAAGATAGCTATAGACATGTGTCAAGGACTTAGTGATTTCAGTGGTGGGGCACTTGTACACAAGCTCTCCTTTGACTATACTGATCCCATCATGCTGAAATATACACCAGATCTCACACTCTGTATCATATTTCTCTATTGACTTCTTCATTAGAAGCAAGATGAAAACAAATAAACAAAAAAAGGATTATGTCTGATTCAAAATGTGCCTGAAAGTGACAGCAAATCACAAATATGGATAACATTTTTAGCAAAAGACACACCCCAGCTTACAAACCAGTTGTGGTTCAAAAGCTCATTTCTAAACTGGTTCTAAGTTGTAATTTGAAGCTCTTTCCTCCTCAAAATAATTTGGTTTCTATAACCTGTAGAGTACTCTTTTATCTCAGGTAGTGTTATTCCTCTGAAGGCTCTCAAGAGTTTCAATGCTTGAGCCAACACAGAAGCCATTAAATTGAATTCAAAGATAATAATAATAATAATTTTCAATCCTCTAATGCTTTCTGGTTGATAAAATGCTTTCCTCATAAGAACTATGGAGCAGGGCATGCAGAATTATCTCTGTTTTACAGGTAGGGAAATTATGAGTCAGAGGGATTGAAATGACTTATCCATGGTCACCCGGCCAGCAAGTTGGAGCTATGATTCACACCTGCCTAGGTCTTCTGACTCTAGGTCTTTCTAGTATATTACTCATTTTGATAATCTGTACATGGAGAGAAAAATGTAAGATCAGGAAATCATTTATACATGCTTACGTTTCTGAAATAAGACTACAAGTATCGCTGAGACTATGTTAATTTAGAGGAAGAAAAATAAGGTAAATTAAAGCACACATCTTACTTTTCAAATGATGATAAATCATAGAGAACAGACACCTTATGACTCAAATTAAGATGAGATGCTGTGAGTATAAAGCCAACTAAGAACAAACGGAGAAATACAATTATGCTATTATTCATAGTCTAAACTGAATGAAACCTACAAGAAAAAAATGTGTCACAGCATTAGCAAGGTAGTAAGCACTGGTTTCTGTAGATAATAATGAGAGTTTGTAGCATCCTACAGGTAAAAGTTCATGAATAAAAGCAGTTCTAGTAGAGGAGGTGTGACTTTCAAGTGGGCTTGGTCTAGACCAAAGACACACCCATGGAAACTTCCAAACACAGATGAAACTCTTAGCTGCCTGTGATCTCCATGCCATGGTGGTTAGTCCTGTGCCAGTGTCTCCATATCATGCAATCAATTCCAAGTTCTTAAGAGAGATGTTGAGAGTGTCCTTGTATCATTTTTTCGGATCACCATGTGAGCATTTGCCTTGAGTGTATTCTCTGTAAACCCATTAAAGTTGTATTCTCTGCAGTAGAGTTTGAATGTGTGGCAGTTTAGTTCCAGAAAGTAATTCAGTATCTGGTACCTTATCCTGGTAGGTGATCCTCATAATCTTCCTAAGACAATTCCATGGAAGTGATTCAGTTTCCTGGCACAGAGCTGGTAAACTGTCCAAGTTTCACAGGTGTACAACAGAGAGGTCCGCACAACGGCTCTGCATGCCGTCAGTTTGGTAGTTGGTCTAATACCTCTTCTCTTCCACACTTTCCTTTGGAGCCTCCCAAAGCCTGAGCTAGCTCTGGCAATGCATGTATTAATACATCCCTGTGAAGTACACTGCCAAGGTAAGTGAACTTATCTACAGTATTCAAAACCTCTCCTTTTGCTATAACTGATGATTCCATGTATGACTGGGAGAGTGCTCGTTGGTGGAGCACCTTGTTTTCTTGGTGTTAATTGTTAGAATAAAATTAGGATAAACAGCAGAGAATTGATCCTTCCTTTGTTGCATCTTAGTTTCAGAAGCTGCACAATCATCTGCAAACAAAAAAATCATGCAAAAACACTCCTTTCCCTTTAGTCTTGGCTTGTAGTCTTTTCAAGTTGAAAAATCAATGCAGTAGTATACCTTGATGTCATGTTCATACTCAGTGAAGGAATTTGACAACTTGGCTGAAAGCATCATGTTAAAAAGCATAGGAGCAAGCATACAGCCTTGCTTCACACCATTGGTGACTAGGAAAGTGCGAGATCCTTATTTATTATCCAGAACCTGGGCAAGCACGCTGTTATGAAACGGACATATAATACTGATGAACTTCTTTGGGCAACCAAACTTTGACATAATTTTCCATAAGCCCTTGTGACTTACAGTATCAAAGGTCTTGGTCAGATCAACACACGTTGTGTACAGAACTCTGCTCTGTACCTGGCATTTCTCCTGGAGTTAGTAGGAGAGCAATAGACAAGCAGCAAACACCATATTGACCATTTTTTGGTCCTTTCTGAAGACACATCAGTTCTCAGCCTATTAAGGAGAAGAAATCTTGGAAAGAATCTTGCCAGCACTGACTAAAAGAGAAACACTGATCCTCCCTCCCCGACCCCGTGATTGACACAGGACAGTGTATTTCCTTTACCTTTATAGAGATGGATATTAGAAATGTCCTTGAACTCCTGGTGGATAACCTCCTTTTGCCACATAACCCAGAAAATTTTAGTCAGATTTTGTATGAGCAAGGAACCCCCACCTTGTAAATCTCAGCTAGATTAGAATCGGCACCAGGTGCCTTGCCACAGGAGAGTGGCCTAATGGTATTGAAAATTCTTCTTCAGTTGTAACTTCAACTAGGGAAGGACTGGCTTCAATCTGAGAGTCAGTGGCTTCAGCAATGATTGATGATGGTCTGTTGAGAAAACTGTGGAAGTATTCAGTCTGTCTCTCCAGGATCAGGTTCTTATCACTAATCAATGTGGCTCCATCAGCATGAAGTAGTTGAGATGCGCCACATGTCTTTGGCCCACAAATAACCTTCAGGGCTTCCTAAAAGCACTTTGGATTGCTACTATCAGCAAAAAACTGAATTTCCATCTGCCTTCTTATTGAGTCAAGAATTGTACATCTCTCTAAACTTCCCTGGTAATTTACTTTTGATGGAATTAAATGCTGCCTTCTTAGAGATGGATGAACTATCCTACTGGTAAAACCTGTGGAGTTCTTCTTTTTCATTTAGCAACTTCTGAATTTCCCCATCATTTGTGTCAAACCAGTCTTGTTGTCTGTGAGTATTCTGGCTCCAATGAGTAAGTCTTCTGGTAGTGATTTTTTTTTTTTTTGCCTTAGGACTGCTGCTTTTGTTGAATGAAAATATTTAGCTTGGAGAGGATATGATCAGTCCAGCACTCTGTCACACATTGCCTTTGTCACTCTCACATTTTGTCTCTCTCTTTTCCTTACAATGAAATCGTAAATGCCAACTAAATGTCAACGTTTGCTGTGAGGGTGCCTCCATGAAGTTTTATTGCATTTGGGGTAAATTGAAGACAATATTAGTGATAAGAATGTCATGAGAGGTACAAGTCTTCGGTAGTTAAGTGACCATTGTTATTTTTCCAACTTCATTCCTCCTAAGGTTTTCCTGCCATGTCTGGTAGTCTGAGCCTATTCAAGCATTAAAATTACCCCAGAATTATAAGCTTTTCCTCTTTTGGTACATTCATAAAACTTTTCTTTGACCTAATCAAGGTTCATCATGGTGTAAGAATAGGCACTGATGATGGTGGCATGGAATTTTCCTGCAAGTGGCAATTGCATTGTCGTGAACCTGTTGTTTGTTCCTTTGGGTAGGCATACAAGCTTGTTGAATAGATTAGTTTGGATTGCAAAACCTAGGCCAGCTTCATTCACTGTGGTGCCCTTCACTGTAGTCACTCCAGAAAAATGTGTATCCAGCTCCAATTCCAGTAAGCTGACCTTCATTAACCAGCCTTGTTTCACTCAGGGCTGCTATTTGGATGTGATCCGTGCTGAGTTCTTTCACAATAAGAACTGTTCATCTTTCAGGTCTACTGGATCTTCTGTTGCTATAAGTGTGTGCACATTCCAAGCACTGTTAGTGATTGAAATCATCTTTGCATAAGTTTCTGTACATTTTTGTGTGCATTTTGATAGTAGGGTAGGATTCTTACTTACCATGATAAACAAGCCAGGGTTGGGTAAGCAGATGAGTTTTAGAGCACCTTTTCTAGCCCTTCCTCACATGAGGAGGTGAGCAGTGTGGTCCTTAAAAGTCTGCTTAGACACCCAGGAGGTTTTCCATATCTCACTTCTAATGAGAAGATAACCTTATGACCTGGGCAGTCTGTGTGCAAGGCTGTGACTGTAGCTCCCAGTGTACCCAGACCTGCTGCATTACTTGTCTCTTGGCAAGGGACTTTGAAACAGGTAGAATGATGTCTTTTGACTCATGCATAAATTGGATTTAAATGAAGCAGAATTGGACAAAGTTGTTGGCCTTTCTCTTCAAGAGTGGTCAGAGTCCTGGGGCAGCTAGGTGGTGCAGTGGATAGAGCACCAGTGTAAGAGTCAGGAGGAACTGAGTTCCAATCTCACCTCAGACACTTGACACTCACTAGCTGTATGACCTTGGGCAAGTCACTTAACCCCAATTGCCTCATCCAGGGTCATCTCCAGTCATCCTGATGAATATCTGGTCACTGGATTCAGATGACTCTGGGGGAGAAGTGAGGCTGGTGACCTGCACAGCCCTCCCTCACTCAAAAAATAAAGTCAAGTGCAAGTCATGTCATCATTTCTCTGATGGCATAGTCTTCTTCAGCAACGAACGATGAACACACACTGGTCAGAGTCCAGTGGCATTTCAGAGTCAAGACAATTGGTGTTGGCTTGAGATGCAGTGGACAACCTTGGTGTCTTGGATGGCTAACCAAGCTCTAAGCACTCTACTACCTGCATCAGCCACCTTCATGGCCATTGGAACAAATTGTTCTAGTCTGTCCATTCCACTGGGGAAAACTTCACGTGCTTAGGATAGGCATCACCCCTAACTCACCAATGGGTTTGAGACCCCTTAATTACCTTCAACCTGGTTTAGCCCATCTCCCAAAATAGTTTACTGGGGTGTGGCTGCTGTGCATACTACAACTTCTTGGAGCCACAGGTGAGAATTTGGTGGATCAGGTGGACACCAAATGTGGAAAGCAGCCCTAAAAAGGGTCCTCACACAAGAGGCACTAGTCTTTCCTGAACACAAGCTACACCCCTGAATAGAATATAAATGGATACCACCTATATGAAGTAGCAACTAGTTAAGCCTTGAAAGGAACTGAGGATTCTATTAGGTAGGAGTGAAAGGGAGGTGATTCAGGAAATGGGGTGGATAGCTTGGGATGTAGAGGGGAGTTAGGGTGCTGAGTTTGAGGAACAGCTAGTAGTTCAGTATGGATGGAATACAGAGTGCAAGAGAGGGGGTGATATGAAATAAATCTGGTAAGGTAAGTTGGAGCTATAGTGTGGAATGCTTTAACTGTGAAAATGAGAAGTTTGCATTTTTTTTTCTTAGAGGCTCCAAGGAGTCGCTGAAGGTTTTTGATCTGATAATTCACTTGGTAAGACCTGTGCTTTTGGACTATGAATTTGATAGGTGGGTGAGGATAGATAAGAGAGGGGAGAAACTTGAATGAGGAACATCTGTTAATTAGGAAGCTATTGCAATTGTCTAGCAGCTGTATGAATGGAAAGGAAGAATATAAAAATGTTGTGGAAGTAGAAGGACAGGGCACGAATGTTGACTTGATATTAGAGATGAAGGAAAGGGAAGAGTCAAGGATGACTGAACTTATGATGGATATGGTACCCTCAAAAGAAATAGTTTGAAGGAGCAGTGTGGGTGAGATACAATAAATTCTATTTTAGAAATATCAAGTTGTAGGTAGGGTTGGGATATCCAGATGTAAAAGTCTAATAGGCAGTTGGAAATGCAGGACCAGAATTTAAGAGAGGAATTGCAAATAGATCTAGGAATCATTCCAAAGTTCACAATGATAATTTAACTCATGAGACCTGACAAAATCAACAAGTGAGTGAATATACAGAGAAGGTAAAGCAGGTCCAGAAGAGAGCTTGTGTTGGAGATGAATGAAAATATAGCAAAAGGGGCTAATAAAGACTGGTTAGATGAATAAAGATACACTGAGGAAAAAAAATGTCATGGAAACCAAGGGAGAAGAGAGTATCTAGAAAGAGGAAGGGGTCAACAGTGAAAACACTGGAGAGAGGTAAAGAGAAGACAGAAAAGGTTGTGAAATTTAGCAGGCAGATCAGATGATCATATAGTTGGATATGGAAGGAAGCATTAGAGGTCAGATAGTCTAACCTCTTCATTTTACAAATGAGTCAACTGAGGCTCAGAAAGATGGAATGATTTTCCAGGGTCATATAGCTAGTAAGTGTCTGAGGCAGAATTAGAACTCAGGTATTCCTGACTCTAGAATATTTGACCTTTCTACACCATTTAGCTCATTTTTAACCTTTTTGAGAACAGATCCCAAAGAGTGGTTGGGTCAAAAGACACTTTGCAAAAGTTGGATGGCAAAGGATTGCAAGGTGAGTAGGATGTGAGGAATTAGAGGCAACACATGTGGCCAAATTTTTTTTTTAATAGTTTATGTATAAAAGAGAGAAGAGTTATAGGATGGCCACTTGGAGGTGGGTGGAGAGTAAGTAAAGACCTTAAGGATGGGGGAGACCTGGGCATGTTTGTAGGCAACAGGGAAGGAACCAGTGGGAAAAGCTGGAGATGAAAGCGAGGGGATGATTAAGGAGGCTATCTCTCAGAGAGGATGAATGAATGAATAAAAATTTATTAAACCCTTAATGTGCCAAGCCTCTAGTAAACACTAGGGATAGAAGCAAAGATAGTCAATACCCTCAGGGAACTTTTTTTCTAATGGAGAAGACAACACATATATAGGGAACTAGTGACCAGACAAGGATCGTTTGGTTTGAAAAGTCAGGGATGATGAATGGAGGCATAAGGGAATATATTGACAAATATTTTCCAATAGTAATGGTGATATTAATTTGATTATGGTTCTAGAGTTAGAGAACGGGGTAAAGGGTATGCATGCAATGGCAAAGCGGCTGCTAAAGAACATAAACAGTATATCATCAAGTTTGACAAGGTTTCCTATTATAGTGAATAAAAAAGGTACTCACCACTCAGTGGGGAGGAAGCAGAAAAGACTAAAAGGATGAATTACACCTGGGTGTAATCTCGGTTCTGATGCTACAGAGGCAGTGCAGCTGGAGAGAAGTTGACTAGGTAGAGAAGGGAAGAAAGGATGGCAGTAGCATTTAGCTATATCTCCTCTACCTACTCCGTTCCAAGTCTAGTTCATTGTTTATCTGTAGCATTTGTGCAAGAAACATTCTCATGATTCAACATTTGACATTTTATATCCTGGCAAAAGAGAATTAATGCAATTCTCATCCTTTTATCGTTAATTCTTAGCATCTTAGTCCGCTGGCATCTAGATGGTGGGCTGGAAAGTCCCTTGTTGCACAAGGAAAGTTGTGGAGGAGATTCAGTCATCTAGCATGACCTGGACTTGGCATCCATTTAGATTCCTTCTGGCTCTGGGGTATTATGATTCTGTGGTTCTTTTCATAGTTCATTTCTCTAATTAATGCTCCTCTTAGGGCCATTACCTGTCCTTACCCCAAACTCCTTCTCTCCTTAGAGACACTCCTTGCACTTATCTTCCTAATCTCACTCTTTTCACATAGAAGGTGGATGAAAATAAGCAAACAAAATTAAGAGGACAAAGCTGAGGGCACTTTGAAATTTTCCCCTCACTTGGAAATTGTGTCATTTTAAAAACATGAATGTTATTTAATGTAAAATGTTTACAATTAAAAAGGAGCAAAACTTCAATTTAATTAGATTTCATTTGCTTAAGGATGACAAATCCCATGAATTATACAATAGATTTTTAAAAAATACTATGCCATAGTCTATAAAATGATGAAAGGTATGGATAAGAATACTAAAATTTAGAGTTGTTGCTGCTGCTACAGATGGTTAACTGAAGCAAACAGGTTTAAGTAATTTGCTCTGGGTCACACAGCTAGTGTGAGGATACATTTTAACTTAGGTCCTCCTGACCCCGGAGCTTATGCTCTATCCACTGCATCACCTAGCTGTTCCCCAAACTCAGAATACCACATTCTTCCGCTTTGAACTTTTGAAGATTCAAGTGCTCTAGTCTTTGAAGATTGATAAGGCTTGCATGACTGCTATAACTTGCTGGTGGGTGTCCTGGCCTCAAATCTCTCTCCCTACTCTGGTCCATCCTCTACTCCCTTAATTGTCAAATTAATTTTTTTAAAGCCCAAGTCTGACCCCTTATTCAAGAAGCTCCAGTGGTTCCCTATCACCTCCAAGATAAAATAAAAATACCCTTTCTTTACTACTCACCACATACTTTATGATCAAATGACACAGACCTCTGTACTGTTCTTCCAACAATTCCTCCATCTCCCAAATCTGTGCATTTTTACTGACTGTCCCTCATGCCTGGAATTCTCTCCCTCTTCATTTGTGCCTCCTGTCTTCCTTTAAGTTCAAACTAAAATCCCACCTTCTACATGGAACCTTTCCCAATCACCCTTAACTCCTTCTGCTGATTATTTCCTATTTATCCTGTGAAGTTTACTTTTACAAAGTTGTTGTCTCCCACTTTAGGCTATTGTTCCTCAAGGACAGGGACTGTCATTTGCCTTTCTTTGTATTCCCAGGGCTTAGTAAGGTACCTGGCACATAGTAGGTGCTTAATCAATGCTTATTGGCTGGTTGGTTGACTGATCAAAAGAGGCAAGTTTAGGACAAATCATAGAAGCACATCACTCAGTAGGTAAAAATAGATGGAGCCAATGAGTGAAACAGATGATGTAGGTTACTCGGTAGACTTATAGAACATCCCAATTGAAGAAGTAGCAGCAGTCACTGAGTCTAGCCTGTCCCTGAGCTAACGTCCTCTTGATAATTTCCCTCATAAGTAGTACGATATTATTCCTAATTTAAGAATATGAGGAACATTAAAGTTAACTTTAATTTTGACACACAAGTTTCACAGGGAAAAGGCATACTTGTCTTGGAAGGTGAAGAAGGTTACTGCTTCCTTTCCATGTCAGGTAATTGGGTCTTGAGTAAGAGAAGAGTATGACTAGAAGATCATGGGTCTTCAAAGGTCATCCAGGGAAACTTCTGCATTTCACAGACGAGGATGCTGAAGCTCATCAAGATATTTGCTTTGCTAAGATCACATTGGTAATAAGCATCAGAAGTAGAATTTGAACCTAGGACCTCTGACTCAAAATCAGTTCACTATCTGTGGTACCACACTTCCTCCCAAAGTTTTGTGATGAGCCATGGAAAATAGTCCTATGGCACTCTTCCTTCTTTTATACTCTCTACTTGTTAGTCCTTTATTAGAGGACTAGATTCAATTTTGGATCCAAAAACCAGTAAAATTTAAACTCAGAGAAGTTTCACAGGGAGTCATAAAATGATTAAAAGTTTGAAAGTAGGTTCTATTAAAATGTGAATTTATTTAGCTTAAAATGTATAAGCCTGAAGGAGGAAATTAGTCTTTCAGCACAGAAAGGTTATAGGATTTTTTATGTCCACTGGAAATAGGATCAAAGGCTTAGATTGGGCCAGGAAAGAGTACAGGCAGATATTGGGAGGAACTCCTATGACGAACATAATGAACACAACTGTTGAAAGAAGTGAGTAAACTATCGTCCTGTGGAAAGTTTTTTAAAATGTTATTTTTTTTCAATGAACAATTATATACTTTCTTTCTCTTCTACCCATCCCTGAGGAAAAAAAAATGGGGAAAATTTTTAGTTTTATTTAATTTTTAACTTATAGAATAAAACAAGCATTTCCATAATATAATACAATAAAAAGATGAGTACATATGAAATATATATTACATATAAAATATGTGATAAAAAGATGAATGCATGTGCAAATCTATTATGTACAACTTACTATTCCTTTTAAATAGATAATAAAATTATCATGTAAATTTCCCCTCCCTACCCTAGAGATGACTGCAATTAGACACACACACACACATAATGCACATATGTAAAATCATCCTACATATACTTCCATCATCAATTCTTTCTCCGTATGCAGATAGCATCTTCCTTCATATGTCCTTTATAGTTAATTTGGTATTTAAAATAGTCAAAATTATTTATTTGCTCAAAGTTGTTCATAAAACATGTTGCTGTTAATGTATATAACATTCTTTTGGTTCTCATTTGGTTTTTCATCATTTCATGTGAGGTTATCCATGTTGACCATTGAGCTCCTCATTTCTTATAGCACCATGATATTCTATCACAGTCATATACCACAACTTGTTCAGCCAAAGTTTTAATAAAATGGTAGGGAAATTATCTTTCTGGAACTAAGGGGATAGATTACATGACTTCCTGAGGCCTCTTAGAATTCTACAATTAATGCAGCCTCCACATCTTTCTGGAACTAAGGGGATAGATTAGATAGTCTCCTGGGGCCTCTTAGAACTCTACAATTAATGTAGAGTTCCCCAAATTTATACATTTGTAACTTACCTTTCCATAGAAATAACATTAGGTATGGTGGTTAACTTTCCCTGCCTATTCACCAAAGCCTGTGTAATCTCACAGTGCTATAGAAACCATTCATCATATTTAGCAATATTTCTTAGGAAAAATGCTTTCAAAATTCCAACTCAGCATCCTTGGAGCACATATTCCTAACTAGGAACTCCAGCATGCTTTATTTTCCTACAAGTCTTTGACAGGGAGTGAAGGATTCACAAAGCTCCAAACCATTGGTGGTGACTCTCATGGTCTAGGGCAGGGACTTCAAATCTGGGCAGGAATGGAGGGTTGGGGAGAAGGTTGGAGGCAAAGGTCCTGAGAGCTTGGGGAGATGAGTTATGAAAACTAGGATCTCGTGGCTTTGTAAACCCCTAGTAAAATGTCTCTATCCCACACAAGTTCCTAGTTAATGCCTTTGGTTTTTCTATAGGTCTCAGGGAACAACTTTCTTTTACTGTTTCCTAGTACTTCTTGTCAGTTTTTTAATTCTTCCATGCCCACAAACATAGAAGACATTTGCTTCTCTACCTTCCTTTCCTTTTGAAGATTACTAATGATTTTTACTTTTTCCCTACTTCAAGAAAAAAGGGGAAATAGCAAAGAGCTAAAATGAGATCCTTCTAATGCTCTGTTTGTCTACCTTATCTTCCTCTAACTCATTATTCCTTTTCTCCCTTCAAATTCATACCTTAGAGGAAAAGACAAAAGCATGCCAAGATGATAATGGTGAATTACTGGAGCATACAAAAGGCTATAGTGATATTTACTTATATTTCAGAGGAAAATTCAACTTCAGAGTCAGCTATCCTAGGCATTTGTTACAGCAATTAGGATATATTCTCAGACTTGGGTAAGGAGGAAAGGTAGGACTAAGGCCCGGGGACATTGCAAATAAGACCAGTGCTGAAGTTAGAAGATTAATTGCTGTTAAGGAACCATGAATGGGCATGTGGTAGGGTATGATACATTTCCTTCTTCTATTTTTCCCTTAGCAGGTCAATACTGTTATAAAAGAAGCTACTATTGATAGAATAAAAGATCAAGCAACAATCCATCAAGAGACATTTATTAAGTGATTATTATGTACTAGGTATGTGTATCAGTAAACACCCCAACATACACAGAGGGTCCTGCTATCACAGGTTCTTACATCTGCATTCATAAAAGGAAAGATAGCTTTCAAGGGGTTAACAATCACTTCAATCAAGCACATGTATCATTCCTTTAACCAAGTACATATATCATTCAATTAGTTCAGGGGAGTCAGCACCCTGAATTTCAAAGAAAATACAGAGAAATCAAAAGATCAACAGACATGGCTTCCTCTGCCTAAATTCAACAGTTGAATCCCAACTGTCTGACGATAGTTATCAGAAAGGGAAGCACTGCGTTTCAAAGGTGAGGGGCTCCATTAGCAGCTTCCCAGAGTCCTCATCTGGCCAAACACTTCCAGTTAGTAAGCCTCAAAGTAATCAACAGACATGGCTTCCTCTGCCTGACCATAATTCAACAGACAGGCACAACTGTCTGACCATAGTTACCAGAGAGGGAAGCACTGATATCTGGGTTTTCAAAGCTGGGGCTCCTTAAAGCAATTTTCTGGAGTCCTTGGCTGCCACTCAAACTTTCCTATAAAAATAAAGCCACAAATTTAAACCTCAACTCAGAGTATTTATACCTTTTTAAGAGCCAGAGGGCATCACAACCCTTTGACCCATTGCCTCAATAGAAAAAACAAAAAGTTCTTGAGACCCTCCTACAAAACAGCTCCCCTAATCAAGCTTCCCACAATGGGCAGGCCCTTCAATGGATGGGAATCTTCTTTAATCACATTATTCAATCGGAGGCACTTTTAGTAAAACAAAAACAGCAGAAGATCCTAATTTGATTGCCATCACAGCATGGCCTTAGGTGCTGGAAAGATGAAGCTGAAAATGAAACAGTTTCTACCCCCAAGAAATTTACATTCTTTTTGGGGGAGTTCAAAATAAATGAAAGGTAATCTCAGACAGAGGGACTAGAAAGGAGGAAAGGGAGATGTTGCTTGAGCTGAGTTTTGTAGCAAACTTGGAATTTTAAGAGGTGGAAGTGAGGGCAAAGTGTATTCCAGGTACTGGGGATAGCCTGGGAAAATACAGGGAGATGGGAAATGGAATGTTGTGTTGGAGGAATAGTAGTGAGCCAGTTTGTCTACACTGTTGGGTATATGAAAGAAAGTAATGTATAATAAACTTAGAAATATAAGAAGAAATGAGAGAGAAGCTAGCAAATGGGAGTGGGTTTATCAAAGTGCTTTCTAGTGAGGAAAATGGGAGGGGAAGAGGTAAGATAAGCTCTAAGTAAGATAATAGAATTGTGGAGGCAATTCCTATGACCAACTAGTTGTCACTCATATATTACAGTCATGATGAATTCCTGCATATGACTTTGGAAAATGTCCTGCTCTAGCCTTCTACTATGGTACAATCTATGCCTTGATTTCAGTATATCAGGTTGCCCAAGTTACCCAAGCCCAGGTCCAGTGCCACCCTCCTCTAGGGCTTGGAGGTGGGAGCCAGATTTCCTGGTTTAACTCAGGCATTGATAGATTGTATCTGACATCAAGTGTCATTATTACTTATTCTTCATTCTGGTATGTATTGTTTGTGCTTACTAGAAGTAGAGAGCATTAAGTAGACTGACCCAAGATCAATGTCAGGAGTTCACTCATCCTTACTTTGCTGGTAGTTTCTCCACCAGCACTCATTCCTCCTGTGGTTCTCACTGAATATTGTGTTAAGTTTTAAACTTTAAATGACATGATTTCTGTGACACACTCTCTTAATTCCAAAACTGTCTAACCTCTGCCTCAATAAAACCATTCATACATACGCAATAGTCTAAATACCCCTGAGAAAATACCAGGGCAACCAAATGCTCATTTATACCTTCCCCTACCTATGTGCCTGGCAATATTCCAATTTCATGACAAATACATAACCCCAATCTCAATCATCAACCAAATAAGCTTTCATTAAGGACTGACTATATACCAGTCATTATACATGGAAATGAAGTGAAAAAATTCCCTTATATTTGAATGAAGATGGTAATATGTACATCTATAGCAATGTACAAGGTATAGAAAAACCAAACACAAGGTGACCTTGATAGGAAAGTATCTGGAGGTAGCTGGAGGACCAGTTAAGATCTCAAGCAGAAAGTGTCACTTGAACTCAAGTAAACTAGGGATTCCAGCACACAGAGAAATTGCAGCACAGTATTGTAGATGTAGAGGCAGCCGGTGCAAAAGCACTGAGATAGAAGATGGATCCTTGTGTGTGAAGAGTAACACATAGATAGACCTGAATGACAGACCAGAGATAGCAGGGAAGGGAGGGGAGTAATATGTAAGTAGACTGAGAAGGTAGGTCACATGAGGTGTGTTGGGTGCTGGGGACCCCAAAATATAGACAGTCCGGGTCATGCTCAAATGAATTCGACTCAAGCCTTCTTAAAGCCAAAGAAAACAGTTTATTAAGGATTCGCCTAATTGGGTTGCCTCTTAAAGAACCTAATTATTTGTAACGCTTGTATTCACAAGTGGGCCAGATAGAATCCCAGCTAGACAGAGTCTGAGCTGGATTGAATCTGAGCGCCTTCATGGAGGCAGGATGGAATTTAAATACAGAAAAGACTATAAGAGGGATGGGGGGGGGGGGGGCGGGGGGGGGGGGCAGGGGGGTGGCCTGGTAGTCCAGGGTGATGGGAGGAGGGCTTTAGGAAGGGTCTTGAGGAGAAGTCCAAGGAGGGTCAAAGGCTGGAAATAGCTGGAGGCTATCAGGAGATACCAGACAATGGAGGGTTTGGGGCAATCCGGAGATCTTGATAGGGGCAGTATGGGAATGGATACAGATCTTGATGGCAGCCTGGGGAATGGGGTTTTGATGGAATCCAGGGTGGGGAGTGCAAGAGACTTGAAATGATAATGAAAAGCCCAGGGGCTTCCTGAGAGACTGCCGGAACAAATGGGAAGATTAGATTTGAGTAAGAAAGGCCAGATTAAGGGGGAAGATTCAAGGGGAGCTCAAGGAGGCTCCCAGAGTCTGAACCTCATCAGGTCCATCGCATTTTGAGCAGTGTTTAAATGCCAAATGGAGGGATTTATATTTGATCCTAGAAATAATAGGGGGCTCCTGGAGTTTATTGACTAAGAGGATAATGTGGTTATCCCTGAGCTTTAGGAAAATCACTTTGGCAGTGGTGTGAAGGATGGATTGGAGTGGAGAGAAACAAATAAATTAGGAAGCTATTGGAACAGACCAGGCAAGAAATGAGTATTTTTGAAGGGATAATTTAAAAACACATTAAAAAAAACAAAACAACTTCATCCAAAATAGAATGATAAGCTGGAAGATGCCTTAGAAATCATTTAATCCAACTCTCTTTTTTTTTTACAGATAAGGAAAATGAGGCATAGGAAAGCCAGGTGACTTACCTAGGATAAGATGGGTGGTAGAGATAGAATTCAAACCCAGATGTCCTGTCTCCATCTCCAGTGTTATATATAATGTACCACATGCTGCAGAAAGGACAAGTTGGGGTTCAAAAAACTGGGAAATTTTCAGCTATGTTTGGAGTTGGAGGTTACTTTGCAAACCTTTTAAACCTTAAAGTGATACATGCATACATACATACATATATATATATATATATATTTTTTTTACTTTCTATCTTTAATGCTTCATACAGTGCCTGGCATATAGCACGCACTTAATAAATGGTAGCTCAGTGACTGACCGATTATTGGCAGAAGATAACTTTCATTAGAGCTTAACAAGTATAGTATATAAATTTGGAAACATGAGCATTATTTATGAAAATATCAGCAAATGCACTTTAAATTTTAAAAAAAAGGAATGAAAAAGAAACTGTCTTCATGTATCTGTTAAACCAGGTAGACATCTAGATATCTATTGATACTTATAATGACAATAATTCCATTCTTTCTATGTGTAGATCCTACTCTTTATCATATGTAGATACAGATATATAGATATCTATATATATTTTGCACAAAATTCTATGTTTCATCTTCTTGCTTTTTCCCAGATTATTCCTAATAACTGGAATATACTTCCTCCTCTCTTCCACCTCCTAAAATCAGCTCAAGCACCACTGATCCCACCTAGTCTCTCTTAGAGATAGAGATCTCTAGGTGTCTATATTTATTTTGCATATAGATAGAGATTATATTAAAGGAACAGCTAGGTAGCCCAGTAGATAGAGCATTGGCTCTGGAGTCAGGAGGACCTGAGTTCAAATCTAGCCTCAGATACTTAGTAGCTGTGTGACCCTGTGCAAGTCCCTTAACCCTGTTTGCCTCAGTTTCTCATTTGTAAAATGAGCTGGGGAAGGAAATGGCAAACCACTTTAGTATATCTACCAAGAAGACCTTAAATGGGGTCATGAACAATTAGACTCAACAGAAATAATCAACAACCAAAAAGAGATTATATTAGGTAATGATTTTATAGAGATTATGTCTATTATAGATAGAGATATCTAGATAAATATGGACATCTAGAAATCTCTAACTATGTGACAGAATAGGGGCTATAACATTGGAAGGATAGCATTAAAAATTAATTCTAATTCCCAGTTGATTGAATCTGAAAAGGAGTAGAACTGATTGACTCAGATGACTACAAACACATACATGGACCATGGGTTACAAGTAAGGGGAAGTAGTGATTCTAATGAAGGTGAAGTGGATCTCAAATATCCTTTGTCATCCTTATTGCTGTTTCTCTTTTCATTTTATTGGTTGTTCTCTTGTCCTGAGGTGGTGAAGGAAAATCTAGTCTTATAGGCATTCTTTTACTTTGTCATCCTGTTAGAAATTTTAACAATGACTTAACAGATAGGAAACTGCTGGTTAGCAACTTGAGAGTCCTTTCACAATCATTTATCTGTGTGATGGACCATTGAGTAGGGGAAAATGAAAATCAGTATTAAAAAGGAACAAAGATGAGAAGACTCTAGGGACAAAAAAGAACAGTTTCAACTTGACACACAGAGTCAAGTTATTAACATTGAAAGATTGGAAATTGATAAAGGAAAAGACATTGACACAGACGTTCACCATTTCCTACAGACACTAACAAATGTAAAACAATCATTCTGGAGACCAAAAGAGCTCAGAGACTGCTTTAGTCAGCAAATACTTGGTGACAATAATAATTAATCACATTTACATGGCACTTTATTCACAATAATCCTGTGTGGCAAACAAATCAATGTTTATAAGCCTTAATTAATTTAGATGAAAAGATCAGGATCCGAAAGGTTAATTGATGTGTTCATAATCCCACTGCATAGTACATTTCTGAGCTGGATTTGAAACCATTTCTTCTGAATCCAAATCCAACAATGTATCTATTATGGCTTTCTTTCTAACTGACTTCTTTGTCAACCATGAGACATGAGTCAAAGTTAATATCAGTTTAAAATATAAAATAATTGGCAAACTATTACAAAGGAGAATGTTAGAATGTTATGACCAATATCACTTTACAAAACAGAGATGAAGAGTGGAGAGAACAAGACTTCATAAGACTTTCATGGGAAAGAGCTAAGGTAGATAATCATGAGAGCTTTAGTAGATGAAATCATGATTAGGACATTAAATAGATGAAAAAATGGTACAGATGAACAAGTGATATAATGATCTACTTTCATCATTTGTGAGAGTAGAATTATAGCATTTGTTTTATAACATGCCAATCTCTGTTTTATAGGAGGAAGGGAAAATGAAAATAAGGGGGGTGAAGTCATAAAGAACACAATGAATAGACTAAGTATATCCAAAGGATATCCATACGAGAATTAAAAGTTTTTAAAGATTTGAGGTATTGATTTCCAGGATATTTAAAAGAAAGAAAGATATTTTCAAATTGGAAATTATTACAAAAAGAGTATTACTACAAAAAGAGTATGCAAGAGGCCATCAGTATCTATTTACTCATGTGCTTTTTTCTCATCTTAAAAAAATTATTTGAGAAAACATTCTACACATATACTGAAGATATTATTAATGGAAATATGAGAAAAAAAGATTGGTAAGATTTTGCAAACAACTTTCTGCCACAGACTATATCATCACTACATAGTCATACAGTTTACTGAAAAATGTGAAAAATATAGGATTTCACAATGTTTATTGTCTATTGTAGAATATATTGGGCCAGCTAGATCAAAATTAAACGCAAAGAGCTGTCTGTCCTGAAGGTGATACATTTAGACAAGACTCTTGGATATATGCACCTACAGAAATAACAATTTTCTACAATTTTCTTGATAACAAGAATATAATAGGGGGAAGTATGTTCGCTCAAGGTCGTAATTTCTGTTATGAAGGAAATTTTGAACAGAGTTCAAATGGATGAGCTTTTGTGTGGCTGCCTTAGGCATTTGTTTTCTGATGATATTATTCTGATTGTCAGATGTTTCTGAATATCATAGAACTCTTCAGTGGGAGTTTGTCCTCAGTCAAAAAGAGATTGGCCTAGCAATCTCCACAAGACAAACCAAATAGATAAAAACATGCTCATTGCCCAAAGTATGACTTGCAGTGGAACGAACAATTCCTTGAATTTATCCATTACTATATACGTTGAACAGGCACTACATAGGTAAAGAGCTGGGCCCAACATTGAATAGTAGGAAACAATGCACTGGTTAGCATTTTGAGGAATTAATTTTACATTCAATAATTCTGAGCTGCCTACTAACACAAATATCCATCTTATAAAACCAATTTTCTTCTAGTGATGTTTTAGGGTATGTTATAAATTAGCCTAGTCTAGGATGAAAGGCAATAGAGGGAAACATCATGGGTCTACATAGGACCTAACAGCATATTACATAATGATTTATATGAAGGAAAAGGTATAAAAGGTATCATTTAGGAAATGTATGATCAAACAAGGACCTTGTCAGAACAAGAGTGGAGAGAGTACAGTTGCTTCACTGATATTCACAGAATGTCAAAAGACCCATTTGGAGAATTCTAACCTATTACTTTGTAAGCATTTATGGAATAATGTAGGCAAAAATCCTATAGAATGAGGGTCAATAGATGGTTAGCACATGGGTTGTAATTGCATGATTAAATAGAAATCCCACATTGATGAAATCATAGTCCCAGGGAAGTATTGAAAATGTGAAAATTTACATGGGCAAAAGAAAACACGACATTTTTGCACGTACAAGATAGTGAAGGGGAAGTGTAGTTAGACAACGGCTTTGGTATTATGTGTTCCTTGACCATCTCAATGACCTTAGAACTGAATTCAAATCCAGAAGCAGGCCTGAGATAAACACACATACATACATACAAACAACACATACATGTATACACCTATATGAATATATTTTATATATTTATGCTTATGGATGTATATATTTCTGCAGATAAATGGGAAGGAAATAGTAAGGGAATACTAAAAATAATAATAAGGGAATAAGCATTTATATAGTGCCTGTGTGGTACTAATATCATCTCATTTGGTCTTCATAACAATCCAGCAAAGCAGGTACTATTATTACCTCCATTCTACAGTTGATGAAACTGACACAAACGGGTTCAATATTTACCAGTGTCATATAGTCTGTAACTATCTGAGGTCATTTTAGAACTCAGATTTTCTAATCCAGGCTGAGTACTCTTTCCACTGTATCTATATGCCTCATAAACAGCTGTTTGGCTTGCCTCATAGACAGAAGGGGATTCTCTCCCCTCTCCCACACTTTATTTATTTGAAGATAACGTCTATATTATTTTCTAAGTACATAGTAAGAACTAGGTAAATACCCTTTCCTTGCTTACTGTGAGCAGGACATAAAACTCAAAGTTACTATGGGCCACAGGTCTGACAACAGAATTAGGAAGAATTAAAATCACAAACATAGGATTTAGAAGAGTTAGGAGAAACAATGTGTTATTGGGGTTAATAGATGTTAGAAAGAAATGCAGAAAAGAACATGGTTAATGAAAAGAGAAAGTTCTAATGAGTTTGAACATTGTTTTTCTAAGCATAGGGTGGGGCTGACAAGTTCTTTCTCCATCCTTGCCAAACAAAACATAAACCATCCTTGATGGATAAAGAGTAGATTTCACTGAACTAAGAGTTAGTAGCTGAGGAAGGTTGTTACTAAATTAGGGAATTTTTCTAGGGAAGAATTATAAGGGGAAGTTCCAGAAAAAAAAATGGATCCGATTTCTTACTTTCCTAAGACAGCAATTAGTAGAAGAATATCAACAACTTAAAACAAACTAAATTTAAAAAATTCATCTACTCCAGATTTTGAAAGAATATAAAGTATACAATGAGATGGGGGTGAACCTTATTCCTCAGGACTCCTAAGTTTAGCTACTGCAGTTGAAGACATGATTAAGTTACAGCATCACAGTTAGAGACAATATTTGTTCCACAGTTTGAAAGGCAATGACTTTATTTTATTTTTTGAAAAAAATTTATAGTGAACTTGTTGGAGACAGAAAAATGCACATGCGGCTTTTTGGTTACATCTGTCTATTCAGAAGCAGTATTGATTCAATTTACTGCCTCTTTTTTTTTTTGGTAGCTTTTGTTTTGATATGTACATCTGAAATTCCACATATCAAAATTTTAGATATAAATTGGCTGGCAAAAGTTTCTGTGGACCATCATCAAAAGCAAACATTTAAAGAGTTGTAACTACAAAGAAAAACAGTTCTTGCTCTCAAAAAGCTTATATTCTAATTGGAGAAGGCTATAAACAAAAGGGAGCTAGAAAGGGGGTGGGGGTACCATTATAGGTGCAAGGTTTGGGGGATGATTTATAGGGAGAAAAGAAGGAAAAGGGAGAGCTAGAGGCTGTTGTAAGTTTATTTTCTTCCTTAGAGAAAAAAATATTCATTTGGAACAGAGATTTTTTTGACGTAATGACATGATTATTTATGAAATTAAAATAAAACAAAATAAGACACCATCTTTTGTCTTGTTTCACTTGGATATTATTTTTGTAGGCATGCTATACCAGTAGCTATTCAAATTTTAAAATACTTAAGACATCCAAAAAACAGCGAAAGTAACACACAAACCAGGTTAAAAGTTGCTTATTCAATTACACTCTTCGCGAAAGAAATTATTCTTTCAGACTCTGTTTTTAGCTGGGCGTGGAAAGGTAATTTTCCCCTTTAGCTGGGAATTTGGTGAGAGGCCAAAGGGAACACCCATGGCAAGTCAACATAATTATGAGAGGATTCACCCTGAATCAGTTGGTTCCCATGAATAGGCTGAGATTTATTCATTTGTTTTCGGTTAAAAAAAAAGAATTTAAACATAAACTTCTTTTTAAGTAATGGTAGATGGAAAGGGGGCATATTTCTTTCTGTACAAAACTGCTAAGTGGATGTGCATGGATGTGTTCTAAAAGAGAAAGGATTTGTCAACAGAGCAGATTCTATCTGTCTTCAGAACTTTGAATGTAGCTCAGGGATAATTAGGTCAGTGTTTTGGTAGTTCAGAGTTTAGCCCTTGTACCAGGTCCAAAGTTTGAAGCTCTCCCCCAAATGGCTCCAATGTAACTTCTTAAAGGAAATAGTGGAGTTGGGGAAAGGAGAGGCCATCGGAAGGGTAAGGTTGTAATCCTGTCTCTTCTATCATATGGCTCTGAGACTTTAGGTCAAGGCAACTCTCACTCTTCTGGGCCTCTGCTTTCTCATCTATAAAATGAAGGAGTTAGCCAAGGCAATGATATCTAAGTGCCCCACCAGATCTAGGATTCTATGGATTCATTTGGTCGATGACCCTAGGATGGAAGCCTCTCTTTTGGCTCTAGATTTCATTGAAATAGTGAGAAAACAGTTGATGATGTGATGGGATAATACCTTAAAAAGGGCTCACACAAACATTGCTTGGAAAAAAATAGGTATAAATGTGACACTTGGAAAAATATTACATATTCCCTTCTCTTGAGATGCTTAACATGTTAACGTGAGAATTCTTTGAAGAATTTCTAAAACTATGGTTTCCTTTCAAAACTGAAGAAATTGTTTGTGAATTTTCTGTTGTTCATGAGAGGTATCATGAGTTTCTCAGAGGTTCCAGAAAACACAGCTGCCAGCAGTCTGTAATAATGCTTGTTATAAAGCTCTTTATACAAGGCCTTGCCCCTGTCTCACAAAACACCACCACACTCATACTTCCCAACCCCACCATGCCATTCAGACTCCACTTCCAGACCCCTCACTCCAAAAACTTTCAACCATAATGTCTTGCCAAGGCTATCTTCTAAAAGCTTTCTATAGACAGTTGCCTAAAATGGTTATTTAATTTGCTACTTATTCTATGAATAAGAGACCCAGTCCTGCCCATCAGACTGGTGAAAAGTACACCAGCAATTAGCCTGGAAGAAATACAAAAGGCAGAGCCTAAGCATTGTCATTTAATTGACAAGAACTATTAGATTTATTTACTATGTGGGTATAATTACCAAGGTCATAGATGCATTATGCTTATGTAATACTGAAGAAGTGATCCCAGCATAGTTCATTTCAGTGCTTTATTTTCTGGCAAGAATGTTTATTTGTGTTGGGGAAGAAAAATTCTTGATTCATATCTGTAAAACAAATACTTCTTTGAATGCTAGTTGATGAGAGCCATAGGTATTCAAATTAGTCTTAGGAATTTTGTGTGTCTTTTTGAGTTGAGTTGAATTACAAAAGAACAGAGACATTGTTATTATGGTCCAGTTGTCTAGTCACTCTCTATGACCCCATTTGGGGGTCTTCATGACCACATTTGGGGTTTTCTTGGCAAAGACACTGAAGTGGTTTGCCATTTCCTTCTTCAGCTCATTTTACAGATGAGGAAACTGAGGCAAACAGGGTCAAGTGACTTGCCCAGGTTCACACAGTTAGTAAATGTCTGAGGCCAGATTTGAATTCAGGGATGAATCTTCTGACTCCAGGTCTGGCACTCCATCCACTGCAACACCTAGTGCAGAGCAGCTGTTCCCAATTCAAAATTTGGCAAAATGTTTTCTATGAGTAAGATTGACAATCCTTCAGGATGTTTGCCTAAAGAAAGATGAAGACCTTTGTCTCCAGCAAGATTATGAGACATTCTACACATCACTCCTCCATTCTGTATTGCTTATCTGGAAAACAATGCAAAATCAGAAAGCCTTTGAACTTCTTAGGAAGAAGACGCAGTACAAATATAAGGAATTATTTTGAGTTGATATAGGCATCCTGTTATTGATGATCTTTATATTTATTAATAATTACTTTTTGTTTCTCCAGGCATTTTTACAGGGTCTCTTTGGTTGTCATCATATGTTTACTGCTTACTATATGCAAAGCATTCTGCTAGTCCTTACATGGGATAAAAAGATGAGTAAGATTTATCATCAGATCGTAATTTTAATTAGACAGAATCTTCGAGATCATCTAGTCAAGGCCCATCTTTTTCTAGATGAGACCACCGAGGCCCAGAGATTGTGTGACATACTCAAGGTTTCACAAGTAACAGAATTCAGATCCAGGTTCTCTGATCTCAAGAACATTCCTTTTTCTACTATGTCAACAATTTCCTTTTTTGCTTTGATCTTGGTTCATTCATGCTGTTTAGTCTAATCTCTACTTTTATATTTCCTTTTCCTTTAATTTAAATTAAAAGTTTTAGTAAAAAATGTTATTCAAATGTATTTAAGTTTATTGATTGCAAGGGTCTGGCATCTCTCTCAGGACTTAGCAAGGCCTAAGTAGCAAGAGAAAACAGAGCTATGTGACTAAAGTCAAAGGCACACAATGAAACGTTTTAGTTTCTCATCAACTGTATTTTTTTGGGGGGGAGGGGGGTTCTGACTGGTTTCCTTGCGTTGTACAGTACTTTCACTATAGCATCAGAAAAAATCAAAGTAAGATGTGTTCTGGGTAGAATTCAGCCTGATCAATAAATAGATAGTTATGAAAAGGAAGATGCATAAAATGGTTTTTTTCTATCCCAAGTGAGCAAAAAAAAGTAAGCCTATACTTCAGCACGCTTGGATTCCAAACCACATGACTGTCTGACCAATAAGCTAGAAGAATGTGGTCTAGAGAGATACAGTGATATGGATGTATGCAGAATTGCAGCTAAAGAAAGATGAATGATTCTATGGATTCCAGACAAGAATTGAGAGTCTTAATAATATAAAAGCCAGAGTAGTAGGAAATAAACTTTAGTATGAACCTATTTTATTTCACTGTAGGTCAGCCGAATAGTATATTAAGATTTCCAAAAGAATCAGTAACCTCTTTGATTCAGGGCATGGTGTCATAACTATATAGACAAAATAAAATTAAACTGATTTGACATATCAGAAAAAGGAAAATTAAAGATAAGAAAGTACAAAAATCATCATTAGGTCATTGTAGTTGCACTTTGAAAAAAGCCAAATTTTTTAGTATGAATTACAAGCAAGTATGTCTAATTAATGTATTTATTACAGAAATTTTGCATTTCATAGACCAGAAAATATCCGATTCAGAACTGAGGTTGATCTTTGAAATCAACTACTCCAGCTCCCTCCAGACGAAGAAACTGAGACCAGCTAATAATATACTTAATCATTTAGCCTATTTATTCCTTCTTGAATTTAGATACCAAAAGGCTTTTCAGTTTTAATTCATTAGCCATGTTGAAAACTGGGCTAAGCCCAAGTCACTCTCATGTTTAGTTTGATTCTACCCTAGAGCAAAGGAGGAGAGAAGTTTATTTTGTAGCTTTTCTTTCTTGCCACTCCCTGTTCTTCTTTGCAGAAACCTGCTGTGGCAGCCTCATTTTGGACTTAACTTGAGGAAACAAGTGGATACACTTTAAATGCCAAATGCCAGCAAATTTTTAGCTTGTTTCTGTGATGGGACAGTATCCCATTTTTCCTCCCTGCTGGCATTTTTTTTTTTGTGGCACATCTGCTGAACACTATGTCCTACTCTCTGCAGAGTATGCATACGCAACACACCCTATCAGTAGTCTTCTCCCTGTCTTTGCTCAGGGTATCCCCAAGACTGGAATGCACTCTCTTCTCGTTGCTCTCTTAAGATTCCATAGCCTCCTTCAAGACTCCTTTAATAATCAGCCTTTCCTGACCCATTATCTCCACCTTCTCTGTAAGTGTTCTCTGCCATCTCAAATTATCTGGTCTTTGCTAATCTATGTATAAAGTGAACATCCCAGCAGCATCTCGGAGGGAAAAACAGCAGTTTCCTTTTCATCTTATCCCTCCAATGACTTGTCCATAATAGCAGCTTAGTAAATATGTATGTGTATTTTTTAAAATGGAATTCCTTTGAAATTTCAACCTAAGATGACTTGAGCAATCTTTGTCAATGGAACGCAGGGAACATGTTAAAACTTTAAAAAAGTTAATGGCATAGTAACTAGAAGACAAAATATAAAACAATTTTATGGTAAAATAGGAAAGAAATGGACCCAAATTAAATCTTAAATCTGTTTTCAATGAAAATATGTTCCTTATTTTTTTTTCTAGAAGTGAAAGTGTATTCCTTAAAAAGAACAGTATTTTAGTTTCCCTCCTAGCCATATGGTAATATTTCAATTCTAATATCTTCCCATTTTCTAAAACTTTCCTTCCTTTCCCCTAGACCCAGGTTATCTTCCCTGCTTCCTTGGTATATAATGACAAGGTCAGTTTGGCTTTATTTCTTTTCCTCCACATCAAAATATTTCCATTTTTTTCATTAAGCTGTCTAAGACCCAGTTATTCTTCAGTTTCCCAAATATCCATTCCTCTGCCATTATCTCCTTCTTCATTGGTCTCACAGCTCTCAATCTCTCTTTTTGAGTTTATCCCAAGACTCTGTAGCCAAGATAACCCTTTTTTCCCTATTTCTTTTTCTCTGAATCATCTTGAAAGCATTTCTATTAGCTGTTCACCTTTCCTCTCCTCTCTCAATTCTTTCTTTTCCCCAGTATTTTCTTTATGCTATAGTCAGTTATATGTTCTCCTTAGTCCTTTTGCCATCTTCCATTATTATCTGTCTTCATGCTTTCTGCTTTACCACCAGTGGTGTGTTGGAGCTAACTTCAAACAAAATTGTTAAATTTTCAGTGTGCACATTTATACCTCAGAAATCTGCAAATGCTATAAGTCAACACTTGATTTTTTTTGTTGATTGCCTAGAATTAAGAAAGTGATAGAGAAAATGTTAATAGTGCAGATTAAACTTAAAAGTGTGTTGTGCAAACTTTTTTTGGAGAACTTGTCATTAAATATTTACAAGCATGTTCCTGCATGCAACTTTTCATGCCTGAATCATAATATTTTCCATCAGAGACATCTAACTTTCCCTTTATTGTTGTCTCCCTTTATATCTCATTTCTTCTTAAAACCTTTTATGTTGCATTTGGCAAAGGATGGAATGGATAAGCCCATTTCCCCTCCTTATCAAAGTTTATATTTACAGCCAGCCTGCCTAATGATTGTAGAGGTCTTTCACAGGACCATGGATGTAGAGTTAGAAAGTACCTAGAAAGATCTAACCTCCCTCATTTTGAGATGAAGTCCGGAGAGTTATATAACCAGGAAATATCAGAGATAGAATTTGAATCTAGGTCTTCCTGACTTCAAATCTAGGATTCTATGCCGGGTTCTTTCTTTAGAGTCATCATCAATATATGGGATAGAAATTAGGGTTCATATTTTTAAAAATTAATTTATTTTTAGTTTTCAGCATTTTCTTCCACAAGATTTTGAGTTCCAAATTTTCTCTCCATCTCTTCCCTCCACCCACCCCATAAGACTGTGCATTCCAATTACCCCTTCCCTCAATCTGCCCTCCCTTCTATCACACCTCTCCCTTTTCTCATACCTTTCCCTTCTATTTTCTTGTAGGGCGAGATAGATTTCTACACTCCATTGCCTGTATATCTTATTTCCCAGTTGCATGTAAAAACAATTGTTAACATTTGTTTATAAAACTTTTCAGACTTCTCTCTTTTCCTCCTTCCCCATCCATCCCCACTAAGAAGACACAATTCAATATAGATTATACATGTGTAGTCATGCAAAATATTCCCATAGCGGTCATGATGTGAAAGGCTAACTATATTTCCTTCTATCCTGTCCCCCAATTACTATATTTTCTCTTTTGACCTTGTCCCTCCTCAAAAGTATTTACTTCTAATTACCTCTTCCTCCCATTTGTCCTCCCTTCTATCATCCCCCACACATTTTTCCCCTTCCCCCCCTACTTTCCTGTAGTGTAAGATAGATTTTCATACCAAATTGAGTGTGCATGTTATTCCTTTCTTAAGCCAAATCCAATAAGAATAAGGTTCACTCTTTCCCTCTCACCTCCCTCCTCTTCCACTCCATTGAAAAAGCTTTTTCTTGACTCTTTTATGTGAGAGATTATTTACCTTATTCTATTTCTCCCTTTGTCTTTCTCCCAATATATTCCTTCCACCTTAATTTTATTTTTTTTGGATATCATCCCTTCATATTCAACTTACCCTGTGCCCTCTTTCTATGTGTATATAATCCCTCCAACTACACTAATATTAAGAAAAGCCTGAAGAGTTACAAATGTTATATTTCCATGTAGGAATGTAAACAGTTCAACTTTAGGAAGTCCCTTATGATTTCTCTTTCCTGTTTACCTTTTCATGCTTCTCTTGATTCTCATATTTGCAACTCAAATTTTTTATTCAGATCTGGTCTTTTCTTCAAGAATGCTTGAAAATCCTCTATTTCATTGAATGACCATTTTTTCCCCCATGAAATATTATATTCCGTTTTGCTGGGTAGGTGATTCTTGGTTTTAATCCTAGCTTCTTTGACCTCTGGAACATCATATTAAAAACTCTCCGATCCCTTAATGTAGAAGCTGCTAGATCTTGTGTTATCCTGATAGTGTTTCCACAGTACTTGAATTGTTTCTTTCTGGGTGTTTGCAATTTTTCTTCTTGACCCGGGAGCTCTGGAATTTGGCTATGATATTGCTAGGAGTGTTTCTTTTGGGATCTCTTCCAGGAGGTGATCAGTGGATTCTTTCAGTATCTATTTTGCCCTCTAGTTCTAGAATATCAGGGCAGTTTTCCTTGATAATTTTTTGAAAGATGATGTCTAGGCCTTTTTTTTTGTCATGGATTTCAGGTAGTCCAGTAATTTTTAAATTGTCTCTCCTGTATCTATTTTCCTTGTCAGTTGTTTTTCCAATGAGATAATTCACATTGTATCCTATTTTTTCATTTCTTTGACTTTGTTTTATAATTTCTTGATTTCTCAGAGTCATTAGTTTTCATCTTCTCTTTCTAATCATTAAAGGAATCATTTTCTTTAGTGAGCTTTTGGACTTCCTTTTCCATCTGGCCAATTCTGTTTCTTAAGGCATTCTTCTCCTTATTGGTTTTTTTTTCTTATCTTGTTTGCCATTTGGGTTACTCTATTTTTTTAAAGTGCTATTTTCTTCAGCATTTTTTGGGGTCTCCTTTAGCAGTATTTAACTCATTTTTCATGATTTTCTTGCATCATTCTCATTTCTCTTTCAAATTTTTGCTTCAAATTTTTTCTCTTACTTAATTTTCAAAGTCCTACTTGAGCTCTTTCATGGCCTGAGACCAATTAATATTTTTCTTGGAGGCTTTAGATGGAGGAGCTTTGACTTTGTTATTTTCTTCTGTTTGTATATTTTGGTCTTCCTTGTCACCAAAGTAAGATCCTGTAGTCTGAATTTTTTCCTGTTTTTTGCTCATTTGCCCAGCTATTTCCTTGACTCTTGAGCTTTTTGTCAAGGTAGTTTTCTGCTTCCAGTGGGGTGGGAGGGGTGTACTGTCAGCTGCTTGATCCCCCCACAATCTGTGAGCCTAGAGCTCCAGAAACAGCTGCTGCCTCTACCCCTGCTGCAGCTGCCATGTACTCCTCCACTGCCCTGGGACCGGGGCTGGACCACTCTACTCTCTCCCACAGGTCCAACACATTTTTTCCACTGACTTTCCAATTTGTCCTTGATGTTTTGGAGTTGTGAAGTCTGGAAACTGCCACAGGTGCCAGATATTCAGTCCCCTGAATCTCAGGTCCCATCTGTGCCAAGGTAGCCCATGCTGGACTGCACTGTGCTCCCAGTGCAGTGCAATAGACGCTTTCTGTGGACCTTCCAGGCTTTCTTGGGCTGGAGATTTGCTTCACTCTGTCATTCTGAGGGTTCTGCAGCTCCAGAATTTGTTTAGAATCATTTTTTGCAGATGTTTGGCTGGTTTGGAGGGGAGAGCTCTAGCAATCCTCTACTTCTACATAAGGTTCATATTTTTAAAACATTATGTTTTGAATTCACATTATTTTATTATATGTAATAATGTTATGTGCTATATTAAATTCCTAAATATCTAAAACAATTCCTTGTACATGGCAAAGTGAATATTTAATCAAATAAGATAACGAATGTGAAGTTTTGCAAATTATAAAGTACTACAAAAGTGTTATTTATAATGATATTTAGTTATTTAATAACTATTTTCATATATGTAAGAAAAATATATGCATACACAATTTAATGCGTTTCATATATATCTGTGTATACATGAATGTATGCATGTATACATATTCATATATGGATGTATGTATATGAACATGAGTGTTCACAAAGTGGAAGCAAATGGTTTTTCAGTGAATCAACAGCATGGCAGTCATGCTTATTCCCATTTCCTACTCTTTCTTTCCATATTGATACCATATGAACAATTCTTTTAATGTCCTCCTACCTCCATTCTTTCCTACCCTCTAATGAATGCATGGAGTCAATGCCATTATTGTGACTATAACCCTGAACCCCCAGCTGACCTTCCTTCCCTACCTCCATCTTAGAAAATATTTCATTCCCGTTAGAACAGCAGTGGAGGAAGTTGAATAGAAAAGGCAAAATAACAAAAATAGGGTCACAAGGAAAATAGTGGGAGAAGAGTAAAAGAAGGGAGAGGAAGGAAAAAATTATCAGGTAGCCCAAGAAAAGAGAAGATGAAATGTATGTCCTGCAAGACTAAGGAAAGAGCTTGTCTTTGTGCCTACTGGCCTTCAGTGATGAGCCTGCTCCTTGACTGGTCATACTACACACTTATGATTTATGATATTGCAAGTAAGCATCACTTTTCCATGCTTGTGACTCAGAAATCTGCAATTGCTTTCCTTGCACAAGACCCATAAAATATAAATTAAAATAACTGGTGCAAGGTTAGGAAATGACACCAATAAAGATTTAATTATAGTACAATATACTTTTGGTTACCAGCAGTGATAAAAAAAGTCTTAGATAGGAATATTACTTCAGATAAACACTGTAGTACCCAGAGATTTATCTAAGCCCTTTGATACTCCTCAAAACAACAAAGAAATTATTGGAAAATCAATCATCAAGCATAGAACCCTGGACAAACATGTTCATGCATTGGACACTCAAATATTTCTGGAGAATGGTCCTATCAGATACCCTTAAGGCCAGCAATGAACGTTTAATTAAGCCTGAGGCTTGAGAGCCAAGAGGAGGAAATCTTCTCTTTGTTTCTTTTTGACTGTGAACCAGACTTATGTTCAGTTTTTTGGAAAAATCTCAGGAGCCAATTCATGTTAGAAGTCTATTGTCAGCTATGTCAAGTCTGAATGTGGCACTCTATTTTTTGATGGCTATTTGAATGTATTTATGATCACACACAATAATTTATTTCCTGCCTTGATGGAGGTCCTATAAAGAGGAAGATCAACTGTTATCTTTTATTTTTTTAAAAATAAAGTCATTTACCAATAGCTATGAAGTGACTTTTCACCCTGAGCTGTCATTGCTCTTGCAAGCATGGCTGACAATATTTATCCTATCCATGATGATAAGCTCTCTAATCCCAGAAGAGGCTTTAATCACCAGGTCTCAGATCAGAAAATGACCTTTTTAAGGAAGTCTGTAGAGTATCTACTTAAATCAAATTGTGCCCTGCATTTAACAGACATTTAAAAATTCAGGGTTGAAATGCATAACTGACAGTTTTGTTCTTATGGTCAAGATAAATATAAAATATACATGAAGTACCAAGGGTTATTTTTATCTATCAAACATTGTTGAAATGCATCCCCATGTATCCCACAGCCCTGCAATGACCTTTGTTATCATCACTATGAGTAAAGAAGGTCAAGGAAAATATTGTAGATTTTATAGTGATAGAAGAAGGACATCAAGATATTGACTATAAGCACCATTTAAATAATTTGGGGTCTAGACTATGCTTTAAGTAGAAATCCTTTAGTAAACCTGGTATAAAAATGAACATAGTATTCATAACTGAAATAGATCTGCATTGCTAATTAGTCACATTTGTCAGGAAATGTGGTAATATTTTCTGTCTGGTCTGACTGCTTGGGAGGGCAAGTACATATTTCCTGAGAATGCTGCCACCTTCAGGAAGTTCACTTTTCTGGATGTGGTCAGTTAGGATGCTGGTGATGGGTAGGGGAGAGGGTAGGAGGGTTATTTACCCTCCATCCAGATTATAATTTTTAATATGGCAACAGAGGAAAAAATATCCTTCTTGATGTTTTTCATAGGTGAATTCCTTTAAGAAGAAATTTTAGTGAGATTTATCATTTTTTTAAAAAGCCAACTGACTTTTCTAGATAAAATAAGCATGTATTGCTTTGATCAATTCTTGAATATTCCCTTGTATTTGATCTAGATGAAGCAAAGAAATATCCTTAGCACCTATTTAAATAGTCTAAATAATATCAGTGCTTCAGAAAGAGGACTTGGGATAAAGCAAAGTTGAAAATATTACCAGATTTTCCTGGTCTGATTCATGGACCCAGTAAATAATCATAAGTCATTTAAAGGGAAATTCTGAATCAAAATTACATGATTTTATTTTCAAAATCATGTTTTGTTCAATGCTGTATCTAGAAGTCATTGATGTTCTGACTGATTTTGGCTTACTGCTTAAGCTCAAACTATATTTTAATTGTAATTATTATATTTGTGATTTACCTTTGTAAACTAAATTGATAAGTGGATTTTAAAATTTGTAAATCTACTTAAATTAAGGATGAATCAATATTGGTTATCAGTAAATCCCTCTACATTATAATATTCATGGTCTCGTCCCAGGAAACAGTCATTTTCTTTAAAGTACATGCTAATATCAGAGATATTGACAGCCTGGTATAACTATGCAAATATAACTTCTTTCTACATCCTCTGAGGTGAGCTTAAAGGGGAGAGGAAGAGTTGCTTTTCTATTGTATTGTATCTGAAATATTTGTTTGCAAAGGCTTCACTTTCTAGTCTAGCATCACAACTGGTATTCTATTAAGGACCAAATCCTCTGGAATGCCACTGTATCTGTAGCAGATTGGTCAACATCCTAGCTTATTTCTTGACATCCTTACCTTATAAGAGTAAAATACTCTATTTTGGTTAATAAAAGAGAGACTTTACTGAATATGATTCTTTGAACTGTTGATGAATAACAGTAGTAGGGAAGGCAATTGGTATAGAACTAGAGAGGTTAATCTTAATATCTTGTTGAATCTATCCAAAGGATTGTTGAAAGTCTAATTTCTAAGATTTAAAGTATAGGGTAAAGGTACAAACTAGGGAGACACATAGCCTGAAGGTTACATGGTGCCAGACATCAAAATAACTTGTAGAGTTGCTCCCTTCGGCAGCAGATTACCATATATTCCTTAAATGGTGACTCTTAGCCTGGGATTCATCTTCCTAGGGTTGTTGCCAGGGTAATATCCCTTCTTTCTTCACCATTGCTTTCTATTCTTTATCTTCTTTTTTCTCCTTGCCAACTATTCACCTTCCAATGTTGATGCTTTCTTCTCCTCATTTCCTCCTGTCCCCTTAGCTTGTAGTGATACTTTTCCATTTCTCATTCTTTCAATGCCACTTGTGAGGTTGGGAGGAGATGGGGCAATATCCCTGATGGATCTCTGTCACCTGACTCAGGACTATAGGAATTCCTGTCATTCTACCCACATGCTCCATGGACTAGTTCCCATACCATCACTTTTGCTACAAAGAACCACTCTTGCCTGCTTTAACTCCAATGTCGATAGTTGCCTAAGTAGACATTGGGGATCACCTTGAACTACAGTCCTACTATTCCTGAAGTTTGTCTCTTCCCATAGATGAGCAAGCAGTGCTTTGATTCTTCTAGAAGTAGGTGAAGAAGATGCTGGAGATACCTTTGTCACATAGCAACTTTCTTTCTTTTTGGATCAGAAACTCCCCACCTTCCCTACCTTCTCCTTAACTAAGACATATATGGTGGATAAGGTGGATGCCACCCCCATATCTTAGTTCAGTGTTCAAAGGTGGCTAAGTCAGTCCTAGGGCATTCTGGTCTCTCATTGCTTATCCTGAAGCAGTGATCCCAAGGGATAAAATCTATTAGCTGGACAGTTCCAGATAGTGTTTGTTGACCAAGTGCCATGTGGGCTGCTCAGCATTTTTGTATTAGTATCCATACTTTATCATGTGACTCTGTGGAAAGATTTCTGTTATTCTGTCCATTTCTTCTCTTTTGAGTTTTCTTATAGATTAGCATTTTAATGACTACAAAGTGTCTGGATATGCTTAAATATATTTTATGTCTAAAAGAAAAAGATAATTCCACAATATTATTTTCCACTATAGTTTTATTTTTATAAAGAATTCATCCCTTTGTTAAAGGATTATTTTTCATCTTCCTATCATGTCAAGGAGAGATCAAAGATCAGACTACCCACTCTATCATATTATGAGATTATACCTCTTTACTCTCACAGCCCCACATGCCAGATGATAGGAGCTTGTCATTCTATTTTTTAAAATAGTATTTAAATTTTTCCCCAATTACATTTCAAGAAAATTTTTAGCATTCATTTTTATAAGATTTTGAATTCTGAATTTTCTTCCTTCCCTTCCTCCCTCACTCCTTTTCCTCCCCTCTTCCAAAAATGGTAGGCAATTTGATATAGGTTATACATATGCTATCATGTAAAAGGTATTTCCAAAATTGTAACCGTTGTTAAAAAATGGACAGAAAGGAAAAAATAACATGAAAAAGAATAAAGTAAGCTGATCTGCATTTAGAGTCTATCAGTTCTTTTTCTGGATGTGAATAGCATTTTCCTTAATGAGTCCTTTGTACTTGTCTTGGATCATTGTGTTGCCGAGAAGAGCTGAATCATTCGTTGTTGATCATCCGTCACACAATGTTACTGTGTACAGTGTTTTCCTGGTTCTGCTCATTTCATTTTCCTTCAGTTTGTATAAGTCTTTCCAGATTTTTCTGGAAATTTGCTGTTCATCATTTCTTATTGCACAATAGTATTCCATTTCATTCATATGCTGTTGCTTGTTTAGCCATTCTCCAATTCCTCAACAGTGCATTAGTGTCCCAGTTTCCCGACATCTCCAACATTCATCATTTTCCTTTTCTGTCATATTAGCCAATCGGATAGGTGTGATGTGGTGACTGAGAGTTGTTCTAATTTTCATTTGTCTTATCAAAAGTGATTTAAAACATTTCTTCCTTGATATCTTCATCTGAAAATTGCCTACTTGTATTCTTTGACCATTTATCAATTGGGGAATGGCTTGGGTTGTTATAAATTTGACTGAGTTCTCTATATATCTGAGAAATAAGGAGGATTCTGGTTTTTGATCCTCTCTGCTTTCCCTTTCCATTTTATGGGAAAGTTCATCTCTTTCACATTTATGATGACTAACTATATATTTCCCTTCATCCTATTTTTCCTCCTGCTCATTCTCTCTCCTTTCACCCTTTTCCTCCTCACCAGTGTTTTGATTCTTTCTGTCACCTTTCCCAATTTGCCCTCTCTTCTGTCAGTCCCTCCATCCCCTTTACTTCATTTGCTCTCCACCTACTTTCCTGTCAAGTAAGACAGATTTCTATATTTAACTCATTGTGTATATTATTCTCTCTAATGAGAGTAAGGATCAAGTGATGTGCATCGACCATCCTCCCATCTTTCCTTCCACAGTAATAGGGTGTTTTGTGCCTTTTCATGTGAAATAACATACTCCATTCTGTCTTTCCCTTCCTTCTGTATTCAATGTACTCCTCTTTCTCATCTCTTAATTTTTTTTTATGTCATTCCCTCAAATTCAACTTATACCCTTACCCTCTGAATATGTATATTCCTTCTAGCTGTACTATTAGTGCTACCATTTTTAAGAATGACAAGAATCATCTTCCCATGTAGAGATGTAAACAGTTCAATTCCATTGAACTCATCATGTTTTCTTTCCTCTTTTTACATTTTGGTCTTCTCTTGTGTCTCCATAATGGAGATCAAATTTTTTTGTTCAGTTCTGATTTTTTTCTTATGAAAGTCTGAAATCCTTCTATTTCATTGGATGGCCATCTTTCCCTCCTTGAAGTTAAGTATTATGCTTAATTTCACCATGTAGGTGATTCTTGTTTGTAGTCCTAGCTCCTTTGTCTTCCAGAATATCATGTTCCAGGACCTCCTATCCTTTAATGTTGTTACTGCTAAGTCCTATGTAATCCTTATTGTGGCTCCCCAATATTTGAATTGTTCCTTTTTGGCTACTTGCAGCATTTTTTCCTTTACCTGGTACTTCTGAATTTTGGCTAAAATGTTCCTTGGAGTTTTTATTTTGGGATCTCTTTTCTGAGGTGATCAATGGAATCTTTCAAGGACTATTTTGCCCTCTGGTTCCAGGTTATCAGGACAGTTTTCCTTGATAATTTCTTGAAAGATGCTTTCCAGATTCTTCTTTTGGCAATGGCTTTCAGGTAGTCCAATAATTCTGACATTGTCTCTCCTGGATCTACTTTCCAGGTCAGTTGTTTTTCCAATGAGGTATTTTACATTTTCTATTTTTCCATTCTTTTGAATTTATTTGATTGATTCTTGATGTCTCATAGAGTCATTCGAATCCACTTGCCCAATTCTAACTTTTAAAGAGTTGTTTTCTTTTTCTAAGCTGTTTTTTTTGGTAATTCTCTTGCATCATTCTCATTTCTTTTTCCAATTTTTATTCTCCCTCTCTTGTATGGTTTTTTACTTCCTTTTCAGCTCTCCCATGAGTTCTTTCAGGGCTTGTGTCCACTTCCCACTTGCCTTTGGGGCTTTGCTTGTAGGGGTTTTGACATCGTTGTCCTCTTCTGAGTTCTTGTCTTGATCTTCCCTGTGATAACTTTCTACGGGCAAATTCTTTTTTGTTGTTTATTGATCATATCTTTTTACCTTTTCCCTTTCTTTTAAATTTGAGCTCTGCTCCCGGGGTGCAAGGGGCACTCATTCAGTCATCTTGTGCCAGGGGCTGTAGGTCCTTTACCTGATGCTGCCCTGATGCTCCTGGGGACCCTCATACCTGATGATGGGCTGAGGAGAGAAAATGGGTGTGACTGGCTCTGCTGGAGGCTGTAGGGGTCGGGCAGCTTACCTGGTGCTGAGCTGGGGTCCTGGAGCCGGTGCCAGGCATGGCTGAGGTAGGTTTCTTCATTTCCTCAGGGCTGTACTGAAGCATTCGGTGGTCTAGCCCCTAGAGGCTGCCTGTTTGTCCAGTGCTGTGCTAGAGCACACATTGACCTCAGAGCTACCCATTCCCCTGGTTATGCTGAAGCATGTGGAGGGGTCCTGGTATTGGTATTTGACTGCTCTCCCACACTGGGACTCAGAATCTACCATTAGTTTACTGAAGTAGGGCTTGTTGCTGGCTTGCTGGGATGCTTCTCTTTCTGGACTGTGCTCCTCTTTTCCCTGAGTGAGACAGACCTTTTCTGCCAATTTTCCCAGTTTCTTGTGCTAAAATATTTTTTTTTACCCTGTCTTTTTGTTGGTTGTGCTGCTTCAGGATCTGTTTTGGAGTACTATTTTATGATTTTTTTGAGGTGAATATGGGTGAGTTACAGTGATTTACTGCTTACTTTGCCATCTTCCTTCTCAAACGTTTCCACTTTTATTTTTGAAAGCTTAATAGCACAGTATTTCAATCATATTTTCAGTTAAAATGACTTTCTTCAGATAGCATGTGACCCTAACTACCATCTTATACTAACATTTTTAAAGAAAATATAGACTGAACTACAAGCACCAAATTTCCAAATAATCTCTTGGAATCTATTTTCAAATTCAGGAATCCCTGTACTGTAATGTCCTAGGCTAGATCAACTAATGATTCCAGATGCAAATTGACATGGAATGAAGCATTCATCTTCTGCAAGAGGGGAAAAAAATGAATGAGACTCTAGGCCAGAAGAAAAAGAGGATGGGCATGTGTTGTTTCCTTTAACCGGAAAACAACATAGTACTGGTCAGTGAATATTCCAAGATTAAAGGGAAGGATTTGTCAAAAATATGGCCATGTAATGCAGCTGTAAATTGGTTTGTATGACAAAGTGAAAACTATGACTTGATTGCCCTAAAACATGTCATTAGGACACCTATTTAATCCCACAATTTGGAATGATCATGAGGAGAGCCTGACTCCTCATAAAGAGAATTTAATTATACATGGCATGACAAAGACAAGCTCCTTGCCCTTAGGGGCCTACCATCTGAAATTGATGTAAAATGACCTATAGGATAGAGACATAGCCGGGTAAAGACATAAAATAAAAACATAAATAGGTATCAAGTATATACAGCCTAAACAAAGGGTCAGCTAGGTGATGCCTGGCCTGGAGTCAGGAAGATCTGAGTTCAAATCTAGCTTCAGACACTTACTAGCTTTGTGACTCCTGGCAAGTCACTTAACACTGTTTGCCTCAGTTTCCTCATCCAAAAAAATGATCTGGAGAAGGAAATGGTGAAACTACTCCAGCATTTTTGTCAAGAAAATTCCAAATGGGGTCATGAAGAGTAGGACACACCTCAACAGCAATATGATAGAGGAAACTGCATGTGAGAGTTGAAAAGCTAGGATCACCACACACTATGAATGCATATAAACAAAAATTTTAGAAGTAGATGAGGCCTTAAGACCATCTAATTCAATTTCTTTACTGTGGAACTTAGGGCCCCAAAGCCCAGAACAGCTAGGGGACTTGTTTAAGATCATATAGCTAATGATTGGCAGTTGTGACAGGGATGGATAAGGGGAAGGGTTGAGGTAGCAATTACCCACATACACCAGTGCTCTTGTTAGTATGTTAGACTGAGCTATGAACTTTGTAGCTGAAATGATTAGCAATAAAGTTTGTTCTTGAGTGGTAAGTAATGAGATACTCAGTAGTGGCATTGAAGGAAGTGAACAGCTGTAGACCTAACCAAGAAGAAGTTAGGGTTATCATTTAGCAGGGATGTAGTTAAAATGTTCATTAGATGAAGGGACCAGAGATCAGGCCCTACTTTTGTCACTATGTCACCTTGGACAAGTCACTTATGGCTGCTCAGACTTGTAGTTCCTCATTTGTAAAATGATCAAGATATTTTAAAATATCATCATACTGTATACCCTTCTAACTTTGTAATAAGTATATGGTAGTAAAAGTCCTACTTGAAAATATTTTTGGTTCACTTAACAAAACATAACAATATTAAAAATTCCCCAAATGTTTGATTACATATCAAAACTATGTCAGAATCTGTACATTTTCAATTTCATTTATTGAGTTTAGGGTTTATTTGAGGCTTTAAAAAATTTTTTTTACACATTTATTATACAGCTTAGCATTTGTCCTACCATGAGATTAATCTCTTACTGTCCATGCATAAAAGGAGGAAAGGAGTTAGAATCATGGATGCAAGGAGGAACAGGATAATGTTTCCCATGAAACTCAAAGATAAGCCTCAGTGAAGTCCTATAGAACAGTTCCTTTGAGAACATGTGCCTGCATACAAAATGATTGTGTTAGGAAAACAGCAGGGACTGGAGAAAGGAGAGGAATTACAGGCATGTGGGGTCTGAAGGAGACAAGACAGTGATGATGAACTCTAAGAATTCAACAGTCCCATCATGACCCTGATATCTCATCAGTAAAGGAGTGGAGACATTAAGCTTATGAAAGATGGGAAGATCAGGGAATGTTTAGAAGAAATTTAGATGCTTTGGGGGTTGGTGCATTTTATTCAATTAACCCTGTGAAGAAGGAGGTATAGATATTATTTTCTCTGTTGTAAGAGGGTGAGCCTCAGAAAGGTCATATGATATGCTCTAAATCACAAAGTTAGTAAGAAGCAGACATGGAATTAGAACAAATGTTTTTTGATATTTAGCCCAATGCTTCTTCTGACCTGCCTCCAGTCAACTGTCAAGTATTTGCACCATTTAAGGATTCTTAAACAAATATTAATTGAACAGGTGCTAGAATGTCAGCTACCCACAAGTCACCAATCAGTTGCTACTTGAATAAATGCCAATAGTAGAGTCTTCACAAAGGAAATTGAAAGTACTTGCTTTCTAGGAGTCCATTGTAGAAGAGCCAGTCTGCAAGAAGGCAGAGCTCTGCTCACATCCTGTGACCAACCTTTGAATATGTTACTCAACTGTGTCCTTTATTTCAGACTTACCAATTATTTCCTTTGGCAAAGCTAGTCAGGGTGTGTATTAGAAAGTCTTCTGGTGCCTCAAAAAAGGATGAAATTTAAAGATAAGCAATATCTTGGAAGTGATTGCTATTAGGCAAATTAAATTCCAAAAATGAATAGTTAATGTTCATTTTGCTTCTTTTTCATGACCCTGTCTTCTCTCAGATAGAATAAAGAACAAAAAATTGCCACATCCACAGTCACAATAAGCAAATTCCATTGTAACTGCATGAAAGTAAAGAGACTTGGTCTAGTGAAAAGGGTGCTGGACTTTGAATCAGAACACCTGTATTCTTATCCTGGCTCCAACATTTATTAGCTTTGTGATCATGGATAAGCCACTTAATCTCTTGGAGTCTCAGTTTTGGCATCAGCAAAATGGGGATAATACTTGCATAAGGATTATAAAGAGGAAAGTTTTTGGTTAATCCTAGAGTACTATGTAAACATGAGCTGTTATACTTTTTAATTCTACAAAAGAGCTATGCTTTCATTAGCATGGGTACTCCCTTCCTCGATGCATACCATAACCCCTCCACACCTTAGTAGATAGTCTTTGTAAGTTGCCGCATCCAAAGAAAGCAGCTGATAGCTGAGGGTTTGGGTGAGTCACTCCAAATTTAGCTAAGCTGATCCTCATACCATACCATACATAGGGAGTCCATCTCTGGGACCCTGTGTGAAGCCTTTCTAGCTTAGCATGCCATGCTCAAGTTTACTCTCTGCAGGCAGTGGCATTGAGACCTTAGAGTCCTCTTTACAGCATAATGTGGCGTTAGAACATGACCTTTGTTGGGGTAAGGTCATAAGAGGCAGTGTGGTGTAGTGGATAGAGAAGTGGCCATGTAGCTAGAAATACCTGGGTTCATGTCTTGCCTCTCACAGGGCCTGGATCTGTGCCCCTGGACAAATCTCTTAACCTCTCAAGGCTTCAGGCAATTCTCTAAGACTAAGTAGCATAAAAGGTGCTGATCTGCATTGCTAGAAGAGATTTGTCACTGGAATTTCCTTGAAATTAGTGAAATTATATCTCTATTCCAAAAAATAAAAAAGGACAGATTGAAGTAAGTGGTCTATCCTCATAAGATGGCCCCTGTATTCTACAGAAAAACAATGGTTTCTGTTTCTTCTGTGCACAATATTCTGCACATAGTAGGATCTTAGCAAATGCTTGTTGACTGTCTCTCCAGGATTTAAGTTCCTTCTAACTCTCTAGAAGAAGGTGGTAGTATTTAAAAATTTTATATCCTATCATAGCAGATCACTTCGTATTGTATCATATCATATGTCATATTGAACATAACATATTACAAATAAGATATGATATCAATATAATATAATATGATATGATATAATCCAACATAATATAATATATAATACAATAAACATTGGCTATCTGTTTTTTCCTTCATCTAGCCCTGCATCTCCAATTCAATTCTACTGATCAAACATTTAAGTACCTATTCTATATAAGACGTTTATATAGGCCCTAGGGATACAATGACAAAACACTCCATAGCTCAGAGACCAATTGCTGGGGATGTACTAGAAAGGTACATGTACACAAGCGAAGTAGTATGATACACGCTAGAATCGGAGTCAGACTCCATTTCTGACACATATTCCTGTGTGACCTCAGACATGTGCCTTAACTTCTCTAGCACTTGATTTCCTCATTTGTAAATGAGGTATTTGGACTAGATGACCTTCAGGGTCCTGCCTAGCTCTGAATTGATGATTGATGTAATTTGAAGAGAGAGAACCAGTAAATGAAGAGCATCTTCGAACTAGAAGATAACTTAGAGATTATATATTTCATGCCCTGCCTTTGATTTACAAATGATAAAAAAGTGGTTTCCTTAAAGACCTGCAAGTTGCAGTCAGGATCCTATGACTCCAAAATTGGTTCCTCTTTCACAGAAGAGGTGGCAGCTGAGCTGATAGGATTCTTGAAAGGTTAGAGGTAAGGTATTTGAGAGGTAGATAGAGATGAGAAAGAAATGCATTCTAGAACAAGGAACCATAGCTTGTCTGATTATGTGAAGACAGGTGATGGAATATCACATTCAGAAAATAACAGTTGAGTTTGACTGCAATATACACTGCACAATGGGGAGGAGTATTAAATGTTCAGAAAGGCATTTTTGGGCCATATTTTGTAGTGAGAAAAGTGAGGCTGAGTATATTGTTCTAGAGGCAACAGAGAGTCACTGGAGGATTTTTAGTGTATGAGAAGGGTTGATGGGTCAGACTTGTGCTTTATGAAGATTATTTCACTATCCACTTTAAGGGATAGATTGTAGAGGAGAAACTGATTGGAAAGGGAAAGAAACCAGTCATGGTGCTGTTATAATAATGACCTACTATGGCTCCTCCACAGGGTCCTTGAAGGCACTGAGAAGTTACAGATGTTCAGATAAGGGACTAGAATGATTAGATTAGAAACTATCTTCTGCTACTCTTCATAATGTATGAATTTGTCCATATCCTTGCATATTTCCAAATATGAAATTTTTTGAGATCTCCCTCTAAGAAGAGTATTGTATCAAGTATGTCTCAGAAAAGTCCAGATCCAATATTCACTGGAGGTGGAGGCAGGGAAAGAATTACAGTTGGGGGAAATGCTGACAAAGAAAGTCTTTGAACTGTGTAAAGTTGAAGAAATGGTGTTTGGCTACTTTTTTTTTGGTTGGTTTTTAACCTTAAAAGTCTTGCCTATGTCATGGAATGAGTCATTTTCAAATTAAGGAAATCATTTTCTTTAGAAATATTTAAAAACATATATATGTATACACATACATATATGACATTATATTATATATGTATGTATATGTGTGTATATATACATATGAAACTGATCTTACTAGTGATTTCTATTTTAATTATGCATTCAAATATTATAAGGGACCAGCATGGTGTAGTAGAAGGAACACTCGACTTGAAGAGTTGGTACTTGTTTTTCACTAGCCACGTCATCCTGGGAGAATCACATTAATTGTTTGAACCTCAATATTCTCTTTCATAAAATGGGAATAGTAATACTGTACTATCTGCATTATAAAGTTATTCTGAAAAGTCTTTGTAAAGAATTATATGTAAACATAAACTATTATGTAATCATATGTAAACCTAAACTATTAAAGCCATGTAAAAAAGGCAGTATCAGTAAATGACTTTAAACACATAGGATATTATATAATCATCTGTTAAAAATATTAATATTATTATTGTAATCTACTTGCTGTTCAACTCTGGATTCACTTGAAATTCCATTCTTTGTGGAGATATTTTAAATCAGAGGTGTCAAACATGGGCTGCAATGGATTGTACAATCTTCTTTTTTTTTATCCTAGATTATTTGGGAAGTAATCTATCTTCAGACTCATGTTCCAAAATGGGTGTGGGGGATAGATAAATGCTCAGTCCCTACTGTTGCTGGACTGAGGTAGTCTAAAATTACCCAGCAGCATCTTAATGTCTGCTTAGACTATTTTGCCTGTTTATCTCTTACCTTTTGGATGTTTCCTCTTCTTTTTTCCATGGAGTCTGAGTATCATCATGGCATTCTTAGATTCTCATATGCTATAGTCCCTGATCCCACATGTAAGTCAGATAGATACCAGACAAATCACAAAGTAGAACAACTTGTGATATATTATGAAAATATAAAAAATGAAATGAAAACTCCCTCTCTGTGGAACTAAATCTATCTAATATTAGTGCAAAGTTGAAGTTTTAATTTTCCTTCAACAGAAAGGAAGTTATATTGAACAAGTTAAGTTATATGAATAGATTGTTTTAGTTAATCATTAATGAAAATACACAGAACCAGGACTCCTGATAACAGTGGAATGCAAAGCTGTTTTTCATTCTAAGAGATTATGCATAATGAATGAGGTAAACTATTGTGATTAGAAAAATACAATGATATCAAGGCAAATACAGAGACTTAGAAAGAATTACTAGGTGTGATCAGTGTGAAACTTAGCTAAGTACAAATTTCAAATTACAAGTAGCAATTATGAAGCATCTACTATGAACCAGGTACTGGACTAAATACCCTACAGACGTTATTTCATTTGCTTTAACTTAGGGAGATAAGTATAATTATTATTCCCCGTTTAACAAGGGAGGAAACTGAGGCAGACATTAGTTAAATGACTTGCTCAGTCACACAGTTAGCTAGGGCTTGAGGCAGAATTTGAATTTATGTTTTCCTAACTCCAGGTCTAGCACTCTATCTACTATGCCTATCTACTTGCTCTCTTTAGATAAATAGGTTTTTAATTGAATTCAATCTAAAACAAAAAATAAAATAAAATTCAGTCTAAAATAAAACTTTAAATGCCAATTTAAAGATAAATGCTGACAAAAAAATCCCCAAAATCATTAGCTTCCCTCATTCTCTTGGTTGCCCCACTTCCGCCCTTCTGGATGACTGTCCTGAGTTACTCCTCCGTTGCCCTTTTTTCAAGGCTCAGCCCTGATGCTCATTTTCCTCTTGCCAGACCAGAGGTGGGGAACCTTTGGCCCCAAGGCCACATGTGGCCTTCCATGTCCTTGGGTGCGACCTTTTGTCTGAGTCCAAGATTTACAGAACAAATCCTTTTATTAAGGGGATTTATTTTGTGAAGTTTGGATTCAGTAAAAGAGCCAAACTTGAGGACCTAGAGGGCCTCAAAGCTGCAGGTTCCCCACCTCTGCTCCAGACTGTTCCTCCTCCCCAACAGATTCCTCACTCTCTCCCCCTATCACTCATTTTCCTGCTCCCCTTTATGTTCTGGTTTTCCCATATGCAAGTTCCTTGAGAGCAGCGACTGTCTTATTTCGTTGTATTTGTATCCCCTGCACTTGACATAGTGCCTGGAACATTGTAAGGGCCTAATGAATACTTTATCTGGCTATCTATCCCAACCTAGACATTACTGCCATGTGTTATTATTAGCAAATAGCCCCATGGACATTTCGCACCAAAGTGAACCCTAAATTCCTCACCAAAGGTGACTTTCTGCTCCCAACTTGCCATTTAGGACTTTTAAGCAGTTGAGTAAGTACCCTGAGTCCTGAGATTCTTGGGTCTCAGAGATTCCAGAATATCTTGGAGAAAATTTCTTTCTAGGGACCTGCTCTCCTGTCTGGTCATGTAGTGGATGTTTAGTAAACACTTGTAGAATAATTGACTGAGCAGAATGGATTTCAGTTAGCATCAGAACATCCAGGTCTGTTTTTGTCTCAACACTCTTTCAAACCGAAAGGAAAACCAAACCCAACCCAACTCAACACACACACACAAACACACACACACACACACACACACACACACACACACACACACACACACACACACCAGCAACAGCAACAAATAAATAGAAAGACCTCACTACAAATTCTCAAGAATAGGCTGTCAGTGCAGATAGCAGTGATACTTTTTAGAAGAGCACTCTTGCAAAATGATTACAATATTGCATTTATTTGTAAGTTTTAAAAATTGATTTATGGATTTTTCCCATAGAAACCTAGTAGAAGTTTACACAGGATGAAAATTATGCTCTTAATTATATACAGAGAGCTAATGTCAAAGTAAGTGATGTATGTATGCTCTAAAACTGAGTTCAAGCTTGTCCTTCAAAGTATACATATCATGTAGGTCACTAGGTTAATGTAAATATTTTAAATTGCCATAAATGGATGGTAATTTTCAAATCATTCTACATTGTACACATAGCAGAACATCTGAGTCACTTTGTTTCTTTTTTAATTATGATGTTGCATTTATTTTCATTATTTAACATTAACATTATTTAACATGACAAGGGATAATAAAATGATAGTACATTTCCACAAAGATCTTCATCTGAGGTTCTCAAGGAAATTAATAAATGAATTATAGGCCTCCTAATAGCTCATGAGTTACCTATCAGCGTAACACATAACACCGTAATTGAAAGGAATCCCAGAGGTCATTTATTCAAACTCTATGTGAAGTATGACTTCAATCTATAATATTCATAGGATCTTTTTAGCAAAGGATCATAAAGGGAACTTAAAGGTCATTGAATCTAAACCCTTGGTTTTATAGATGAGAAAACTAAGGGCAAGTTAAGTGACTTGTCTACAGTAACACAGTTAGAAATTAATTGTTTGAAAGAGGATTTGAATTCATTTTCTGACTCCAAATTAAGTACATTCTACCACAATGCTTCAGAAGGGATTATCCAGTCTATGGTGATCAATAACTTGCCATTCAAGGACTAGTAAATTCTACTTTAAGGTATTTCTGAGTGCTAGAAAGCTTTCAGCATTATAGGATCAACATTAGAGTTTTAAAAGACTTTAGCCATAATCTAGGCTAATCCCATTTTACAGATGAGGAAACCGAGGCCCAGAGAAGCTAAATGATTTGCTTAAAAAGTTAATTTAAGTAACAGAGACAGGATGTGAACTCATTCAATCAATAAACATTTATTAAGTGCCCACTATGTATCAGACTGTGTTATGTGCTCGATATATAGAGGCAAAAGACAGTCCCTGCCTTTGAAAAGCTTACAATCTAATGAGAAAGACAACGTAGACATATAGACAAAGCAAGCTAAGATAAATATTAAAGAATTACCCAAGTCCTCTGACTCCAATTCCAATTTTTTTATACTAAGCTGAGAGTAGCTTTGCTGTAACTCTTGTTTATTTATAGTAGAGAATTTTGATGCAGCCGGCAGGCAAAAAGAATTTATTAAGTACTTACTCTGTCTGGCACTACAAGCCCTGGGTTCAGAAATAAAGACAAAACAAAAGATAGTTCCTGCTTTCAGGGAGTTATATTCTAATGTGAGAAGGCTTCACATAAAAGGAGGCTGAAACTGAGAGCTCAGAAGAGAGAAGGTAGCTATCCAAAGGTTAATGATGAAATCTTGAGAGTAAGAAGCAGAGGCAGGAGGGGAATGAAGCTCAACTAGCCTGGGCCCATCCCCAAAATGGAGATATCTGGCAAAAACTCATCAGTGGGAGAAGGAGGTCAGATTAATAGAGGAGTGTTCCAGGGTGAGAAGACCTTGAATAATGAGGATGCTTTATTTTGGTTTGTGAGTATTTTTAGATAGAAGCATTGTTCACTATCAACAAGCACTAGCTTGGTTTTAAAGGATTAGTAGAAATTCAACTAGAGAAGAGAGTAAAATGTTAGCTTCTTGAGGGTAAAGAATTTTATTTCTGAGTATCTCTGGCACCTTGCACAGTGCCGTGCCTGGCATGCTGTAAGCACTTCATAAATGCTTGTTGAATTGAACAGCCTGAATAAGAGGTCTGAAGAAGTAATATATATTCAAGGGACAGAGAGTTATCCAGTTGGCTAGAGTATCTAGTTCATAGAGGAGAACAAATCTATGAAGGGCCTCGTGGCTTAAGAGTTTGAAAATCACTCAATAGACAATAAGAAACTCTGTCCAGGGTTTTGGGTAATTGACTGGATATGAGAATGGAGGCAGAAAAGATGTCAAAGATCATGCCAAGATTACAAACATGAGAACCAGGTAGTGAACTTAGTTGAAGTTATGTTCTAAATATTTGAATTGGTTCATATCAGTTGAACTTTGTAACTTTCTCCAGGTGTGCTCAGTAACCCAGGAATAGGACCTGATGTGGTAGATTGCCTATAGATGAGAATTGGCACTTACAGAATGATGGATGGTCATGAGGATCAAGGAATTATTGGGGTGCTTAGTGAAATATTAAAGTGAGAAACTGGGATGTCAATTTTGATGTGGAGGCACTGGGAGAATAAGGCACCAAAATCACAATAGAAACAAAGAGTAGAATTAGTGTGAATAGAAGAGTGAGAAGTGTAAAAGGAAATAGGCTGTGATTGGAGAATGGAATTTCAAAGTTTTGAATCTTGGAGGTTGTACCATCTGAAGATACCATGTAAAAGAATGTGATGCTGTGTGTTGATGTATGCTTCAAGTTGGGGTAGAGATAAAGGAAATTAAGAATCAAAGAGTCAAAGAAGTTATGTGGTTAGTTTATAAAAGTTTCTGTATTGGTATTAAATGATGATAGCAGGGAATAAGGTGGAGAGGAAGAAAAGCATCCAGATATTAAATTAGTTGAAGAAATCGATTGAGTGACTTAGGAGACAGCAGATGATGGCAACAAGAAAAGATGATCCTTGACAGGTTGTTAAGGGATGCAGGTAGAATAATGATTTAGAATCAGCCACAGGAACTAAAGGGGTATGCTTACTTCTCTTCCTGATTTTGTAAATTGTGTGTGTGTGTGTGGGGGGGTAATAGGAGAAAATGTAGCTTCTAGAAAAGATTGTAAAAAATGTGGTGTCTTTAGGTTTCTCTTAAAATGGAAGGATGAAGGAATGTTGATTGAAAAGTTCAAGTAAGGGATTTAAAAAAATAAAGAAGATATTTCAAGTGGCACAGTAGGATAAGTAAGGCAACTGGTAAACCAGATTGGAGTGGGGCTGGAGAGACTTAGGCATGATTAGAATATAGATGAAAGTTTAGTAGGAGATAGCATGGTCATGCCACTTACAACAAAGATGGTGAGGCTGTGTAATGGTAATTTAAATGGGAAAATCTTTCCCATTCATTAATAGGCTCATGTGACCTGCTTAAATTACATGGAAGTCAAAGTCACATGTGGTAGGAGGAGTTTACTGAATGGGTAGAACAGCAATGGTGCAGCAGAGCCGAGAGGAAGTTGGTTAGGCTAATCAGAATTGGGAAGGACACAGGCAAGCAGACAACTAGGTTCCTGAGTGTTTGTTGGAAGACCCCAGCATGGAGGGTGGGGAAGCTTGCAAATGCCTTTGTCCCCTGCAGTGCTAACATGTATTGATTTCTTGGCTATTATGACTAATTTGTCTTTCTGGTTTGGGGATTTGACTTTCTGGTTTCTGAATAAATGTTTTTCTTCTGCCTTTTATATGGAGAGTTTGTTATACTTTGCAAATGAGAACTATGCTGGCATATTCATGGTCCCTAAAAGTGCTTATGAATATTGTCTTGGCGTTAGAACCTACATAACTGGGATTGTAAAGCCAGTACACAAGGAGTTACTACATTGGTATGATTTACTCATTTTATCAAAGACTGCCCAAGAGTCTCAAATGGAATTTCGAAGTTTGGAATACTGGTGTTTTGCTGTGTCCTTCCATGAATTTTCTTATGTACCCTTTACTCTTGGATTAAAGTTTTGGAGTTAGGGGAGTTATACAATGTAATTTTTATAGGACTTGTGATTTAATTTGTCAGAGAGAATTCTTAGTGAGGAATCTTCCTCTACCAATATACTTGGTCTTCAATTTGTAGTCTTAGAGAATCAATATATTGGGAATTATGAAGTCCAAACTGAATATAGCTTCCCAAGATTTGAAAACAGGTGGGAAAATGTCATCCTTTGAAATAAAGGAGATTACATACTTCAAACAGTGCATTTATCCACCAATCCAATTTGAAGACAGGGTCAACAAATGTCATTTTCCAAAATAAAATCAATAAATATTTTTCTTTATAAGCATATTTGTAAAGTAGGTAATACATACATATATGTGTGTATTTGTATATAAATACATGCACATTTGTTGATCAGTTGTGTCTGAATCTTCATGACTCCATTTTGGGTTTGTTTTTTTTTTTGGCAAAGATACTGGAATGGTTTTCTATTTCCTTCTCTAGCTCATTTTGTACATGAGAAACTGAGGCAAAATTAAGTGACTTGCTAAGGGTCACACAGCTAGTAAGTGTCTGAGGCTGGATTTGAACTCATAAAGATGAGTCTTCTTGAGGCCAAGCCCAGTAGTCTATTCATTGTGCAATGTAACTGTTTCACACACACACATCTATATATACATATACAGTTATGTATATATGCATATATAACTACAAACAAAATAAAAGTGGAAAAGGTTTTCAAAATCTATTTATGCAAATTGCTTTATTCATCAAAGATTGTAGAGATACTACACCTAGCCCTGATAACACAATCCCAGATATGATGTATAAAGGAGATAGAAATGACACTATAAAGAACAACGATAGGAGAAGCAGCTGGATTGGACCAAGATATTTGATGTCTCTTACCTTTTTACAGAGAAGAGATTAATGCTAGCAGGGAAACAATTATGAGAACACTGAGGAACTAATATATAATATATCTGAAGGACAGAAAGATACCAAAGGCATGAAAGAGAAATCCATTTTCTGATTAGTATGAATAAAGATTTCTCAGAAATAGTTGCATTATTTAGATTTATACTGTGTACTTATATTGAATTGGAATCAGTTAACACATTTTACGTAATTATAATTTCACATAGTTCCCATTTGAATACTTATAACCACTTCAGAGTTCATTATTTGTACTAATTGGTGACCTAGCTGTACTCCAAGAGTTGACTTGGAGAATACTAATAACTACCTAGTCTCTTCTTTCAACAATAAAAAATTCTTGAGTTATCTATGAATGAATTGAGGTTATTCTCAATGAGAACATGAGTAAGAACAAAGTGGCTTTTCTAAATGATATTCATCAATGGCCCATATCCTTGCCATTTCACAATTAATTGAAAGATGTAGAATATAAGATCCCATTGAGTTTACTGTTCAAAATAAATAAATATTTTATTTGGTAGAACAAAGGCGACAAGTTATTTTACAATGAGATACAGTAGAACCTTACAAATTTGATTCGTTCCAAGATTCTGTTTGTCATGTGATTTATTCATATTGCAAAGTGGATTTTCTCCTAGGAAATAATGTGAAGTTGGATGATGAGTACCACATTCCCAAAATATTCCTATAAAATAATTATTTATAATTTTAAGTAAGTTTTTGTCCCTAATGTGTCTGAAATACAATAGCAATGATTAGTAGACAATATAAGTAAAAATAAAGTAAATTAACCTACTCTTTACCTTTGAGAAGAGTCATGACTGGCACGAGGGAGATGAGAGGGAGGAGGAGAAGGAAAGATTATTGCTTGGAAGGTGAATCTCCCTCTATGAGAACATCAGAGATTTCAACGTTGGGAGTGTTCTCTCTTATGCTACTTTCAAGACTAACACTACTGTCTTCTTTTATTTTTCATTTTTTAGAATCACTTTCATGTTTTGACTCACGGATTTCTTTTTCTTATGTTCACTTCTGACTAGGAATCTAACAGCACTAGTTTCTGACATTTTTCAGAATGTCACAGAAATGTGACATTGCATTATCGTTAAAAATATTTGTGGCTCTTATTGCTACAGCCTTATTTGGTGATGTTTTTCAACAAAATTTTGCTGTTTGTACTGAGAATTTTTGTTCATCCTTCAAGACAAATTCTGCAAGAAAGATTTTCCTCGTCCAGCAAAGCAAATGGAAGCCAGGTTACTTGTAAACTGTGGTTCTACTGCATGTCCCATCTATACATAAAGATCATTCAAGATTCCTTGGACAATACAACAACAGGAACAACCTCCTTCAATGATCATCTGATAGCAAATATCCATTGAAACATGAAACAGGAAGCTGTGTACTTGCTAAAAGTATTAACTACTGAAATGGAAGATATCCAGAGCAGAGACCGGGTTAAAGAGGGGTTCTTTGTGGATGGTGACATGCTCTAGAGATACTCCTGTTTGTGAATGATGTATACAGAACCTCTTGAAAGAGATTTGTGCATCCTCATAGGAAAGAATAAGTGGGTGAATAATGCCTATTTTCCAAATTTCTACATGCATTAAGATGGATACCCTTCTCACAATTGTTTAATAGTATATATATACATATACATACATATATATATGCATGTATGTATGTATGTGAGACAGACAGGAGAGATAAGTTGGGACAAGAGTAGAAGAGGAAGAGGAGAGCAGATCACATTATTTTGAGGAAAATTGCATTCTTTCATTGTTCCCAAGCTTCCCATGAAAACAAAAGCCCATCTTTTCAATACTAACATTTTACCAAATGTTATCAAAGCAGTAAAATATGGAATCATCTCACTGCCTCCAAAGAACTTTAAATGAATATTCCATGAGGAATAATGGAGAGGTTCATGATGGTTGTAACCAGGCTGCAACGTAGAACCACTGAGGAATTCCAGAGTGGAATAGGAGTAAAGCATGCCAGCAGGAATATTTATGGTAGGAAGAAAGGATGGCCTAGTTATGTGGCAAGAGAAAGAGGATAACAAGTGGACATCCAGAGATCTCCATGGCTACCCTCATGATTGAGAGAAATCAAGGAAGGCCTCCACCACTTTGAGTGGACTTCCTGTGGCCAGCTTTTGGGAGGACATGGACCAGTATCTCATATGATGAGCAGTCATGGATGGGCTGTGATTGGCATCACTGTAGAGAATTCTGAATCAAATAGATCATAGATCCCTTTGAGTAATGGAATAGAAATATATAACATGTGATATATGTTTTATATAAACAGACGGGCAGCTAGGTAGTGCAGTGGATAGTGTGCCTGAGCTGGAGTCAGAAGATTCATCCTCCTGAGTTTAAATCTGACTGTAGACACTTACTAGCTATGTGATTCTGGGCAAAGCACTTGATGTTTGCCTTTGTTTCCTCATCTATAAAATGAATGACAAATCACACCAGTATCTTTGCCAACAAAATCCCCAATGGGGTCACAAAGAATTGGATACAAATGAACAAGAACTGAACACCAACTCATAGAGAGAGAGAAAGAAAGAAATACATTACTACAGAGATTTTTCTAAGTAGGCTAACATCCTTAAGAAGACTGAGTTATTTGAATTTTAATATCCAGTGAACAATTTAAAAAGCTGAAAAGGCATTTCAGAACAGAATCTGTGAAACAGATTAGTCTCATTTGTGTTTTCCCCACAGTGTCATAGGAGATGCTCAATGAACATTTGCTGAATGCTTGGATGAATAGTGACTTAATATACATTTAGAAGACTTGAAACGTTCTGTCTATTAATAGAAGAAATATGATTGATTATGTTTACATTGTTTATGTTATATTTATGTTGAGACTTTATTAAACTATTTTTGATAAAATTATTAATAAACAATTACAAATTTAATAAAATTATTAATAAACAATTAAAGACAATATGTCTGAGTAGTGAAATCTTAGACTATTGTGGCATGCCTAGAAGTGAGAAAGTCATTCTCTGGTAGTTTAGCCATATTTTATGGACAATTTTGAAGCAATTGTTAAAAATTATCAAATAGCCAGAGGAGCTTGAAACTCATAGGCCGCTTCCTAATGCAAATTTCTTCATCATATACAGCGTATACTACCAGTGACCTTGAAAAGGGGCTCACCATTCCCTACCTTTCTCACTTGCTTCACTATAGAGATTCACTATAGAGCACATGGGGCCCAGACACAACACTAAAAGGAAACGCTGTTCAAAAGAGTCTTTAAAAAGTAGTTAATGTAATCTATGGTACCAGAGGATAGTTCTCCTGACTGCTATCAGGACCACAGCAGGTGTCTAAATATACTGGAATTTACTGAGAAACTGGATTGTAGAGATTATGGTTAATTCTTTCAAGGACCTGTCATACAATATTTTAGACAACTTTATGTTGTCAATTAAAGTTTTTTGTTAAAAAAAAGAAAAAGAGCTTAAAAGCTAAGGAAGTAGTATCACATACATAGATTCAGAGCTGCATGGGGTCCCAGAGGTCATTTAACTTAACTTTCTCTTTTACAGATGACAAAAAAGTGAATCGCAGTGGAATTTTCTTATAAGAATAAAAGTATGAAACTGATATGTAAAATACAAGAATAGCATTTCAACACATAGTATATTTCAAGGTTTTGATATGTGAACATAAAACTTATTTATTGATTTAAACAGACTAAAAATAGTAATATTGAAATGAAACACAATTCAAAATTCTACCACTATTAATCATATATTTATTTTTGTTTTACATTTTTATCAGTTCAGATGTATAAAATATGTATTATATTTACAGTTAGAAATTTAAATGGGGGAAGCAAATTCAAAAAGACTGAAATATAAGCCTAATGTTAACCTAAAGTAGCAGGGAAAAACCATATATGGTAGTAGAGGTAGAAAAAGTAGGCTGGTTATTTCATACATAGGTATTTCCATCCTGCTTCCAAACATCTCCCTTACCCTAAACACCTTTAAAAAGTTTTGAAGCCTTTGATTCTACAATTAAAGAACTTAAAATACGACTCAAAAAGGATTATTCCTGGGAGAAGTAACATATTGACATAGACTTAGCCTAATGTGAAAATGACTGATATGAAAGAATTTCTTGGAAACAGTTTTTTGAAGGGGAATGAGTACTGGTTGCCTGAAAAGGAGTGTGTATGCTCAAAGAAGTAGCACCATGGGTGATAAAAAAAGGCTGTGAAGAAGACTGTGATGCCATGAATCATGGAAGACAAACTATTTTATCAATCGTATCTAAGAAACTATTACTTTCTGAATCTGTCTATAAATGATTAAATTTGGGGACAAAGTAATAATAGCTTATAATATGTGTATATATGTAAATAAATCACTTTAACATTTGAAAAATATTTTCTTCACTTGACTCTCTGATATATGTGGTTCCCGTGTTATTCTGCCCACTTTACAGATCAGAAAACTGAGTCTCAGAGAAACTTATCAACTTGCTTAGAATCACACAGCAAGTACATATTGAAGCTGGGACTGACTTGAGGTCATTTGTTCCAAAAATTTCTTGAGTCTTTATGGTATACCACATTTCCTCTCAAATAATAGGTAAGTTTTTAAATGAATGTTAACCTTTAAATAAAATACCTTAAGTGATTATGAACTTAATTATGAGGGAGGGATAGGGAAGTTAATTAATTTGTCTGAGGTAATAAAAGAAGTGGCATTTGAACCCGGCTCTTCTGACTAAAGAGCCAGTGGTTCTTTTTTTCCCTCTCACTGTACCATTCTCTTTCTTTTCTTATTTATAGCCCTCCCTCACTCAAAACAAAGTCAAGAGAAAGTCATGTCATCATTTTTCTAATGTCCTGGTCTTCTTTGAAAACGAAGGATAAACACAATAGTGGCATAGGCAGTCTGGAATGTGCTATACTCAGGGGGAAGTCTCCTTTGAATAGTTTTTCAAAACAATGATTTCATTAGCGTGGTCATTCCCTTCATCAGTACAGATGTCAACTCTTCGGTACCACAATAAATCATTTTTGAGTTGCTATGGAAACAATAACAACAGACAACCAAAAGCCATCATCACTTGGTGACCAGGTTTTGAATTTAGTGAGACTGTCCTCCACTGATGGACAAACAATCCATCTTTGAGGCTTGTGTCCATACTTGAAATCCTTTTCTGGCTGATAGCATCTTTTAGAATTTACTCTTCACTGGCTTAACCAAGGGTCACTTTCACACCATGGTTGGACATTGAAGAAGGACTAGTGACCTCTTTCCTGTGCACAGGATGTTTTCAGCTCAGTATGACTTAAGATGGAGGATAGAATCTATCTAGTGCTTATTATATACTTGGTTTGTACCTCAGGACCTCAGTTAGCCGCAACAGATCCAGAATCAGCAAGGATAGAATCTGAATGTAGACTCCAAACAAATCTGGCCTGCATCCTTCCAGCTAAGTGCTTATAAGATCTGAAGCTAGTTTTTATCCTGGTAATAGTAGGACAGGTCTACACAAGGGTCTCAAACTTACCATGTCCAAAACAGAACTTGTTACCCTCCCCTGCCCCCACTCAACCCACTTCTCTTCCGAGCTTCCCTAATTCTATCATAGGTACCACCATCTTTCCAGTCACCTAGGTTGCAAACTGAGTGCCATCCTAGACTTCTTACTCTCCTTCATCTCACCTCTATGATCAGTTGTTACATCTTGTCAATTCTGTCTTCCCAAAAATTCTTGCAATGCATTTGTCTCCTTTTCTCCTCTTCAATGTCATCACCCAAGTTTAGTCCATCACAACTTTTCACTCAGGGCTATTTTGAGAGGCTCCTAATGTGTATTCCTGATTCAAACCTCATTGTTCTTCAATCCATCCTCTATATAGCTGCCAAAGTGGTTTTCCTAAAGCTCAGATATGACCATGTCACAGCTCTACTTAATTCTAGTGGTTCCATATTGCCAATAAACTCATGTACTAACTCATTTGGAATTTTAAACCTTTTACAATCTCGACCAATCTACCTTTTTAGCCTTATTGTATTACTTCCCTTCACATACAGTACAATGAAGGCAAATGGGCCTTTTTGCAGTTCTTTACATGTGACAATCTATCCTTATCTTTCTACCTGTGTACTCTATCCTTGGGTCCACCTCTTAAAATTACTTGCCATCACCTTCAAGAAACAGTTTAAGTAACTTCTACATGAGAACTTCCTTCCTCCAGCTATTAGCATTTCTTGCCCCTCCAAACCGATTACTTTGTATTTATTTATTTTATGGGTATTTTTCATAGGTTTATATGTGCACATGTAATCACCATATAAGTGATGTAAGTTCCTTGAAGCTCGTTTTTGTCTTTGTATTTCCAGTGTCTGCAAAATGTCTTATACATAATAGATGCTTAATAAACACTTCTGGTTTGATTTCTAGCTTGAAATGTACCTTTTGATTTTTTAAGTCTAGCGTTCATTCCTGTAGGGCCTGTCTTGTCCCAGTGCAGCAAAGTACACAGATATCACTTAACACATAGAAATATGAAATATGAAGGAATATAGAAATATGAAAATCATGCAAATAACCATGGACATCATCTTGTAGCTATAATTAGGATTCCTAGGAAAAAAGTCTATCTTGTCACTATTACTTTTTTTAAAGTCTTGAATAATGAGGGAAGGGCCTAATGCAAGCTAAGAGAAAATTCTACTCTTGAAGCATAACAAATGAGTACAGGCAAGCTTGGGCAAGCAAGTATACATAGTTGTGAAAGCATGATCAACACACTGGAGGAGAGATTTGGCAAATGTGCTGAGTCCTCCTTTTCTCACTCCTTTCTCCCCTTCCCTGTCTACAAACATTCTTTACTGAGCTTTAGATAGAGTTCTCCTAGATACAAATCAATCCATAGAACCTCGGGGTAGAAATTTAGCCAGAATATGACCTTTATACATCCTTAAAGAAAAGAGCACCTACCTTCATCAAAATATCAGAAAACTCTGATTAAAAAAAGTGGTTTCATTGACTATTTGGGTATTTTTAAGAGCTGTGGGTGTATTCCACTCTTAATCTGGGAGTTCCACTCTCAGTTAGCAAGCACTAACCAAACAGGGTTGTGGATTTTCCTTAAGGCTGAAAACAAGATCTTACCTGTTGTCCTATGTGAATCTTGACTATGTAATCTAAACCTCCAGTCCATATAAACATTGACTGGTATATGTTGCCTAGTAATGAAATGTAATCCAAGCCAGGATGTTTCAGCACATGAGGATATAAAAAGTGAAGGAAAGACATTTAGGAAATTCCCAACTAAACACCATTTTGTATATACCTCCCATTGTTGTCAGAGCAGTGATAGTCATATATGCTCACACTCAAAAAAGAGGCTATGAATGCCTCTGAGTGCTTTTCCTTCTTATTTCAAAACTCTGAGTCAAGACCCTGGGAATAATAGTCTAGAACTGTGATTGTATCAATAATAGTACATATATACGCATACATACAGAAAGACAGACACATCCACTGTCAGTAGAAAGTGCATCCCACTTAAGAGCACACACATGAGGTCCACAAAAGCCTAGGACAAGGATGGGGAACCTGCAGCCTAGAGGCCATGTGTGGCCTTCTAGGTCCTCCACTGTGACCTTTTGACCAAGTCCAGTTTTGCAGAACAAGGTGGTAGCAATATCAGAGGAGAAAAGGGAGCATATGCAAAAAGGGTTATGATTTTTAGGACTTGGAAACTATTTGGATATGGGAAATGAGAGATAATATTAATAATAATTGTAGTAGTTGTCAGCATTTTTATGCCTAATATGTGCCAGATATTGTGGTAAGCACTTTGAAATTATTATCTCATTTATTTATCACCAACAACCCTGGAAGATTCATTTTATAGCTGAAGAAACTGAGGCAAGTAGAGTTTTAAGTGACTTGCCCTAGGTCACACAGTAAGTACCAGTCTGAAACTGGATTTGAACTCACATCTTCCTAACTCCAGGTCCAGGTTTCAATCAATGGTACCACTTAGCCACTTAGAGAGAATGAGGATTTAAGAACACCTGAGTTGGGAGCTTGGATAATTGGGGAGAATGGTTCCCTTTACTGTCATAGCGAAATTAGGAAGAAGGAAGAGTTTGGAGAGAAAGATAATGAGTTAGTTTTCAACATTTTAAATTTAAGATGCCTGAGGGACATCCCAACTGAGATGTCCAGTAGGCAATTTGAGACAGGAAGTTAGCGGGGAGTTTAGAGGTGGATAAATAGGCTTGAGAGTCATCTGCATAGAGATCATAGTTAAAACCATGGTATCTGATGAAATCATTCAGCGAAATAATATAACCGTAGAAGAGAAAAGAGTTCAGGATACAACCTTCCCTTCCTCCATCCACCATTAGCAGACATGAGGTAAAGGAAGATCAATCAAAGACTGAGAAAAAGGGAATTAGGAGAGAGAAATGTTACGAAAACCTAGAGAGAAAAACTACCAAGGAGAAAAGGGATGTTTGATAATGTCAAGGTCTTCCAAGAAGTCAAGATTGATGAAGACTCAGAAAAGGTGATTAAATTTGGCAATTAAGACATCATTGGTTAAAAAAAAAAGAGAGAGGGAACAGTTCCACAGTTGAATGATGAAGTTAGAACTAAAACTCCAGAACATTGTAAAGACATGGGAAAGAAAGAGGAGGCACACATTATTGTGTGATGGTCTTCTGAAGGAATTTTGCCATGAAGTAGAAGAGATAAAAGATGAGAGTTAGCAAGCATTAATGGATCAAATGCAATTTCCTTAGGGGAGACGTGGACATGTTTATAAGCTGCAAGGAAGCAGTCATTAGATAGGGAGATATTAAAGATTAGTGAAAAATGAGAATGATAGAGGTAGCAGTGTTCTGGAGAATGCTGGATAGAATGGAATCTCTTGTTCTCATGTAGGTGTTTACCTTAGCAAAGAGAAGGATTACTTCTTACTGTAAGACGGATGAAGGAGGAGACAGTGGTGGAAGGCATCTAAGTGACATGACATGAAGAAGAGGGCATAAGAGGGAGCTCACAGTGAAAAGTTTGAATCTTTTTCAGTGAAATATTAGCAAAGCTTTCAGATGAAAGGATGTAGAAGGGAGAAACTGTGGTAGGTTGAGGAAGGATGACATGTTTTGGAAAAGTCCCTGTAATGAGTGAGACACTGAATGAATTAGGGAGGAATAATATAAAAGGGTTGCCCTGATACTTCAAAATCTCAGTAACACACATTTGTAGTGGACCTAGTTGATAAAATTCATGATTTTCTCTAGCTTCCTTCACAACAAAAATGTGAACAGGAATGAGGGATGGTGAGACCAATCCAAGGATGAGTCTTGGTAAGACATCTGATAATAGGATAACTTATCATCCTGATAAGGAGACACCAGAAAGAGAATAATTGGTAAATTTTCCATAGTATTAGATGTGAATGACTTTTTCCTCTACAATCTCTAGAAGCTGAGTTCCTTTTGAACATTTTGCAACCAGTCACCTAAAGAGAGCCTATAATCATTGATTGTCTTTGAACTAATTTCATCTTGCTAAGAAAATCCATATTCTTTTCCCAAGATTCCATCTGACTTAAGAGTTAAAAAGTCCTTGCAAAGATTATTTTTTCTTTTCAACTGGGAGAGAGAAAGAGAGAAAGGCTAGAGAGAGGTCCTCCTCTCCCATAAATTGAAGGGAACAGGAGGAGGGCCAGAAGAAGTCAAAGACAAGCAGGACAATGTTGTTGCTTTTTGAATTTATAATATACTTGAAAAGAAAATCAAGCGATTTGAAACTCACAGTTCCACATACAATTCTCTTCTATTGTACAGTATATTTGGAAATACTTGTATTTTAGATGTTTGCTAATTTCAGAATAAAAAAATAAAAAAGAAAGTAGTCTTTATAATGTCTTTTTCCTTTATTGCATCCCTGTGCCATCAAAACTATTTTAAGGCTGGGTAAAAGACTCTTTCAAAGGCACCTCCATTTCCTTCAGTCCAAAATCTCTAGAAAAAATTAATTGTAGAATCAGAGGCAAATAACATAAAAAGCCAGGTAGAGTCTTTGCTAGCCATCATTCCCTACCCCCATTTCAACCCTTTGTGGCAAATTACTTCTTTTCCTCATGTATATATGGTTAGCAATGAAATTCCCAGGCTTTCAGCTTTGAATACTTTAAAAGATCCAGGATTCCATCAATGTTAGTGCTCCCCCAATCAATGAGGATAGAAATCCCTCCTTGCCTGTATTCACGAGATACTTTGAACAGTAGCTTAATCTGAAAAAAGCTGGGATGTAGCGTATGTATACTAACTAGTGTGAAGACTTAGTTTCCTACATCATCATATTGTATGTCAAACAACTAAGTCTCTAAGAAGTATCTAAACTTGCAAAGATAATTCAGTGTGAACATTTTAAAACCATGGTCCTCCGTATTTACAGATAGTATCTGCTTACTAGTTTGCAAATTATTCCTCAAGTGGAAGATAAGCTAACATATATTGTATCAAGGGCTATAAAGGGGGTAAAGAGATAGGGGGACATCCATGAGTTAGTAGGTCCTGTTCCTACTTACCAGTTCAGGTAAGTTCTCTTTCCCCAGCAGAGGAGAAGGATTCCTAAAGTTAACTTTTAGGGCAAAGGGTGAATATTACTTTGGTATTTCGATGTGATTTATCCATCCATTTATCTTGGTATTCCCTTCATAGATTCAAATCATATCCTCTCTCCATCACTTCATCTTGTGTAATTCTTGTCTGAGTTTCTGCTTCCCCCATCAACCCACATTCTCCACCCCTTATCCCCATTCTTCATGATCACATCCCAGATTCTGAGTCCTTACAATGGTGCTCTTAGTATCTCAGGATTATTACTAAAGCACTTATTCATTGAACAACGAGGTGGCTTAGTGGATAGAGTTCTGGGCCTGGAATCAGGAAGACTCATCTTTCTGAGTTCGAATCTGGTCTCAGACACTTGCTAGCTGTGTCATCCTGGGCAAGTCACTCAAGCTGTTTGCTTTACTTTCATCATCTATAAAATGAACTGGAGAAGGAAATGGCAAACCACATCAGTGTTTGCCAAATGGGGTCACAATCAGACACAACTGAAAATGACTGAACAGTTCTCAGAAGAGAGAGATTTCCTTAGCTTATCTTAAGGGGGTGGAGTATGTGAAGGAAATTAAATAGAGAATTTTTGCAATGTCATGAATCTTTGAGATATTCATACCCAAGACTACCTGGGAAAATAGCAAAGAGATGATACAGTAGCAGTGCCTAGTAGAGTTTGGTGCTCCAATAACCATCCTTTCTTTATATAGCACCCAGGCAACCCTCCTACATAGTTGCATATATCCACATACATATACTAATACACTTCATACACTCTGATTTTAAATAATCTAGCAAGTTATCAATGCCAAAAATTGAGAAGTGAAAAAAAGAAGATATGAATAAATTCAAATATTACTTCAGCCACTGGCAAACTGTGTGATCTTGGGAAAGTCAGCTTTCTCATTGATGAAATGGGGATAATAAGAGCACCTACCTCAAAAGTCTATTCTCAGATTCCAGTGAGATGATATATGTTAAGTGATTTGGAAACGTTAAAACACTACATAAATTCTAGATGTTATCATCATCGTTACTTCCTATGGACATTTGGCTCATGTAATCATCACAATGAAAGCAAAAGTGTTCAGAAGCTGTCTCAGTAAAGATTTGATCTCTGCCAAGCAGAATGTTTAGAATATAAACTTTTGTTTTTTAAATTTTATTTTAAAACACATTTGTGTAATATTTTTCCAATAACATTTAAAATGATTTTTAACATTTTAGTGGGCTTTTTTTGAGTTCTAAACTCTCTCTCTCCCTCCCTTTCCTTCCACCTCATTGAGAGGGCAAGTAATTTGTACAGGTTATACATGTACTATCATGCAAAACATATTTTCATATTAGTCATCTTGTGAAAGAAAACACAAATTCGCCTTCTACCTCCCCCAAAGAAAAGAAAGTTTATTTAAAAAGCATGCTTTGATATGCATTCAAATTCCATCAGTTCTTTTTCTGGAGATGGATAGCACTTTTTGTCATGAGTCTTTCAGAACTGTCTTGGATCATTGTATTGCAGAGAATAGCTAAGTCCTTCACAGTTGATCATTATACAGTATTGCTGTTACTGTGTACAATGTTCAAATTGTTCTGTTCTCCTCACTTTGCATCAGTTACGTGTAAGACTACCTTTCATGAACCTCAGTATGTGAAAGACTACTTCTTTCCAGGTTTTTCTGAGATCATCCTACCCATTATTTCTTATCGGTCAATAGTAATTCTCTACATTCATATGCCACAATTTGTTCAGCCATTCCCCAATTGATGGGTATTCTTCAATTTCCAATTCTTTGCCACCACAAAAAGAGCTGCTATAATATCTCTGTACGCATAGGTCCTTTTCCTTTTATATTTTTAATCTCTTTGGGAAATAGACCTAGCAGTGGTATTGCTAGGTCAAAGGGTATGCACAGTTTAATAGCCCTTTGAGCATATTTCCAAATTGCTGTCCAGAATGATTAAATCAGTTTACAACTCTACCAACAGTGCTTTATTGTCCCAATTTTCCCACCTCCCTTTCAACATTTGTTCTCTTTCTTTTCTATCATGCAAGTCAATCTGATAGGGGTGGGGTAGTACTTCAGAGTTGTCTTAATGTGCATTTCTCTAATCAATAATGATTTAAAGCATTTTTTTCATATAACAATAGATAATTTTGGTTGCTTCATCTGAAAGTCGCTTGTTCATATCATTTGACTGTCATTTGGGGAATGGCTCTGATTTTTATAAATTTTATTCAACGTTCAATTAGGCCTTTATCAGAGAAACTTACTTAATTTTTTTTTTTAACAGTTATGCTTACTGTGTATTTCCCTCTATCCTATTTTCCCCTTGTTTATTCTTCTCTCTCTCCTTTCACCCAGTCCCTCCTCAAAAGTGTTTTGCTTCTGACTATCACCTCTACCAATCTATCCTCCTTATCATCTCTCTCTTACTTTCCTGTAGGGTAATATGGATATCTATGCCCAACTGAGCATGTATATTATTCCCTTTTTTAGCCGATTCCGATGAGAGTGCTCATGTCTCCTCTAACTGAAAAAACAAAACAAAACAAAAACTCGACTCTCACGTGATCCACCCATGCCTGATAGCTATTGTCCCATACCTCTTCTATAAACTCCTTGAAAATGTCATTTACAATAAGTACCTGCACTTCTTTTTGTCTCACTCTTCACTTTTTACAAAGTGGCTTCTACCTTACCATTCTTCCAAAGCTGCTCTCTCCAAAGTTACTAAAGATCTCTTAACTGCTAAATCTAATGTCCTTTTCTCATGTTCATCCTTGTTGGCTTCTAAAGACTTCAACAGAAAAATCACCTTCTTCTTGATAATCTCTTCTCTCTAGGCTTGTGTGACACTACTTTCTCTTGGTTTTCCTTCTATCTGATCCCTCCATTCTCAGTCTCCTTTGCTGGATCTTCATCCAGATCATGCCATACCACAGGGATCTCTCTTAAGTCTTTTTCTCTTCCCGTTCTATTCTATTTCACTCAGTGATCTCATTAATGCCCATAGGTTTAATAATTATTCCTATTCTGATGACTCTCAAATCTAGTTTTCTAGTCCTAACTTCTCTCTGAACTACCAGTTTCCTATTCCCAACTGTTTATTGGATATATTGAACTGAATTTCCTGCAGAAATCTTAAAATCATGACCAAAAATGAACTCACAATCTTTCTTCCCATAATATTATTTAATAATTTATTTATTTGATATTTAATTAATTTAATATTTAAATAATAATTATTTAATAAATTATTATGTTTGAGGATGCCTAAAGTGCAGGTCTGACCATGTTATTCTCCCCTGTTCAGTAAATACCAGTGAATCACTATCACCTCCAGGATCTAATATAAATCCTCTGGCATTCAAAACCTTTCATATCCTGCCCCTTCCCACCTTTCCAGTCTGCTTTACACCTTTCATACCCCACTCCCCACTTTTAATGTTTCATTCAGTGACACTGGCCTCCTTGCTGTTTTTCAGCAAAACAAAAAACAAAGCACTTCATCTCCTGACTCCAGGCATTTCACTAGCTTAGAATTTATTTCCACTTCCTCACTTTCCTGGCTTCCTTTAAACTCCTAGATAAAGATAAGTTAAAATCTTATCTTCTAAAAGAAGCATTTCTTAATTCTCCTTAACTCTAGTATCTTCACTCTCTTGATTATTGCCAATTTGTCCAGTATACATTGTATTTGTACACAGTTGTTTACATGTTGTCTTCCTCAGTAGAATGTGATTGCCTTGAGAATAGAGACTATTTCTTTGTAACCTCAGTTCTTACCATAATGCCTAACATATAAATAGAGTAAATGTTTATTAACTGAGCTGAAGAGCAAACACAGGAGGGGAACCAGAGTGGTAAAGCATTTTTAGTCCATGCTATATAAAGAGTACCTAAATTGGTAGTGTGTAGTCTGGACAATAAAAGGCTGATCAGGATTGCAATATAAATAACTATCCTCAAATATTCAAAAGCCGTTATGTGAAAGAGGAATTTGATTTACTCTGTTGGTCCTCAGAGGACAGGACCAGGAGAAATGAGTACAAAGAATATACAAAGGGACCAACTTCAATTGCTTCCTAACCATCTTTGTTATCATCTGCCCGAGTGATCTTGGAAAAGTCACTTTATCTCTCTGGGTCTCATTTTCCTCATCTACAAAATCTTGAGATTTGACTAGAGGGTCTCTGAGGTTCTTTCCAGCTGTAGACCTATGAACCTAGGGTGTTATGAATGAGAGTTAAACAAAAATGTATTTAGTTTTCTGGACTCAGTGAGCTCTTCCAAGCAAAGGTTGAATGACCACTTACTGAGCATGGTAGAGTAGAGATATTGGGAGTGGTGGGAGGGAATGGATTGGACTAGATCTCTACAGAAGTTTGTACCAATGCTAAAATTATGGGAATCTATGATTTGCTCATGGTCATTCAGGGAGGAGTTTCCTGACTCCTGGTTGAGTACTCTTTCCAGTATCCCATGCTGAATAAGCATAGTAGCCTTTTTTAGGCATACGAATAGTTAACTTTTCATTTTTCCCATTTTCAAAAGGATGATAGGACTTCCAGGTTACATGAACAACAAGATGGCAAACTAAATATTTTCTCTAATCTCTGTGACCTATCAAGCCTTTTAGAAAACAGAAAATTTGCATCAAAGATAAAGCAACTTTAGCTGTTTTCATGGTCTAGGATACCTAGAATCCAAAAGAAGGTTAAAAAAAATCCCTAAAAATCCATGAACTTATACTCGCTGACCCTAAGTTCACTTGGCATGCTTCCCTCCCCACACCCTCCATGCTACCAGCAACAAGGGTGCACTCACAGATTCAAACAGGCAACATTGGCTTATATCAAAACTTCTTCCTACAGCCTGATCCTCCCTTTCTCTTGGAAGTACTAAGGTCAGTTCTAGGCCACAGAATTTTGCTTTGGCCTCAATAGTCAGCTTGGCCCAAGATCATCAAGAGAAAAAGCCTGCCAGGGACTGAATCCTGGAATGGGCAGTGCTGCAAATCCCTGAACTGGTGGTGCCAGGGAACACAGACTCTGAACAGATAGTGCCAGGTCAGAAAACCAAGGAAGAGAGGAATAGAGGGAGAAGGATAGGATATGAAAACATGACACTATATATGTGTGTGGGTGAGGGAAGGGAAATATGTATAGCACTCTACCAATCTACCTGAAGGAAAGAGCACAACGTTCAGTTGGGGTGAGTTCTCACCACCCAAAAGTCAATTAGGGCAAAGAACTAGACTGATAAATCATGAATTTCCCAATGTGGGAGGAGGTTAAGATACTTTGAGATTTAGCACCCAAGGAAACTACAATCAAAGGGGAGAGAGCCAGGAAGTGAATGATAAGGAAAATAAGGAAAAGACTGTAAATACCAATGATTTCAGGAAGAAGAAAATTGAAGATGTTTGAGTTTTTATCAAAAAGATAAATTTATCAATTTTTGATAAATCAAATTTATCAATATTTATCAAACAGATAAATTAACAGAAAAAAGCAATAATAACTCAAGAAATATGGATTTCATATCTAATAAAAGAATATAGGCATCTATGAATAGATACTGTAAAATAAAAGAAAATGATACAATAATTGATGAGACAGAGGACCTTGTGGAATTAGAGGAGAAGTTGGAACTACAATATGTTATTTATTCCTCAGTGGTTTAAAACAAGAATGAGAATTGTGAGAGCAGAATTTTTGTTTTGCACAGTAAAAATATGAACAGAATAGAAAAACTTGGATCTGTAATGGCAAATCTCATAAAAGAAATAAAAGGGAGAAAAGTAGATTGAGAATGCAAATACACAGAGATGAAGGATAACCCAAAAGAAGAGAAGCAAAAAATAATAACATCAAAAGAAAATATTCACAGTGTGCAAACAAAACATCCTGAACTTGAAGATAGGATGTACAGGGACAAACTAAGGATCAAAGCTCCCAGAAGAACATGATGAGAAAAACGAAACAAAACAAAATCTTACTATCGTAATGAAGGGGGACAAAATAGAAGAGAAATGCCCAGAACTTCTGAATGCAGAAAATGAAATCCCTATTGAAAGGATTCACAGATTACCTCTAGAAAGACAAATAAATCTAAGGTTGCCATCTCCAAGACACATGGTGGGTAAATTAATGATTCAATACAGAAACAAGTTCTGCATGCCATTAGAAAACCTTCAAATATAAAGGAAAAGATATTCAAATAATACAATTGGTGTTCTGAAGAGCAATGGAGCTCAGGATGTAGCCCAGGGTAACATCTTGCAAATCTGAGCTTAGCTACATGGGACTATATATATATATATCCATCCAATAATAAAGAAGAATTCGAAACATTTTTAGAAAGACAGAATTGCAGAGATTATTTGCTTTTTAGACACCCCAAACAGCAGAAATGTAGGAGTAAATAAATGCACCATGTAAGGTTATCAGCAGCAACAGAATGACAACAGAGAGATTTCTTTCTAAATATGTATATGAGGAGAGAGGGGTGAAGGTGGAAATCAGGTAGAGATAACAATGAAGAGGAAGACAAGGGGGCATTATGGACAGAATCTGGGGACACCCTGCTTAGAGGTGAATTCTTCTTTGGAGGACTACATTATAACATGTGAGGATAGATGAAAGTAGGGGAGGGAAGCAGAAATAGAGAAAAGTTAAGTAATGCACCAGGGACAGATTGAGGGCTAGAATGGGATGGTTACCTCTATGGTTTCAGAAAGGGAAGAGACAACAGGGGGTAGTTGAGAAGTGAGGTGGTAGACAGATTGAAAAGGAGAGGAAAGGAAACAGTCCTTATTTTGGAGGTGGGAGGGGGTTCTACTGATGAATGCTTCTGTGGGTGAAGAAAAATGGTCAGCAAAGGGAGATGAGGATCTTACACTGGAGACTGTGTTTGAAAAGTCTACTTCTGAGGTGGACAGGAGAGTTGCCTTGAGGATAAATGGTACCTGGAAGAGTGGGGGAGCATAAATACAGGGAGAGTTCCAGGCAAGTGTAGGGAAAGAAGTTCATAAGAGAGGGAATAGATCAGTAGTGGAATGCAAAATCAGGGATGTGCGGGAGAGGTCCTGCTAGGGGCCAGTGTCCATTCTGACACCTGCAATAATTGACATTGTTCTAGAATTGAGGCACAATGGAAAAAGGGAGCATGGGACAAGTCCTACAAGACAGTGGAAGAAAGTGTCTAGTGGAGAGAGTCTAGAATGGGCCCTTTGAAAATTTTGATTGCATGAGAAGATGGAGAAAACCATGAATGAGAGAATGAGAGTCTAAAGTAAATAGAAGAGACATACTGAAGAAAAGTGAGAGAAATCCTTTTTGGAAAGGGGCATAAACATGAAATTAAAAAATTAATGAACTACATTAACTAAAGGGGAGGAGATGAGGGGAAGATAACAAATGAGAAGTGAGTAAGAACAGGGCCATCTTAAAAAAAGATTAAAGAAGGAATAGAATATTGTGTTTATAGCAGGAGGGAACTTGAAACTGAAAAACTGTGCAAACAAAATTAATGCATCTAGAATAAGAAAGCAAGTGGCTGAATGGGAAAAAGAAATTGCATCAGTTTCGTATCCAAAACATAAATAATCAATGACAACAACCATAAAATATGCACATATTCACAATATACATGTATATATGTATATTACACATACCACATGCATATATTCACATATATACACATACACATATGTGTATATACATGTGAGTGTATATTCCATAGCCATTCCCTCAATAGATAAATATGGTTAAAGGATATGAAAAAGCTGTTCTCAATAGAATTGCAAAGTATTCACAAGCAAATAATAAAGCTCCAAATCATTAATAATAAGAGAAATGCAAATGAAAACAATCCTAAGATTTTAGCTCATAACCTGAAAACTACCAGAAGTGACAAAAAATGGCAAAAGGCAACATTGGAGGGGTTGTCGAATGATAGACACATTGTAAAAGAATGATAAACTAATGATAATTAGCACCTGCACATTTTACTCTGACTCTCTTCCACCTTCTATGATGTGAAAATAAATAGCACTGTTCAGAAACTTCCTTGAGAAACTCAGCTATAACATGCTCTATTAGCATCACCACTATTACAAAATAGCTATGAGTGTTGGGAGGATTTGGTACATTTACAAGAAGACTAAGGGCACCTTTATTGTGAAGGTTCTTTATGGGGTAGGAAAGAGTGACAGAAGAGAGAGGAGGTTGCATTGTTTGGTTTCTCCAAGCTCATCATTTAAGTAGCCATCTCTTGTGCATGATGTCACTTCCCACCTGGAGGGCTGGAATGTCTCCACACCCATACAATTTTTTTTTCCCTGCTGACACTGCCAATTTAGGGGGTGGTTTTCGTGATGCAGACTGATGTCTGTCAGGAACTATATGTCATCCTTCCATATATCACACAGGGAAGTTTTTGCGTACTAAGTGGTCATTAGGAATTCTGACTCCTAATGTTGACTCTGCCAGAGTCACACAGAGTAAGTTAACAGTTTTTACAAGACTTAAAAAAAATCACAAATTGTTGGATTGTTAGGGAGAATTTGGTAGCTAACTTTACTGAGCTAGAATTCAATTGCTTGACTTATATAGCATGGCCATTAAATGTAGTTTTGCTAGCTAGTGATTGTGAAGCAAGTTGTAAATGTCCTATATCATTCCTCAAATGATCTAGATATTTAATAGCCAATAATTTAATGTCGCTGATTTCCTTTGAGATACATTTGACCAGGGCTGATTGATTCCCCAATAATTCATGAGCCAATGAGATTTGTTCCAAGGAAGATAGAAGATAATTTGAAGGTGTTGGATAGATACAGGGTGATAATGATGTGTGGGAGAAGCTGAGTGGAACAGTGTCCCCATTGGTATCACCATATTTAGGATTTCTGTTGGAATTAGTCTGCAGGCATTAGTGTGACAGGTAAGTTCAAAAATATTTAAGAAATAACGATGATAATAATAATTATTATAGCAAATATTTATGTTATGCCTCAACATATTTGAAGCATGTTATATATATTATCTAATTTAATCATCACAGTGAACAACTCTGTGAAGCAGGTGCTCTTAGTATAACAATTTTACAAATGAGAAAACTGAGACAGGAGAGGTGACCCCTTGCCCAAGGTCACATAAAGTATCTGAGACTGGATTTGAATTCGGGTCTTCTTGACTCCAAATATAGCACTCTATCTACTATGCCACTTATTTACCAAAACTACATCCCTTCAAGCTAGAAGAATGAAGACCTGAAAACTGGCTTAATGCATTTTAGACAAATTCTGAAGACCAAGGACAAAGGATCTGTATATAATCCTTGCTTATGAATGGATTTTTTTGGGAAAAAGTGGTATTGGAACTGATGGATGTGATTATGTAATTAGGGTAAAACAAATGACAAACTTGAACTGTAATTAAAAACTAAATTTGAAAACTAGATGTATTTTCACATTGCTGAATTGTGACATACACAGAATAGAATATCAGTAGATCACCAGAAAGACAAAAGTTGAGTCTGTTGGAGTAACTTTACATTCTTGTTATAGGCGCAGTAAAGAACCAACAGTCAAAAATCTCAGTCCTTGATGACACATCTGTTCTAGTCTCCTTTTCTCATAAATCTTGTAGTTTATCTCTTCTCCCAAGTGTGGCCAGAAATGCAGGTCTGCAGCAGCTTGGGTGTGACAGGGCTGCTTCTCTGAAAGAAAGCATCTCTCTCCTCCCTCAGGGAGGAGTTAAGGCACCAAACCCCCAAGTCTGAGTTTCCCATGTCCTCTTCTGACAACACAAATAGTACCTAAATGTAACACATTTATTAGCTGGATGAAATAATGTTGTCAGGCTTGTGGTTTTAGAGAGAGTAGAAAGAACGACCGTGTAATCAACAGTTGTTAAACCGTAGTTTCTACCTCCTCAGTTTACTTGTGTTTGCAAAGTTTAAGAACAATTTATGAAATAAATCTGTGTTGTAGAAGCAGTATTCCAAAGAATACATTGTGTTCCAATGCCTGCCTACAAACGTACTGCATATGCAGTTGTTGCTTAATAAAATGTATGTAGATTTTTAAAGGACAATTTGTATAAGGATAAAAAAGCTTCTTAATTTGTAATCAATCAAGAACATGTGTTGTTTCAGTGCCAGCGTTTAGATTTTCAAGGAACCTTAGAAATGATCAAATTCACTCTTCTCTAACCCCCATCCCCATTTTACAAGTGAAGAAAATGAGTGAGGATGAGAAAACTAAAATTACGCAGGTCCTCTGAAATCAAAACTGGTGTACTTTTCACTCTACTACTGTGATTTTAGGGATAGTTTTTAGTACATGACAATAACCACATCATTTGCTTGGAGTTGTATTTCCTCTAAAGTAAAACAAAATAAAATGTTTTTCTGCTTTATTTCCTTAACAACCACCATCAAAATATTTAGAAAAGCTAAATGTTTGGCAGTCTGTTTCTTTCCCAGCTTTTTTCCTACTTTTGTTTTCTTCTTAAATAGTTTCTTTGTTTACCTTAAAAACTCAACATCTTTAAGAAAATATCCCTCTGGTTTCATTCACAGTAAGATTAAGATGGGAGTGTTCTAAACTTTGGCATTTAACACTGCCATTGTTTTGACAAACTCTAATGAATCAGCACTTTCTTTTCTAGTGAAGAAAACATTATAGAGGAAATAAATCAGGTGAATAATGTGTAAAAAGATTTGTAGGTAAAATTCAAACTATTAACATCATGACTTTTTTTTTTTTTACCATTTTTTGAGGATTTATTTAAGGATGTTTGCTAAGAAAATGTTTCTCTTTTATAATCCTTTAAATAATAACATTGCAATGTAAACCATTTTAGTTTATGATGGTTCTAGATCTCATTTCCTTAGGTATAATTTTTGGAAATGCATGATTTATAACATTCTGCATTTGAATTATCCCTTTGATCAAGACAGTGGAAATAGGTTCAAATCTTTTCCTTCTATTTACTATGTTGAAGGAACTAGTCATTTAAAACCTCTGGGTCTTAGTAGCCTCAAATGTAAAACGAGGAAATTGGACAATATGACTGCTGTCTTTTCCATGCTCCAAATCCAGGATTTTTTGAGGGTTCCCATAAGGTCCCAAGCATCTACCTATGGGAAGGAACAACTGCATTTTCTTCCCATTGCCATTCTTGCTTGTGGTGTTCACCAGGGCAGTCCCAGTGTTTTTTAATTGAGTGATTACTACTTAGCTCAAAACTCCAATAGCATCCTGAACTTCACCTTTCCTGTTAACACGCACACACACACACACACACACACACACACACACACACACACACACACCAGTCCCTTCCCTTCCTGACCTCCATGAATATTTGCCCTCTCTATTCATTCTCAATCTTTTTCAACTTTTCAGTCTACATCATATAGAAGGCAGTTCAGTGATATTAAATAAATATTTGGCATTGCTTACAGAAGTGATGAGGTTCAGATTCTGGGAACCTCCTTGAGCTCCCCTTGAATCTTCTCTTCCCATTTGTTCCAGCAGTCAGGAAGCCCAGGGGCTTTTCATTATCATTTCAGGTCTCTTGCACTCCCCACTTTTGATCCCATCAAGACCCCATTCCCCAGGTTGCCATCCAGATCTGTATCCATTCCCATACTGCCCCTGTCAAGATCTCTGTATTGCCCCACCTGCTTCCCACCCAAACCCTCCATTGTCTGGTATCTCCTGATAGCCTCCAGCTATTTCCAGCCTTTGACCCTCCTTGGACTTCTCCTCCAGACCCTTCCTAAACCCCTCCTCCCATCACCCCCCCCCCCAATCCCTCCTATAGTTTTTTCTGTATTTAAGTCCCACCTTGCCTCCATGAAGGCGCTCAGATTCTATCCAGATCAGACTGTGTCTAGCTGGGATTCTATCTGGCCCGCTTGTGAATACAAGTGTTACAAATGCTTAGGCTCTGTAAGAGGCAACCCAATTAGGCGAATCCTTAATAAACTTTGTTTTCTTTGACTTTAAGGAGGCTTGAGTTGAATTCATTCGAGCATGACCCGGACTGTCCGTATTTTGGGGTCCACCCATCACCCTTACACCTCATCTGAAGTATTACTAGAAATTCATTCTTCTGCCAAAAGAACTTTGATATTATTTCTCTCCTATGGTATTTAGAATGAACCATGTAGGCGGCTGGGGCAGCTAGGTGGCTGAGTAGATAGAGTATCTAGCCAGGAGTCAAGAAGACTCATCTTCCTGAATTCAAATCTGGTCTCAGCCACTTACTAGCTGTGTGACCTTGGGGAAGTCACTTAGCTCTGTTTGCCTCAGTTCTTCATCTATAAAATGAGCTCAAGAAGGAAATGGCAAAGCACTCAAGTATCTTTGCCAAGAAAACCTCAAATAAGATCACAAAGAGTCAGACATGACTGAAAATTAACAAAAATATAAAAAATACAGGAGGCTAACGTTTGAGAAGATACTACTTTGGCCAGTTAGTGGACAAGACAAGTGTAACTTCTCATATCTTCACGTTAGATAGAAGCAGCACTGCTCTGAGAATGATTTCTTTCCTGGATTTCTCCCTACCTGGCTGACTTGGACAGACGTGCCACACTAAAAGAGAATGAACATAATCTGTTGTTCTTGATCACAACTTCCATGCCAAGTTTTAAAAAATAAGCCCTGTATTGTGATTTATCTCCATAACCACAATGAACTGTCTGTTGTGTTCACACGCCAGAGAAAGCACAGACCAAGGTCAGCTTCCAAATTATTTGGGGTCCTATTGAGAGCTGGCAAACTAACCAGTAACAACTTGTAGAACAAGTTTCGTCTTGTCAGACTTATTGATCTCAGTCACAACAATGGAAATCCACAAGTGTCCTCTTGGTTATTATAATCAAAGAGAGGGAATAAATAAGGGAAAGTTAAAATGCTTTTTTTAAATGAATTACTCATATCCAGGTTGAACAGCTAGGTGACACAATAAATAGAGTGACAAACCTGGAGCCCTGGAGTCAGGAAAATCTGAGTTCAAATTTGGCCGCAGACATTTACTGGCTATGTAACCCTGGGCAAGTCACTTAACCATGTTTGTGTCAGTTCCCTCATCTGTAAAATGAGGTAGAGAAAGAAGTGGTAAACCACTCCAATATCTTTGCCAAGGAACCCCCTCCCCCTAAAAAAGCACTCTCAAAGAGTGGGACACCACTGAAAGTGATTAAACAACCACATATATATGCCCTAACTCATAAATATCCAACATACAAATGGTCACAGTTTTCATGGTCTTATTTCCTTTTTTTCTCCTTCCTCTTCCCTCATCCATTGTTGCCATTGTTGTAGACTTTGGGAAAGATAAAGACATTTACTGAAGTTATAGGGAAATGATCATTGAGGTGGTAGATACCTTCTACAAACTTTGCCTATTAGCAGAAATTGCTTAGGACCCTTCTCTACTTACTATGCTGAATGATCCTCTGGGGACTTTCGTGACTCAGTAAGCAAAACAATATTATGAATATTATATTCCAGTTACTTTATGGATCATAGTTACATAGACTTGGAAGAAACCACAGAGGTTACCTAGTCCAACCTACTCATTTAATATGTGAAGAAATTGAGATGTAAAAAATTGTCATTTGCTCAAGGTCGTATAGACATAGACATATAGGCAGCATCAGTATTCAAACTCAATTTCTCTGACTTCAAAGGCAAGACTCTTTACCCTGCACTGTGCTGCCTCCTATGGATTAGAGAGGTTTCCATGGGCTCATCTACAAGCTCCACTTCTAAGGCCTTTTCTGTGGGAAAATGAATTTCAAACAACTGACATAAATGAATTCTAGACACTATAATTCATTTAAAAATCAAACTACTGCCTACATTCTTCTAATTGGGTGTAGATTTTAAAATCTCAATGCTGGAAATCAGAAAGGTCAAACACATGGCATTTGACCTGGTTTGAAGAACTAGATTAAAATACTGTTGTGAACAAATAAATATAAACAAAACAAAAATACAAGTCCATATGCAGCCTGCAGGGATCTTTATGTATGGATTTTTGTTGTTCAGACTCTTTGTGACCCTCTTTGGGGTTTTATTGGCAAAGGTTCTGGAGTGGGCTGCCATTTCCTTCTCCAACTCTTTTTATAGATGAGGAAACTGAGGCAGATTGTCACACAGCTAATAAGTGTCTGAGATCAGATATGAATTCAGCAAGATGAGTCTTTCTGATTGCAGACTCTGAGCCACCTAGCTGCCCCATGTACAGATTAGTGATCCCCTTTACACTTGTGCTTGACCACCTCCAGGTTTGTCACTCTATTTATTGTGTCACCTAGCTGTTCAACCTGGATATGAATAATTCATAAAAAAAAAAGCATTTTAACTTTCCCTTATTTATTCCCTCTCTTTGATTATAATAACCAAGAGGACACTTGTGGATTTCCATTGTTGTGACTGAGATCAGTGAGTCTGACAAGATGAAACTTGTTCTACAAGTTGTTCCTGGTTAGTTTGCCAGCTCTCGATAAGACCCCAAATATGCACCCCAAATGCAATGGTGGTCATGCAGTTTGAGAGTGCTCTTCCATCCATTCAAGCAAGCAATTATTTTTGGAGCATGCACCTATATTTGAAGGCACTCTGTTGTGCGATACAAAGCTAAACTAGACATGGTCTCTGCATGTAAAGATCTTACTACTTAATAGGAGAGCTGACATGTACCTTGAGATTATTTCCCCCCACACCCACTGCTTTTACTTAACCTACTTGACATCTCCACCAATGACATAGTCAAGTTGGTATATTGGCCTTTATGCACTACAGCCAATAGACTAAATAGTATACAGCTTCTCCCTTCCCAATCCATCCATCTCCAGCATTTCTTCTTTAAAATACTATTCAAAACCCATTAGGGACATAGAGCAGAGAAGTAGCTTGTTCCTTTGATCAGCTAACTCATGATAGAATGTCAGAGCCAGGAGTGTGGGGGTGGGGAGGGGAGCATTCTTCAGGGCACCTAATCCAATACACTCATTTTCCAGAAGAGGAAACTGAAGCCCAGAGAGATTGCACGACTTGTTTAGGGTCATAAAGGACTCCAAATACTGTGCTCTTTTTTACCTTTGTCCATCACTGGAAGTGTGTGTGTGTGTGTGTGTGTGTGTGTGTGTGTGTGTGTGTGTGTTCTTTTTCTGGATCCTGACCTAATGCTTCCCATTACATAAAACATAGCCCCTCTAAAAGGCTCCATATCCAGGGTGGAGAGTGCTAACAGTTGGTAATTAGTAAGCTGGGTCATTTCTCACAATCTTACTATGTTCTATGTTTTGCCTTTCTAATTACTTGAAAAAGTATACCTGTTAAATAGGACAGGTTAAAAAACCACTACTGTCAGCGAAACACTGATGTTATCAAGAAAGCATGTGTCATCTAATTTCAGTTTTTGAAGGTGGGGTTTGAAAAAGCTGAAACAAAGCTTTCCCACTGGCCAGCAGGGAGCCAGAAAGGCTCTCAGCCTTGTGGGAATAGACTCTAGGCTAAGCCGGCATCAGATGCCCCAGGTAAGAGGAGATTGTGTTAGAATGCTTACTTCTGGGCCTTTTTAAGTTGGGGACTTAGAAATGAATTTCCTTTCTCTTGTCAAGCTAGCCTATGATAAACTGAGATTCAGTATAAAACAAATACCTCCTTTGTGAATCTAGGCTTAAAAGACTGATCAAAGCCTCCGACCAGGTGTGGTTGTGCAGTTTCATTGCTCAGGGCTAATTATTCATAAAAAGAACCCACCCAGGAAAGCTGCTCATCTGGTTTAACTCCTCTGCAAGGACACTTTTAAAGGGCCTACCACATTTAAAATTGGGGGTTCTCTTTCACAAACAATATGCAATAACACTAAAAAAAAATACACAGATGGATTTTAAACACCACCACCACCACATACGGTGCTTATTTTCAAGGGAGGTTCTCTACCCCATGTTTTGCATACCTTGTTTAAATAAGCCAATGAATCTGACAGCTATTTATTCAGTGTCTTGTCCAAGTGGTATTGTTATAGTTCCCCAATTTGTAATTTTAAAAGAACACATTTTAAACGGAGTGTTGAACAGAGATACATTGAAAAATTCAACAGTAGTTCAACATGCCTCATGGGAAATGTGTTGTACCTATAACTATCAAGAAACCTAGGTTGGAAAGCATGGCCATGGAGGAAGGACCCTGTCAGCTTGGAAATTCCATAGTTCTGACACACTCATCATATAGAAAATAAAGGAAACGAATCTAGCCTGCTGTAGTAAATTAAATAGCAATAAATGTGACATATCATCTTTAAGTTCCTTTCAATCAAAATCACCTTCCTAATAAGAGAATATGGAATAGGGCACGTGAAGAACTCAAAACAGGAAGTCTGGATAATCTCTAAGGTCTCTTCATGCTCCAAATCTGTGATAGGATGGATTTTCATACTTGCATTGCATATTTTAAGAGGAAAAAAAACACTTGAATGTATGATAAAAAATATTAAATGGTTATTGTGGGACAACCACTGGAGAAAAAAGTAAGCAATTCCTACTCTCATGGAGCTTATTGTCGGGAACTGGTACACTTAGGGAAGTGATGGTCAGAGAGGGGTATTCTGGCTCAAGTAGTTAAAAAAATGGTGAATATCACCATAGGAGAATAGATTGACACACTCTCTCTAGGAACCATCTCAGCATTGGTTTGGTCATGGTTCATATTTCTGAATTGGATGGGAGGTGAGGGGTAAAAGGAGGGAAGTAATTGACAAGAAGGTTGTAGAGAGAGTGGTTAGAAAAGAGGGTGTTAAGTGAAGCAAGTGTGGGAGCTTTCTGAAATAGCGCTTCTGGAGAGACAGCTAGCAACCAGGGCAGTAGGCTTGAGGGTGGACAGCTGTAGGATGTGGTGCAGAACCTGTGCAAAACATGACTAGAGAGAAGAGAATGAACAAAATTAATGGTGTTTTTAGTAATATTTTTAAGTATCATTCATATTTAGACAAAACATTCTTAATGAAAGTTCTAGTTTGGCAGAAATTGTCAGACTCTCAATATTTCCACACTAAGAAGAGTAAAGATAAAAAACCTACCTCTGAGGCGTTGGACAAGTTGATTACTTGTCCCTGGGTCTGAGTTTCTTCATCTATAAAATGAGATAGGACTAGATTAGGCGTGGGGAACATGAAGCCTCAAGGCTACATGTGGCCCTCTAGTTTCTCAAGTGGGGCCCTTTGACTGAATTTGTGACTTATTCTGTAAAGTTTGAATTCAGTCAAAGGGATGCACTTGAGGACCTAGAGGGCCACAGGTTCCCCACCCCTGAACTAGATTATCAGTCCTCTGACCCCTGCAGCCACAGAGATATTTTTAGGGTATCTGTGAAGTTGATCTATTTTCTTGATAGCAGATTGTTATTTGCCTATGAAAATGTTTCCAAACTATATTTGAATCTATACTGTGTAGATTCTAACCATGTATTTTCCTCACACACATCTGAATAAATCCAGATTTTCTTCATACACTTAACTAAAACAACATATCACAACAAATTGAATACAGAAGCAGAAATGATAGTCTAGCTGTTTTCTATTAAACCAGATATTAAAGAGATTTGAAAATATATGTAAAACAATGCCACCCTTCTCATTATTTTTGTTTTAAAAATATAATTATTTTTCATAGAAATGTTATTTTTGTTAACATGTAATTTAAATGGTTATTGTAATTTTAAGTGATTAATACGTAGAAATTTTATCAGTTTAAATGTCTACTTCTAATATTGTCAAAACTGATAGAAGTAACCCACATTACAAAAGCTCTTTGGAGTCCTCAATTTTTAAGAATTTAAAGGGGTACCAAAACTAGAAAGTTTGAGAACCATTGGACTAGATGATTGATAAAAAATTTTTTCTGTCTAGGCAGAGGAAAGTTCTAAACTAGCCTCCATTTCAGTATAAAATGAGTAATCATGTTTATTACCTTGTGTTTAGATTTTTCCTTAACTCTAAGGACCTGAAGTACAAGAAAAAAAATATTCCAGAGAAAAAAGTTGGACGTTTCCACACCTCATGACCATTATAGATTAACAGATTAATAAATTTCTGTTTCCTCTCTTTTTATACAGAAAAATACCGTTTCATTTCCAAAGTCAGATGTAGACACCTTGTAATCCATAAATAATGTCCATTATTTTCTCTGAATCTTATGTTACTATGTATATATGCTAGTAAAAAAATGTCTTGTAAATTTGAGCTCACTTAAAGTTTTTGTGAATGAATTTATTAAACAATTTTATTAAACAAGTTATTAAACAATTATTATGTGAAAAACACTGTGATAAACACCAGGGAAACAAATAGAAAAGTAGAAAGTAGAAAAAAAAAGAAAAATCCCTGTTCTAAACAAGGTCACATTCTGATGGAGAAACAACATATCTGGAAGATTTCAGCTGTAAGAAAGATGTCAAGTTCTTATGGTCCTTAAGGTACAATGGCAAAGCAGTTGGTAATGTGTCTTCTTTAATGTGATTTCCACTGAAAAAAATCATATCATTTTCTGAAATTGAACCATTTTACAATTCAAGGGCTTTGTTAATAAGAACTGTCTTTTCTCTTCCTTAGCAGTTATATCTGTAAAAGCACTTGCAGGGGCAGTTGCCAGGCTAAATCTTCATTGGGGTTGCTCCCCTGATGATAGCTCTGGCCACTGGACTGTAAACATTGCTATTCTTTTTTTTCTTGGGTAAATATTTTAATAAAATAACCAACCAGAAATACTGTTGTCAACAAAGACTAAGCTGCAAGTTAATATCTGATATTAATGGAATTCATCAGTAAATGGCTCTTAAAAGTGATGATGATTGACAACTGAGATAGAAGAGTTGTAAGAAACAATGAATTCCATTCCACTTCCTCCATGGCCACAGAAATCGTCTTCATCACAGAAATTGTCCTTTGGGCACAGGAGCCACAGGATTGCCATTCAGATCCAGCTCCCAGGAATGGGATGGGGGCCTCAACTTTAGTCCTTAGAGCAAGAAAAAGGACTTCATATGTCCCCATTCAAGGGGGACATATTCAACTTCCCATTCAAGTTCCTAGAGGAGGCTACTGTGCAACTTAAATATTGCTATTCTAAAGGCTCTTGAGTTCAGGGTACTGGGCTGTTTCTATCAGGTTTTGATGGAAAATGGTGGTTAAGGTGGTGGTGATGGTTTGACTTTCATAGCATATCCTGCCTTTTGTTTCTTCCTCAGGGTATCTTGCTGCTTTAACTAGATCAGCTTGCCTGTCCTGTGAGTGGTTGGCAGTTGGCAGTTGGTGGGGATGATCAGTCTTTTTTCTAAAGGAAACACCTCCATAGATGATGTTTATGAGGGCTGGGCTGGAAGTAGGCCTCATGATCTGGGGGATGTGCAACTTCCAGGGCACTTATGCCTAATTGTCTATTATTGGCAGCTGATCAATAGATAGAGCTGGTGGACTTGTGATTTTTCCACTCCATGATGGTTTTGGAGGCTAGGTAGAAGGCAGGACTGGTAGTTTGGGGGACACCACTATTCCCAAGGTTTTGGATTCTGGGTCCCAGGCTATCTCCCTTAGGGTCTGAGGAGAGATAATAGACAAAGTAGTGGCAGTAGAGATGATCATTCCATTTGCCTGGCACATGCTTCCTTTTATTTTCTCCTAAGTGTGTCCTGCTGCTTCTAAAATTTTGAGTTCTGGGTTTTTTACCATGAAATTTCTCATTTTAAATATTATATATGAATAGGAATTCAACAGCTGAAGAGAGGATAGGGTCCACGGTAGGCCCAGTGTCTAGGCTGACTGTTGTCCTCCATTCTTGAAGAGGACCAAAATGGCAGAGCAGAGGTAGAAAAGGTCAGGATTTAGTCAGAAGGCAAAGAATGATACAATTTGGCTGGAATGTAGAGTATATGGGGGTTAAGTAAGATAAGATAAAACTGGGAAGGTAGGGTGGAGGAGACATTGAATGCCAGAGAAAGGTACAGGGAACAACTAATCATTTTTGAATAGAAGAATGACATGAGAAATAATCATAAAAGTTAGCACTTTACATAGGACCTACTATGTACCAGGCTTTATGTTAAGCACTTTACGAATAACATCTCATTTGAGCCTCACAACAACCCTGAAGATAGATGATCTTACTACCCCCATTTTACAGTTGAGGAAACTGAGGGAGACAAGTTAAGAGACTTGCTCAAGGTCATACAACTAGTAAGTACCTGAGGCTAGATTTGAATTCAGGTCTTTCTCACTTCAGACTCAGTGAATCCACTTCGTCACTTTAGCTGCCTGCAAGCTGAGTTTGAGAGTAGCATAATTTATGGGGTCATCAGTGAAGGGTCTTACCCCCAAAATATTTTCCATAGAGTGTCAGAAATATAAATAGTCTCAGAAATTCTGATAGGGTTAAAGTGGCTGTTATTGTTATAGGTGTCATTCACATCTATAGTCAGGTATGCTTGGCATGTCTCTTGCCTGATCTCCAGCCTCCTGTGGGAAAAAGAAATGAACCTTGCACTTAATGAAACTTTCACTTTATATGTGGTTGAACCCTATATGTTCCAGTGATTCTGAGCCCCTGGAAGTCATCATCTAAATACCATTCTTCATTCTCTAACCCTTTCCTTATTGCCAACCCCCTCAACCTTCTCACCCCAAAGACCCAACCAAATACTATCTAATCATGCCTGTTCCATAGGCAACATTCTTGTATGCCTTAATTCCTTTCATTTTCTAGCATTGACTGAAATGTGAGTCCCTACCTATACCCCACCCTAATGATACAATTTCTCTCCCCACCACTTTCAGCATTTTTACAAATTCCCTTTGGCTTATGGGTAGAGGTGGGGGCGTTGAAATGCTCCTTGCCCTTCTAGGTTTTCCCCCTGTCACCATCACTCAGCAACCTTTCCTCTTTTGAAAGTCCATACAATTCACATCTTCCAGCAATCAAAATCCTGATAAAGGTCTACAGACCTCTAAGACTCTAGGACTTCTCCCCTTCCTTCTTTAATGAATTTACTACATGACATTATTATGTTAAAGTGAAGTTACAGCGTGTCTGACTGTGGCTTATCAAACCAAAATAACCTTGGAATTCTCTACCATAGGTTGGGCACAAATAGCCCATGTGAATCTGTTAATTTCTCATTTCTTTTGAGCTATTTTATTCTGCTTTGCTTATAGAGCACAGAATTTTATTTGATTAGGGAATGCCATGCTGGGTGGTCCTGCTCAGTGTCTCCCATGTCACAATTCCAAATCAGTTCCAAAGTTCTTCAGAGAACACTTGAGAGTGTACTTGTGACCACCATGTATCAATTACTCTGTGTGAGTTCTAAGTAAAATAATCTTTTAGGCAAGTATAACTTTGGCATTGGAAGAAGGTAGCCAGCCTATAGGAGTTGTGCTCTCTGAAGGAGAGTTTGAATACTTGACTCTTTAATTTGAGAAAGGACCTCAGTATCTAGTAACTTATTCTGCCAGATGATTTTCAGAATTTTCCCAAAACCATCCAAATGGAAGATCTTCAGTTTCCTGGCATGGCATTTGTATACCGTCTAGGTTTCACAAGCATATAGCAATTATGTCAGCAGAATGACTCTGTGGACCTTCAGTTTGGTAGTCAACCTAATACTGCTTTTCTCCCACACTTTCTTTTGGATCCTCGCAAACATTGAGCTACCTCTGGCAATGCACATGTCAATCTCATTGTCAATGTATACATCCCTTGAAAGTATACTGCCAAGATAAGTGAATTTGTCCACAATATTCAAAACTTCTCCATTTGCTATAGCTGATGGTTCCACATATGGATGGTGTGGTGCCGATTGGTGGAGCACCTGTGTTATTTTTGGTGTTGTTAGGCCAAAATGAACACAAGCAGCAGAGAATAGATACATACTTTGTTGCATCTCAGTTTCAGAGGCTGTATTGAGTGCACCATCATCTGTAAACAAAAAAATCACACATCAAGTCTCCTTTTACTTTGGGCTTGGCTTGTATCCCTTTCAGGTTAAATAATATACCATCATTGTGGTAGCTGAAGTTAATGCTGCATTTGTCCTCATTGAAGGAATCTAACTGAAAACATCATGCAAGCTCACTGCCTTGTTTCACTTCACTGGTAACTGGGAAAGTATCAGAGCACCGACCATCCCATAAACTGAACAAGCATGCCATCGTGAAACTGACGTATAATACTGATGAACTTCCTGGGTAAACAAATTTTGACATAATTTTCCATAAGCCTTCACAACTTGCAGCATCAGAGGTCTTGGTCAGATCAATGAACATATGTATGTGTATAAAAATATAAATACACACACACACACACACACACATATATATTATATATATATATAGGAATCCCACTACTATCTGTGCCAGTCTGTGATAGAGCATTCTGAGCTTGTATTGGTCTGATCAGTCACAAATGTACACTCTGAAATCTACTTTAGCATGGTGATATCATTTTGGTCCTCTTTGAGAATGAAGGACGATAACTAATATGTGTATATACATATATATACATGGCACTTAGCACATAGTAGGTTTTAAAAAAATAAATATTTATTTATTGACTGACAATAAGTTTGACTTCTACCTAAATCTAGCTGAGGTCAGTCTTAATGAAGAAATAGGAGTTTTGATATAAGATGGGACTAAGATAAGGTAATATATCTGGAGTATTTTGACAGAGAAATGTAAAAAGAGAAGTATAGATATTAATTTGTTTAACCACATTCCCAGGTTTAGCTATAGTTATCAGATTATAAGCATATTTTAGTCATTCATCTCAAAATATTTAGTATATTTTGTGCTCTTATTAAAGATTTTCTAATTTATATTTGTAAATTTGAAGAATTATAGGTAACATATAAAAATGGATTCAGTGTTAGTGAAACTCTTTAAAAGTATTATATACTTTCTCAAATTCTATGTGTCTCATTTTCCTATTCAACGATGAGCCCAACTCATTGACCGCTGGCAGTACCTTGTTGAGATATATGTCCTGATGGACTAACTTGAATTATCCAAATATCCAAAATGCTTATAATAATCTGGTCAACATGGATTCTTTATCTACTTGGTTTTCCTTCTGTGGAGAAAATGTCAGGTTGCTCCTCTTTGGAAAGATGTGGACAGGTATCTCATAATATAGAAGGTGGATGGGTTAGGAAGTAGACCACTACAAGGTATATTGGAAAGATCCATCAAAGCGAATAATGTATGTGGTGATAACTATATAAATGATTATATAAACATTTATTTACTTTTGTTATTAATTTCTTTTTAGTTTTCAATGTTCACTTCCACAAGATTTTGAGTTCCAAATTTTCTCCCCATCACTCACCCCAAGATGACTTGCATTCTGATTACCTCTTCCCCCAATCTGCCCTCCCTTCTATCATCCTCCCTTCTCTTATCCCATTTTTCTGTAGGAAAAGACAGATTTTTATACCCCATTGCCTGCATATATTATTTCCCAGTTGCATGTAATAACAATTTTTAACATTTGATTTTAAAACTTTCAGTAACAAATTCTCTCCCTCCCTGTCTCCCTCATTGAGAAGGCAAGCAATTCGATATAGCTTACCCATGTGTAGTCATACAAAACACTTCTATAACAGTCATGTTATGAAAGACTAACTATATCCAATTGAGTGTGTATGTTATTCCCTCCTTAAGTCAAATCAGATGAGAGGAAGGTTCACTTGTTCCCTCTTACCTCCTCTCTCTTTCCCTCCACTGTATAAACATTTTCTTGCTTCTTTATATGGCAGATAATTTATGCCATTCTACCTCTCCCTTTCTCCTTTTTCCAGCACTTTCCTTTCTCTCACCCTTTAATTATATTTTTAGATATTATCCCTTCACATTCAACTCAGTCCGTGCCATCTATCTGTCTGTGTATCTATGTATCTATCTGTCTGTCTGTCTATGTATTCTTTCCAACTAACCTAATACTAAGAAAGATCTCATGAGTTACAAATATCATCTTTCTATGTATGAATGTAACCAGTTCAGTTTTAATCAATCCCTTATGATTTCTCTTTCATGTTTACCTTTCCATTCTTCTCTTGATTCTTGTATTTGAAAGCCAAATTTTCTATTTGGCTCTGGTCTTTTCATCAAGAATGTTTGAAAGTCCTCTATTTCATTGAGTATTCAATTTTTTTCCCCTGAAGGCTTATACTCAGTTTTGCTGGGTAGATGATTCTTGGTTTTAATGCTAGTTCCTTTGACCTTTGGAATATCATATTTCAAGCCCTCTGATACTTTAATGTAGAAGCTGCTAAATCCTCTGTTATCCTGATCGTGTTTCCACAACTTGAATTGTTTCTTTTGGGCTGCTTGCTAGTATTTTCTCCTTGTCCTAGGAATTCTGGAATTTGGCTATGATATTCCTAGGAGTTTTCCTTTTGGAATCTTTCAGGAGGTGACCAGTGGATTCTTACAATTTCTAATTTGCCTTCTGGTTCTAGAATATCAAAGGAATTTTCCTTGATAATTTCTTGAAAGATGATATCTAGGCTATTTTTTTTATTATAGCTGTCTGTTAGTCCAGTACTTTTAAAATGATCTCTCCTGGATTTATATTGTCCAGGTTAGTTGTTTTTCCAATGATATATCCAATTAAATCTTCTATTTTTTTCTTTCTTTTGTTTTTTATAATTTCTTGATGTCTCATATAGTTATTAGCTTCTATTTGCTCCATTCTAATTTTTAAGGAACTATTTTCTTCAGCGAGCTTTTGGACCTCCATTTCCATTCAACCAATTCTGTTTTTTAAAGCATTCTTTTCCGCATTGACTTTTTGGACCTCTTTAACCATTTGACCAAGTCTCTTTTTTAAGGTATTATTTTCTGAAGCATTTTGAGTCCCCTTTAGCAAGTTATTGACTCATTTTTCATGATTTTCTTGCATCATTGTCATTTCTCTTCCCAATTTTTCCTCTACTTCTCTTACTTGATTTTCAAAATCCTTATTGAGCTCTTCCATGGCCTGTGACCAATTCAAATTTTTCTTGTAGGTTTTGGATGTAGGAACTTTGACTTCATTGTCTTCTTCTGGCTGTATATTTTATTCTTTGTTACCAAAGTAAGATTCTATAGTCTGAGTTTGTTTTTCTGCTGTTTAGTCATCTTCCCAGCCAATTACCTGACTTTTTAAACTCTTTGTTAAGGTAGGGCTCTGCTTCCAGTGTGGACAGTATACCATCCCAAGCTTCAGAGGTTTTTTGTAGCTGTTTTCAGAGATACTTCTTGGGACCTGTAAATATTCACTTCTTCCAAAATAATATGATCAAAGGAGAGGTGTTTACTTCTCTCCTGGTCTGTGCTGTAGTCTGTGAGTGACCATAAGAACTATTTTCTGCCTTGGAACTGTGAGGAGGATTCCCTCTCTACCACTTCCACAAATTCCCCCAAACCAGCACTCCTCCTAGCCCTAGGACCGCCACCCAGAACTGTGACCCTGATCAAAGCATGGGCAAAGTAAGAGAATCTTTCCTCAGTGACAGCAAAGAGATACCTGAAATGCCCCTCTCATCAGCTGTTAGATCTCCTCACCATTTGTGGGCCAAGAGCTCTGGAGCAGCTACTGCCACTGCCACTACCCTGGGACTGGGAGCAGTCTATCCCCCAGGTATGACAGATATTTCCTATTGAACTTCTAAGTTATCTTTCATGTTTGTGGGTTTAGAAGACTGGAAACCACCACAGCTGCCAGTGGTTCGGTCCCCTGAGGCCTATTCAGGTTTTCAAGGGGGTGGGGGGGTGAACTGTGCTGACACTTTTTTTGTGCTGGGCTATGCTCCTCTCTCAGCCTGGTGCAACAAAACCTTCCTATCTACCTTCCAGGTTGTCTTGGACTGGAAATTTGTTTCACTCTGTCATTTTGTGGGTTCTGCTGCTCTAGAATTGGTTTAGAATAATTTTTTTACAGGTATTTGGAGGGGTTTGGGGGAGAACTCAAGTAAGTCTCTGCTTTTACTCTGCCATCTTGGCACTGCCTATATAAAAATTACTTATTTACAAGGTACATTTTCTATTATATACTTACCAATTGTTATACCATTTAAAAAGCAAATAGTAAACTTGAATATATTACTTTATAAGGTTGCTTTCTTACGGGTTGTACTTTAATGACATTGATTATCATTCAACAACAAAATAATGCTCATTTGATGTAATGAAAAGATTGTCTTTGCTTCATTTAAAATGGATTCTCCCATCCCTTTATTAATTGTATCCTGCAAAAGTAGTTAACAACAGAGTATTATGAGTAGTAAAAAATAATATGTCAGGTATGGGGAGGGCTGAAATTTATCTAGCACGGGACAGAGTATGTTGTAAAAATGCTGGTTGCCACACCTCTCTGACTTGTAGCACAGTGCTTATAATATGACTGAGAAGTAAGTAATAGGTAGCTATGTCCCTGCCACACCCCAAATTTAGTGAAAAGACAATTGGTTTTGTAGTCAAGAGACCTACATCCATACTTCAGTCAAATTTGTGTCAGTTTCCTCATCTATAAAAAGGAGATAATAATACGTATACCATTTACCTTTCAGGGTTGTTGTGAGGAAAGCACTTGGAGATCTTCAATTAAAATAGAAATGAATATTATTCTTGTTCCCATGACTGCAAAGCAGGATGTTAAAAGGACATCTGGGGACTTAGCATACAGTAGAGTCTTTGAACAATGCACTTCTGTTTGTAGAGTTGGCTTTGAATTCTTTCTTTTTGATACTTCCTCTTGTATTACTTCTGGCTAGATGCAATCTTGAGTAAAGAGATATGACAGATGGTAATCACATGTAACTTATTCTCAAGGAAAATAAAAGTTTAATCTTCACTTACATGCATAAAAATAATATTTCCAGAGTTGGTCTTTCTTTTTTATTTTACCTTTTTCATTTTATTTCTTATGAAATGTTGTATGTCACTTGAAATTGTAGTTGCTTAATATTTTAACCCCAAAATATACATCAGAAATTAAGAACATGGATGTAGAGCTAGAAGGGGATATAGAGACCATGTAGTTAATTTAATTTTATTTTTTAATTAACTTATTTATTTTTAATTTTCAACGTCCACTTTTATAAGATTTTGAGTTCTAAAATTGCCCCTCCCCCTCCTTTCCCCTCTGCCTGAGACACCATGCAATCTGATATAGGCTATACATGTACAGTCATATTAAACGTATTTCCACATTAGTCATGTTGTGAAAGAAGAATCAGAACAAAAGGGGAAAACCCCGAGAAAGATATAAACAACAAAAAAATAGAAAATAGTATGCTTTGATGGGCATTCAGACTCCATAGTCGTAGCTGTCTTAGATCGTTGCTTTGCTGAGAAGAGCTAAGTCCAAAAGGTTGGTCATCATACAATGTTTCTGTTACTGTGTACAATATTCTCTGGTTCTTCTCAGTTCACTCAGCATAAGTTTACTCAAATCTTTCCAAGTTTTTTCTGAAATCTACCCAGTCATCATTTCTTATGGAACAATAGTATTCCATTACATTCGTATACTACAACTTGTTCAGCCATTCCCCAGTTGATGGGCATCCCCTTAATTTCCAATTTCCCACCACAAAAAGAATATTTTTGTGCATGTGGGTCCTTTTGCCAATTTTATGATTGGTCTTTCTTTTTTTTAGTAGTGAATGTGGGAGTTCTTTCTAAATGAATATACATTATTCACCATTTGATTTATAAGAACAAGTAAATACATTCCTTCCTCCCTTCTTTCCTTCTTCCCTCTTTCCTTCTCTTCCTTCTTGTCCTTTGTTTTCCTTCTTCATCTTTAATTTTCTGTTTCTCCTAAAATTCTTGGGACTCCCTCCAAAGATAGTACACATTTCCCACCTCAGGGTGGGTGAAAAGTAACAAACCCCAGATTGAGACTGACAAATTAGAAAGAAATCTATCTTCACCTACAGAAGTCCCATTAAGAGGCTTATTTATGAAACTGAGCCTCAAGAAAGTTAAAATGGAGGAACACTATGTCAATGAAGTTAAATTTAAAAACGTGCACATATACATACGCTAGACATAGATTTAGAGCTCTCACAGGTGATAGATAGAGAGTTAAGAGGAGGGGTAATGATGCATATTAGTCACTCTTTTGAAACCTAGAAGTACTTCTGGAGGGCAATATAAAAGCTCAAATAAACAAAAAAAAGTTTGTTTTTCTGTTATTTTTTTCATAGGTGTATATTTTTAAGGAAGCATATAAAAACTCTGTTAGTTTCTTAACTAAGAAATGGCTCATGTGAATTATTACAGTTCTAAAATATGCTTGAAATCAGCTAAACCAAAAGTATACATGCAGACCAGTGGTGTCATATTCAAATAGAAATGGGAACACTAAATCTACACAAGGATCCCTGTAGGCCACATGCTAAAAAAACAGCCTAACATTATGTTTTATTATATTTTTATTTGCTTTTTTCATTATTTCCCAATGACATTTTAATCAGGTTCAGGCCATGCTAGGGAGTGCTGAATGAGCAGCATATTTTATACTTCTGATGTAGAGTAAGCACTGCATGTTTGCTTAGGTCAGGGTCACATGGCCTTCTAGATCTTTAAGTGTAGCCTTTTGACACATGTGGCATCAAGTCCACAGGTTCCCCACCCCTGCCTTGGGTACTCGGTTATGGTTATTATGACCCTATGAATTCCTCTCTCATCTTGCCAAAGGAATGTCAGTGTATTCACTCAGGTCATAATTTCATAATCACCTATTAAAGTAGTGTGCATTATCTACAATGTTTCTGAAAAAGTTAATGAGTTCAATGCTTCACTCATTCATCTTTCATTAAAAATGCAGCCTTTCCACTCATTTCTTGCTGATGGAATTACAAATCAAGAGCACCATTTTGGAAAACAGTCTGGCAGTAAGCAGTAAAAGCTATGTAAATAATTATTCCTCTTTTGAAATGATAATTCAATTGCCATGTACCCTGAGAACATCAAAAAAAAGGAAAAAATTCTATAGTAAAAGACTTGTAAAATAGTATTATTTACAATTGCAAAACAAAAACAAGTAGAATCATTGTAAATGTCCAAAGATGGAGAAGAGTTAAAGTCTGAGATTTTATTGTTAATGGAATGTTATAATGCAATTAAAATGAAGAAATATGAGATGGATAGAGAAATCTGAAAAGCCTCTTGTGAAATGCAAAGTGCAAAAAAGCAGGGCTAGAAGAACATATTACTTGGTATGACCAGAAGAAGAAAAGCAAATGGGGATAGAAAAATGAGCCAATAATCCTAATGGAAATAGAAGGCACAACTGAAATATTAGGCCATTTTATGCATCAGAATGTAAATCAAGCAGGGATGGTCAATGAATAATGTTAAATTAAGAAATCATTTTAAAAATAAGATATTTTAAAGTCATAGGTTCCTAGATTTAAAGTAGAAGGGGAACTTAAAAGACCTTCTGGCAGATGGCTAGATTCTACTCCAATCTTCTCATTTTACAAAAGAAAGCATTGAAGCCCTGCATCATAAATGCAGACAGTAAATGCCAGGAACTGGGATTTAAATTTGGATTCTCAGATCCAAATTCAACACCCTCCTTATTGTATGTACTAGAGAATTATTAGAATTTATTTTTAATAGATGCATTCTGGCAGATAACCTGGTGTATTTTTTCCAAAATGGAGAAGCTAATCTGCCATTTGATATTGTCAGCATCTTCTTGCTTTGCTATGTCCTTGATTTTATTACAGAAACAACATATGTCCACATCATCATTAAGAGACTGGAATTAGGGTTATCCTTGTTTGGAAATGCAGTAAACTCTTGACTTTCTAAACTAATGGATGCAAGGAGGGTAGTGTCTAATCCAAAAACATTGCTATGAATTTACCTAGCGTTGTGTATACTAAAGCGTTTCCTTTTTGCATCAGAATGTACTACATGATGTTCAGCAGATTTTCTACTTAATTACTTAAACAAAAACTAAATTACTTTTCATTCCTGAACTATTCATTGGTTGGACAGTTGAAGGAGGTAGACTGGGGTTAAGCAACTAGAGGAGAGTTAAAAACTGACAGGAAACGGTCAAGGTTGAAAATCTATATATGAATAGTAGAGAATTACGTCTATTTGGAGCTCTTTTTCCTCCCAGCTAGTTTTTCTCAGAGACTTCCTATTTACTTCATTCATTTTTCTATAATTTAATAAATTTGGTGCCAAAGTTTTTATATTGATTATTGGTTGTCATCTACCTTTTAGAGTCTCAGTGAAATTCAGTCTTTTAATTTTCTGTTTTTTCCCCAGAAAATATAATTTTAAATACGTATATAGTAATGATAATGACAATAGTGCCAACAACTTACCTTGACATTAGTGCTTCAAGATTTACAAAATACTTTGTTTACAACAACCTGTGAAGGAGATGGTTCAAGTACTATCAGTCCCATTTTGCTATCATCAAACAGAAACCCAGAGAGGTTGTTGCTTGTCCAGAGTTTCCATATTCATTAGCACTAAAATTAGAACATAAAAACCAAATCTGTTGACTCCAAGTCTAATTTGCAACTGTGCTGTCTAGCATTCAAGGCCCTCCCCACCATTAAATTTACTGAACATTCATTAAAAGCATCAACTATATGCAAGGCATTATACCTCACTAGCCTTCCATTAGCAAGTGTAGCTGAGGTGTAGCAATTAGCAAATAGTATTAAGGAATTAAAATCATAATCACATATAGAGTATGCCTCTCTAAAAAATTTGGAACTATACCAACCATGAATAAAACATAATCATGAGATTTTTGTGATGCAAGTACAGTAATAAACATTACAGATGGAAATAAAGTATTAGGTCATCCAAATTCCTTCCAGGGATGAATTGTTTATTTTTCTTAATATGATAGCATTGCAAGATATAGCTCTTATTTTTATAGTGAAGTATCACAGTAATTTTGTTATTTTTCTTGTATTCAACATGCCTCAAACTCATGGCTTCATTTTTCCAATTAAACCTGCCTGTCTCCTGAACTTTCCTACTTTTATTCTTGATCACTTCTCATTGTTTTTGGAATTACTTCCCCTGGAGCATTTTAGTACATGGGACCTAAGATAGCTTTCCCTTGAACTTTACGAAATCGGCTTTCCCAGAATTGAGAGTTCGTATCATATTATGCCTAGATTCTCAGGGTTCCCATCATTTCCAACTAGTTTCTCTATGTTAGTGACAATCAGATCCATAATAGAATTTTCTCTTCTTGAATACAATTATCATTGTCAAGTCCAGAAATTATTAGCTGTCACTTTTTGTTTTGGGGGTGGTAGGGAGGGGGTTGTTGTTGATGTGTTTGTCCTTTGTTCTCAAAGGGGACCATGACATCAAGATGATGACATGACTTGCAGTTGACTTTGTGTTGAGTGAGGGAGGGCTGTGCAAGGTCACCAACCTCACTTCTCGTCCAGGGCCATTTGAATCCAGTGACCAGATATTCATCAAGATGGCCCAGGATGCAATGTGGGATTTTGGCCACATTAGGCTAAGTTCTTATCAGATTCTCACTTTGAGTGAGATACACCCATTCAATGAATAGGCCTCTTTAAGTAGTTACTCAAGGGATGCCCCCTTTTAATAAAAGAAAAAAGATAACCAAAAAATCAAACTGGGAGGGGAAGACCCTCTCGGTTCCTAGGTAAAAGAAAAATAATTACTATTTAGTAATTACATTCACTCTGTGCTAGGGGGTAGGGGCAAGAGGGAAGGGAAACATAAAGACAGAAAGAAAGAGAGAGACAGAGAGACAGAGACAGAGGTAAAGAAAGACAGAAAGATAAATGCTGAAGAGACAAATGAGAATGAGAGGTGAACTCTGACTGATGTCTGTATAACTGAGAAATTGTTGAAAAGATGAAGCCCTAGTTGCTAAACTTTTATACCTCTCTGCCAGGCTTGCAATCTATTTTACATATGCCTCATCTATTTCTTCTTTCTATAAATGTGGTATGATGCTCTAAAGATTACATTACGGTTTTGTCCTTTATTGACCTTTTACCTAAATACACTGTTATATTGCTCCACTATGTATTTTTGATTTCACATGGATAAGCCTTCTTAAAATAGGCTTTATTTTTTTAGTCACCACCTTTTTTTTTTAAGCCTGTCTTGTTTCATTTGAATAAGAAGCCATAGCCATGATAAAGTCATAGATTTATTCCTTTCTACAACAGTGATGTCTAGGATGTAAATTTGCCTCCTTCCTTCTGTTAGGACTTCTAGTTTCTCTTGTTGCTTAAACTTTGGGGACTTGTGTGTAGGCATTAGATGTCTTTTGCTACTGGGTCCTTTTTTTTTCAGATTTTATTTTCTCTGAACTTCTAGCCATTCCAAATGTGATTATTCTTCCATCTTTTTAGTTTCTTTCTAAAATATTGAATGTAGGAGACATACATAGGCAGTCTTCTCCCTCTTGCAACTTTTTTAGTTGAAAGATCTTTTCATTAAATTTGTAAGATATTCTTTTGGGCTTCTGTTCAGTATATTTCATCTCTCTCTATCTTTAGCCAGATATCTGCGTAATTATGTTTTCAGCTGTAGTTCAGAAGTCCAAATTCCATACCACCTTCTGAGTCAGCTGTTAACCTCCCAGATTGTTTTTTCTTTTCTGAATCCTTTGCCTTCAGTGGGCAATGGTGAACAAAAGATAAACTTTATCCTTGTTCAAGATTTCATAATCATTGGGAATACTTTTTTTTTATTCCTTCTGGCAATATCTCTTGTATCCACATGAATCATAACTTGGAAGTGGTCATCCATTTTGACAAGTTTTGGAAGATTCTCTGATATGTCTTGAATACACCTCTGAGTATGACAACAAGCTTCTCTATCCTTGTTATTAGGTCCACAAATAGCTGCCCCAGTATCCCTGTGCAGGAAATCCCAGCTCCTACCACCTATCTAGTCTTCCTCTGCCCCTTCCTGAATGATTTCTCACCTGATAACTTCTGAAACTCTACTTTTTTATGCTTCAAAGGACAAGCAGCTTCTTCCTCATGAGTTTCCACACTATCCCATTAGAAAAACTTCAAATCTGTTTTTAACCTCTGGGTATATGGATTCCTTTCCTTCTTTTTCTTCTCTTTGTACCACTCTACTACTCTCTACCATCATGACAAGGGTAAAATTTACCCTCTTGTATCAGCAAATATCTCGACATACACAGGGGGCCCTGTTATCGCAGGTTCTTTGATCTGCTTCTCTAAAATGAAAGGCAACTTTTGAGGGGTTAAGCACAGGTATCAGAGAAAATCAAAATCAAAATTTCAGAGAAATAAAAAGTCAACAGACAGCGCTTCCAAACTGCCTGACCATTAACATACATACATCTTTACCAGAGTGGAAAGCACCAACATTTGGGTTTTCAAAGCCTGCGTGGGAGAGGGGAGGGCAGTGGCTCCTTAGCTGCTTTCCAAAGTCTCATCGGGCACACAAAGCTTCTTCCAAAAATTAAGCCCCAATTAAGCCCCAATATCTCAGAGTTTTTATACACTTTTCAGAGCCAGAGGACATGACCCTCTGACCCAGTGCCTCAATAGAAAAAACAAAAAGTACCCGGACCCTCCCACAAAACAACTCCCCAATCAAGCTTCCCATCAATGGGTAAGGAAGATCTTCTTTATTCATATTCAAATAGAGGTCTTATACTTCTTGATTATACTAAAACAAACAGCAAAAGATCCTACTTGGCTTGGTCTCACACCTGTTTCAACTCAGATACCCCCCCTTTCCCAGGAAACCCTCACTTCTGTTATGCTCCCTAATTGAATTGTGGGGAGGCAGTCTTCCCATTGCTTCACCTTCTCCTTCAGAAAGAGATCAGCCTAAATAATATGTTTTAAGATTTACTAACTTAAAATTCCCCTAATGTTTTTGAGAAACCTGGTACTTAGAATATAAGTAACAGTAATTTTTCTGTGCCAGAAATACAAGCATGAAACACTCAATTATAGGATCACTACATGATTTCCCCTATGCTCTATAATGGTCAAATTTACAGTCTGGTTTTTTAAAAATACTTGTAGGTATTTATATTTCATCTTTAATTACCTGGCTAAAACTTTGAAGATGTACTATCACACACTAATTACTTGACAAGCCCACTCAACTTCATTTCTTGGGTCTCAAACACTTGACAACCATAGTCTCCTCCTCTTTAGTCTTACACCCAGCTTCTATCGCTTTCATTAACATGCCCCATTTACCAATCTTCAAATGTCCTTTATCCTCTAAACTTTCCACTTAATTTTTCTTATTTACCTTCCCTTGTGTTTCCAACTTCCTTTTCCCTTACCTTCTGGAGTCAATTCCATTATCCTCATTGATTCTCCTTAAATCTTTTTGTGTCCTTACTTGTCATCGATCCTGTTCCTCTTCTGACCTGGTAGTAGAATCCATATCAACATTACAGAGTAGAAATTATTCTCCTTAAGATTTTCCTTGATTTTTGCCAAATTTTGCCAAATTTCTCCTCCCCAGATTTAATCTTTGACTTTGTTCATTAGGTTAAACTCCTACAAATCACCTTTACCCTCCCAAGTCACAATTTTCTTCTTTGTTAGCTCTAGTCCTTTTATCTTCCCATTCTTTCTTCCCACAGGAGGGACCATGATGAAGTGGAATGATTACTGGGTTTAGAGTCAAAGAAAATCTATTCAAATCCTACCTTTGATACTTACTAAGTGACCTTGGATAAGTCTTAACCTCCCTGGTTCTCAGTTTCCTCATCTGTAAAATTGGTGAAATTTTGCTAGATAGCTCCTGAAGTCATTTTTTTCTGTAGCTATATTGTAACCCGGAAGTAGGAAAAAATGAAAACCTCATCTTGGGTCCAACAAGGTCTCAGGTTCTCATCTCTGGGGCAGAACTAGCTTTCTCTTCTACTGGTTCATGGAGGACTTTCCTTGAGGTTCTTGTGGTTGGGTGTAATAACAGTTGAGGAAAGTGTAAATTGTCCAACAGGGAATCTATACTGTATGGTCATTATATTGATTTTATTTCTTCAAAAGATTTTTAATTTTATGTAATTAAAATTGCCTGTTTTATCCATTATGATCTGTTCTCTCCCATATCTAGCAATCATTATACCAAGTACCTCCTCCTACATTTTAATTGCTTTTAAATGGCATACACATACACACATATACACATACATATTTATCTTATTGTAGTATATAATGAGTAAAGTAATAGATTAAACCTAATTTCTCCCAAACTGCTTTCTAGTTTTCCTAGCAGTTCTCCTTTGAGTAGGAATTTTTCTCCCAGTAGTTTTTCTTCTTTTTTTAATTGAATGCAAAATTATTATATTCAGTTACTTCTGGGTCTTCTTCACCTAATTTATTTCATTGATCACATCTTCTATTTTTTAACTAGTATCAAAAAATTTTGTTAATTACTGCTTTATGATGGAATTTGAGAGCTATTGATGTTATTTATGCTTTCTTAATTTCTTTTTAAATTGTTTCCCTTGATGTTTTTAATCTGTTTTTCTTTAGATTAATTTTTGTTATTATTTTATCTAGTTCTATAAAGTAATCCCCTGGTGGTATGATTTGTATTGCACTAAATTCATTAATTAATTTAGGCAGTCTCATCATTTTTTTTTATGTGAGTGATCCACCTCTAAACAATTGATGTCTCTCCAATATTTTTATTTTTTTCATATCATCTGTACACAGAGATATTTTGATCTCCTTTTGGACCATATTTTTTCAGTTTTCAATAAATAATACTTTGTAGTTGTATTCAATATGTCATGCCTAGGAGTTACATGAATAACTTTTACTTGCAATTTGGGCTCCTCTTGGGAGATGATTGCTTGAGGCTTAATGTAGTCTTTGGGTTCTCATTTCTAACACAGTTGATGAGCCCCCAAATGTGCTATATTTCTAATATAGTTTACCAGCCCCCAAAGGTGCATTTACCTTTAATGTACAGTCAGAAGATATAGTTAGCTATTTCCCCCATAAAGTTAGGGTACATTCTCCCCTATCTACACATAGCAACAGTAGGAAAAATAGGCATATCATTCCCAGTTGACAATGGTCAAAGGATAAGAACAGGCAGTTTTCAGAGGAAGAAATTAAAGCTATCTTTAGCTTTAATTAAAGTCATATGAAAAAATGCTCTGTCACTATTGATTAGAGAGACGCAAATCAAAACAACTCTGAGGTACCACATCACACCAATCAAATTGGCTAACATGACAAAACAGAATGATGATAAATATTGGAGAATATGTGGGAGAGTTGGAACACTAATTCATTGTTGGTGGAGCTGTGAGCTGATCCAACCATTCTGGAGAGCAATTTGGAACTATGCCCAAAGGGCTACAAAAATGTGCATACTCTTTGACCCAGCAATATTTCTTCTAAGACTGTATCCCACAGAGATCATAAAAATGGGAAAGGGTCACACATATACAAAAATATTTATAGCAGCTCTGTTTGTGGGGGCCCAAAACTGGAAATTGAAGGGATGCTCATCAGTTGGGGAATGGCTGAACAAGTTGTGGTATATGAATGTAATGGAATACTATTGGTGTATAAGAAATGATGAACAGGAAGACTTCAGAGAGGCCTGGAAGGTCTTACATGAACTGATGCTGAGTGAAAGGAGCAGAACCAGGAGAACTTTGCACACAGCAATGACCACAGTGTACCAGGAATTTTTCTGGTAGACTTAGTCCTACACAACAATGCAAAGACCTAAAAAACTCCCAATGGACTCTTACGGAAAAATACCTTCCATATCCAGAGAAAGATCTATGGAACTGGATCACAGAATGAAGGAGACCATTTTTTCTTGTGTTACATTTTGTTTTGTTTTCATGGTTTCTCCCATTCATTTTAATTCTTCTATGCAACATGACTAAGGTGAAAATGTATTTAATATGAATGTATGTGCAGAACCTATATAAGATTACACACCATCTTGGGGAGGGGAAAAGGTGGGAGAAGAAGGGAAAAAAAAATCTAAGGTATATGGAAGTGATTGTAGAAAACTGAAAACAAATTAATTTTTCTTCTAAAGAGTTAACTGTCTACCTGATTTTCAAGGATAAACCAGCTAACTTTATGTACACAAGTGAATTCAAAACTTGAGAAAATGCACAGGAAAGATTTTTGTCAATAAAAACAGAGGGCATGAACCATATCTCCAGTGGAAGAAAAAAATAAAAATAGGCATAGATACATAGAGTACATTTGTGGAGGAGCTACACTAGAGGAATATATGTGGCTATTGTGATCCATGCCTTTGAAGATGCAGAGTTCCAATGTGCTTTATTTTCTCACAGTGTCTTCATGTTTTTTTTTCTCTGAGTATAGCTCTTTGCTGGATATGTCATTCTACTGGACTTCCTGGATATACTCCTTATTAGACAATAGGTAAGGAATCTCTCCTGCTGGGTGAGTAGCTCTGCTATAAGATATCATGGCAAATGGAGTCAGAAGAAAGATAAATCTCCTAACCATAAGAGGTAAAGAATGGCTCCCTCTCAAAAACTGGTTTCTTCTTCCATAACTATTTTTTTTTAAGAGTTGGGTTATTCTTCCATAACTATCTCTTTTCTCAATGGCTAGATATCAAACTTTTCAGAGCTATCTTCTTCATTGACAGACTCCTTAAATACTGCATTGTGCTTTTTTTCCAAGAAACACCAAGAGTGGAGGAGAATGATGGAACCAAGATGGCAGAGTGAAGCCAGCTCTTTGGATGAGCTTTCTTAATACACCCCCTGTGCAACAGCTTTAAAAATGTACCAAACCAAATTCTAAGTGGGAAAGCAAGGAAAAAAATCATAGTGAGTCATTGTTTTCCCCACAGCCCAGGCATCTCGGGAAGCCACAGAGAGAGTTCTGTCGACTCCCCACTCCCTACCACTAGAGGTGATCAGAGCTCAACTCTGATATAAAGTTCAAAGTCAAGGAATTGACTGGAAAAATGAGCAAACAGCAACAGCAGCAATAAAAGAACCTGAACACAAAATGCTACTATGGTAACAGAGAAGTTCAAGCCACAAACTCAGAAGAAGACAATGGCCTGAAAACATCTACAAGAAAAATCTTGATTAAAAATTCAGATTGGACATAAACCCAACAAAAATTCCTAAAAGAGCTAAAGAGAAAGATAGAAAAAGAGCAAAAAGTTTTGTAATAAAAGTGATAGATAAAAATTGTGAAAAGAAATGAGAACTCTTCAAGAAAATTATGAAAAGAGAATTAACAACCTGGTAAAAAAGGACCACAACAATACCGAATAAAATAACTTCTTAAAAATTAGAATTTTTCAGATGGAAGCTAAAGACTCCCTGAGACATTGAGAAGTAATAAAACAAAGTCAAAAGACTGTAAAAAGTAGAAAATGTGAAATGTGTTATTGGACCAACAACTGAACTGTAAAATAGAACTTGGGTAGATAATTTAAGAATTATAAGAATGCTTAAAGGTGACAATAATAAAAAGAGTCTAGATATCATATTTCATGGAATTGTAAAGGAAAACTTCCTTTATATCTTAGATCCAGAGGGTAAAATAGAAATTAAATGAATCTACTTGAAGGAAATTCTAAAAGGAGAAGTTCCAGAATATTATATCCAAAATTCAGAGCTCCAAGTTCAAGGAAAAAATCTTGAAAGGAACCAGAAAGAAAAAATTAAAATACCATGGAGCCACAGTTAGTACCACAGAAGATTTAGCAGGTAGAACTGCAAGGGTAAAGAGGGTTTGGAATACAATATTCCAGAACACAAAGGAGTAAGCATTGCAACCAAGAATAATGTAGATGGCACAACTGAGTATAATCCTACCAGTGAAGAAATGGACATTAAAACACCAGGACTTTCAAGCATTCCTCATTAAGAGACCAGACCTATGTAGAAAATTTGACATCTGGGGAGAGGATTTTGGAAAGATGGCAGAGTAGGTCAGAAAATTCCAAGTTCTCAAGATTTTCCCCCTCAAAAGAGATGTAATAGTGTCTCACAGTGAACATAGAGTGGTAAAAATCAAGAAGAACAGAACAGGGATCCTTCTGGGATAATCAGAGAAGATATGAAGAAAAATCAGGACAAGGTTTGGTCCCTGTAAAAAATAAACAATTCCAGGCTAGGACCTAGGTCTACTTAAACAACACGCAACAACTCCTAGGATTAGCTGAGTTGCCTCAGCCCCAGCTGCAGGAACTTTTACCCCTAAAGTAGTGAGAGGAGATGGTTATGTGAGCCCAGGAAGATTGAAGGAAACTTTGTTGACAAGGAACATCACCAGCTGCACTACTGAGGCTTGGCCTGGGGCAAGAAGGAACCAGTACACACATGTTGATGTAGAAGCCGTGGGGTAGGGACCCCACTGGCTTTGAAAACTTACAGGAGGCTAGAGGCCTTGGTATCTAAGCTAGAGGGGAGAACTAAAGAAGGATCTGAGGCCAGATCCCCACATACCCCCACAATTAGAGGTGATTGCAAAAATCTAAGCTACTACAAATAAAAAGAATGAACAAGCAAAGGAGAAAAATTCAACCATGAGAGTTCCTTTTTTCTTCAGCATTTTTTTGGGTCTCCTTTACCAAGGTATTGACCCGTTTTTCATGCTTTTCTTGCATCTCTCTCATTTGTCTTCCCAGTTTTTCTTCCACCTGTCTAACTTGATTTTCAAAATCTTTTTTGAGCTCTTCCATGGCCTGAGCCCACTGGACATCCACCTGGGATGTCTGGGATAGAGAGGCCCCGACCTCCACATCTTTCCGTGATGGTAAGAATTGTTCCTCGTCATCAGAAATGAAAGGCGGGAACATCTGTTCCCAAAGAAAGTAGCTTTCTATGGTTTTATTTTTCTTCCCTTTTCTGTGCATGTTCCCAGCCAGTTACTTGACTTCTGAGATTCCTGTCCACCCCTGCCTAGATCCACCCAGCTAGTGCTTGGGGTCTGAGATTCAAATGCTGCTCCCCAGCCTCAGGGCTTTCAGCAGCAGGCAGGGCTGCTATTCAATGTGAGCTTAAGTTCTGGTGCTCTGGTGGGGGCAGGGCCGCCTCCCAGGCTCAGTTCCCACAGGGGGTTTATGGGGAGATCTTCAGTAATGGCCCTGAGCTCTTGTCTGCTTGGGGAGTCCCGGGCCGTCACTGCCTCTGCCGCTGCCTCTGCCGCCGCCTCCCGAGGGGGCCCAAGTCACGGAGACACCCCGCTCTCCTGTCGGCCAGCCCAGATGTCTCTCTCACTGACCTGTAGCACCTGTGGGCAGAGGGACCTTCGCGGCAGCTGGAGGTTCCATCCCTGAAGCCTGCTTGGATCTGCTCCTCTGGGGCCGTGTGGCCAGGGCAGTGCAGGGGTGGGCTCTGCTGTCCGGTGCATGACGGACCCCTGGGGACAGCTTTCCAGGGCTCTCTGGAAGGAAATCTCCATTGCGTTGGTGCACAGCTTGTATTGCTCCAGAATTTGTGGGGAGTTCTTTTTACAGAAAATTTATGGGCTGTGAGTTCAGAGCTAGCATACGTGAGTCTTTCTACTCCATCATCTTGACTCCTCCCCCGCCCCCTGTGAGAGTTCCTTGTATTGGTCCTTCGTTGCCAAAGAAGACCATGCCATCAGAGAAATAATGACATGACTTGCACTTGACTTTGAGTGAGGGAAGGCTGTGCAGGTCACCAGCCTCATTTCTCCTCCAGAGCCATCTGAATCCAGTGACCAGATATTCATCAGGATGACTGGAGATGACCCAGGATGAGGCAATTGGGGTTAAGGGACTTGTCCAAGGTCACCCAGCTAGGGAGTGTCAAGCATCTGAGGTGAGATTTGAACTCAGGTCCTCCTGACTCCTGCACTGGTGCTGTATCCACTGTACCACATAGTTGCCCCAGAGATTTACTATGAGAATAGAAAAGACCAGGGTTCATCTTCAGAGGAGGATATTGAAGTGAAGAAACCCTCTTCTACCCCAAAGAGAGATCACAAATGGTCACCTACTCAAAAATAATTCATAGAAGAACTTTAAAAGGACTTTAAAAAATCAAATGAGTGATTGAGGAAAAACTAAAAAAAAAAAATCAAGAAAAACAAGAAGATTATGAAAAGAAAGGCAACCAATTAGAAAAGGAGATCCAGAATTATAAGGAAGGAAATGCCTCCTTGAAAATTTAGACCGGGAAAGGGGAAGCCAGAGAAAGTATGAGACAAAGAAATAATAAAACAATATATGAAGAATGAAAAAAGTAAGAGAATGTGAAACATCTTATTAGAAAAACAGCTGATCTGGAGAATAGATCAAGAAGAGAAAACATAATAACTGGACTACCTGAAACCCACAATAAATAAAAAGAATCTCAAAACATTGATACAAGAAATAATCAAAGAAAAATGTCCTGAAGCATTAGAACAAAAGGAGAAAGTAGAAATAGAAAAAGTCCACCAATCACCACCTGAAAGAGATCCTATGAGGAAAACCCATAGAATATTGTAGTCAAATTCCAAAGCCCCCAGCTTAAGAATAAAATATTTTGAGGAACAAGAAAAAAAATTAAATATGGATGTGCCACAATTAGAATCACTCAACACCTAGCAGCAGGGTCTTGGAACACTATATATCAAAGAGAAACAGAACTGGTGTACTAGCCAAAAATATCATATCCAGCAAAACTAAGCAGCCTAAATGAAAAAAAAAAGGACATTTAATAAACTATCAGACTTTCAGGACTTGGTTAAAAAAGAAAACACTGGAACTTAGTAGAAGATTCCTACCAAATTCCTTCCATGACTCAAATATGATTTTGAAACCTAAACCAGGGACAGCAAAAACAGAGAAAGATAACTATAGATCATTTTTCCTAATAACTATTGATTGAAAAAAATTTAAATAAAATACCATCAAGGAAATTATGGCAATAATTTCAACAAATATTGCATACTATAACTAGGCTGGATTTATACCAGGAACACAGTTAGTTCAATATTAAGAAAATTTAAGTATAATTGACTCTATTAATAACAAAGTAGTATAAATCATGTGATTGTATTACTAGATACAGAAAAAGTTTTGATAAAATACCACACCCTTTCCTATTAAAAATACTAGAAAGCATAGGAGAAATTGGAGCTTTTGTTAACATGGTAAGTAGTATCTATCTAAAATCAAGGGGGTAAATTATCTGTAATGGGGGTAAATCAGAAGTTTTTCCAGTATAATCAAGAGCGAAGTCCACATCATCATGATTATTCAATATTTGTTAGAAATGTGAGTCATAGTAATGAGACAAGAAAAAGAAATTTAAGGACTAAGAATATTCAATGAGAAAACAAAATCATTGCTTTTGCATGTGATGAGAACCCTGGAGAGTCAATTAAAAATGAGACAAAAAATGAACAACTTTAGTAAAGTTGTAGAATATGAAATAAATCCACACAAGTCATTAATATTTCAAATAATATCAAGAAAACTCAGCAAGAAGAGATAGAAATAAATTCCATTAAAAAGGAACCACAGATAGTAAAAAATACTTGGGAATCTACCTGACAAGACATACAGGAAGCATATGAACACAATTACGAAACATTCTACACAAATAAAGACATCTAAATAATTGCAGAAATAATAATCACTCATGGATAGGCTCAGTAAATATAAGAAAAATGACAATTCTACCTAAATTTATTTACTCATTGTCATACCAATCAAACTACCAAAGAATTACTTTTTAGAACTAGAAAAAATAATAAAATTCACCTGGAGGAACAAAAGGTCAAGAATATCAGGGGAATTAATGGAATGGTTTCAGAAAAACTTGGGAAGACATATGAACTGATGCGAAGTTAAGTGAACAGAACCAGGAGAACAATGTATACAGTAACAGCAGTACTCTGAGAATAAACAATTGTGAAAGACTAATCAATTAAATGATCCATGACAATTCCAAAGACATCTTGAAAAATGCTATCCACCTTCAGGTGAACTAACATTTGCTGAAAACAGATTAAAGTATAATTTTTTTCTCTTTATTTTTCTTTCTTTTTTTCTTTTTGCAACAGGGCTAATATGGAAAAATATTTTACATAACTTCACATACATAATGGACATTGTATTTACTGCCTCCTCAATGGATCTGGCAGAACTTCAAGGGTGAGAGAATTTGAATTGAAAACAAAATTTTTAAAAATTACTTAAAAAATGAAACATACCACAGGAGTATTTTTCCTCCCAGGTCTTTTCTGATCTCCCAGAAAACAAGCAAGAAGAAAGATGAAAAACAAAAACAAAGTCTATACATCTTTATCTCTGCTATATGTCCCTTATCTGTTACTTCATTAACTGAACTGAAAAAAAAAAAATCAAGTGAATCAGGATTTTCTGGATAGTTTTATTTTTTTTTCCTCTATATCTCCCCTCATACCTTTATATCTCCGTATTTATCTCATACCTCCCCTTCTTTGCATTCACATAACTACCACCCTATTCTGAATCTCATCACCTATCATCTAGGTGATTGTAATAGCTCCCTCCTAATTGGACTCCCTACCTCAAGTCTCATTCTGCTCCAATTCCCCCATCACACAGCTGCCAAAGTGATTTTCCTAATGGATAGTTCTGATCCTGTTGATCACATTCCCACATCTCCCAACACACAAGTACGCAAAGTCATAAACTCTAAAAGGTCCCTTCTAGAAGCAAAGATAAATGCTTCTTTTTGAATTTAATACATTTCATAAACTGGCCCCTTTCAGATCTTCTCAAACATCCCTCCATTTACTTTATAATCCATACTATTCTACTTGAATTTCTTAACACACATTTCTTCATCTCCCATCTCTTTGTCTTTGCATGGGCTGTCAAATACTCTCCCCTCCTACCTTTTCTTTATAGGCTTCCTATGAAAGCTTATAGCAACTTCCCTGGTTTACTTTAAGATTGAACTCAAGCGTCATCTTATTTAGGAGACTTTTCCTTCCCCTCTAAGGCTGCCTTCTACTGATTTTATATTAATCATGTATAAGCCCATTTATGTACATTTTGTCTCCCTTGTTAGAATACAAGCTCCTTGAGGCAGGAACTCTTTGTTTTGCTTTTTATTTATTTCTCTATCACTTTAGCACAGTGTCTGACACATAGTTAGAGCTTACTAAATGCTTGCTGATTATTTGAAGTAAGTCATTGTATCATCTGTAAATAAAGATAATTTGACCTCCTCTGTGACTATGCCCTGTTTTCTCCCTGCTCAAGTATATTTCTTGATTTATTGAATTTCTCCCTTTTTCTGCATTTTCCCATAAATTTCCCTTGTATAAGCTCAGATATTAGTGAAATTCATGTGATTCTTTCCCTTCCCCAACCTGGTTTATGATTCTTTTATAGAATCTCCATTACAAAAAAAAAAAAAAAAAAAAAAAAAAAAAAGCTTTGCTCTATCTCTTTCTTTGTTTTTGTCTCTGTCTGTCTGTCTGTCTATCTGTTTTTCTCTCTCAGACACACAAACATTTTCTCTTTTTTGCCTTTATGGATAGGCTTCAAAAGGAGGCAATAGTCTTTTTCCTCTCCTTAAGGACACAAGCAATTTGATCACCTTTTAATCCATTCTTGTTATTTGTTATCTAAACTTGTTTGTCTGCCTTTCTACATCTCTTTTGCCTCTGTTTGTCTTTCAAAGACTCTTTCCAGTAAGACAATCCCTGAAAACAACATATACAATATAGATGAAAAGAAAAAAAAATTGTGAAATGATGTAATTATCATATACGGGCTTGGTTTTAGAGAAAATATACCTTCTCCTCTTTGAAGAGGTGAGGTACTAGGGGTGTAGAATATTTCATACATGCCTAGAGAAAACTAATATGAGGAATTATTTGCTCAACTGCTTTTTTTCTTATTTTTTAGAAATTTCTGTTACAAGTGATATTTGCTGGGGAGGGAGGAGGAAGGATATATTTAGAAAGAAAGGTATTGAAAAAATAATGTGTCAACAAAAATGAGATTTTTGCATTTTTGAAAGTGAAAGAAAGAGGGAGAGAGGAAAGAAAGAAAGATTTTAAAATCCATCAACAAGCAAGTAGTAAATGCGTACTACATACCTCTTTAGCACTGTGATAGTTACTTAGTACTCAAAAAATTGAAATAATCTTTAATCACAAGGAGCTTATATTTTAATGGGAAAACATCAAGTACCTATGTGAGTATACTTTCATATCTTCTTTACTTAAAGTCTACATAATTTGTGTCTAGTACAATGCCTTACACATAAGATATGCTTAATAAATCTGTATTGAACTGAGTAGCATATTCCCTCCAAACATTATAATAGATTTGTGGAAACTCCAAATTTAATTTCTCCTATGTTAGGAAAGGCAGAATGTGGTGTAATTGAAATGTACTGAACTTGGAGTTGCCCTAGTTCCAATACACACTAGCTGTGTGAACATGCATCATTTCATAACTTTACCTCTCTGTTGATCTACTTAGATCATATACTGGTATCATAAATCTGTTCCCGCTCCAACTACTCCTTGCATCAATCAACAAACTTCTATCATGTGCCAGGTACTATGCTAAGTGCTGGTAACATAAAGAAAATGCCAAAATAGTCCCTTGTGAAGAGTAAGGAAGACAACAGCTACAATAGGGGGTATATAGAAGACACATGCAAAGTAGGTTCTAGGTAACTTTAGAGGGGAAGGCACTAGCAGTTGGGGGAACTGAGAAAGTCCTCTAGCAGAAGCTGATTCTTGAGTTGGTGCTTAAAGGAAACCAATGATTCTAGGAGGAAAAAGTGTGGATGGAAAGCATCCCTAGAATGTGATACAGCCATTGCAAAGGCAAAGTGGGATCAGGAAAGGTTTCTGGTAGAAGATAGGATTTTAGCTGGGTCCTGAAGGAAAAGATTGAAGATCTTGGGTAAGAAACATCAAGTACACCTTTAGGGCTGGACACTAGGGGTATGTAAGAAGATTGGAAAGATAAGAAGAAGACGTTGTGAAAAGCTTTAAATTTCAATGAGAGTTCATAATTGTATGCAATAGGGAACTATGGGAATTTATTGCATGTGTGTGGGAGGGGTTGACTGACATGGTCATAGGTACTCTTTAGGAAGGTCACTGTGGAAGTTCTGGGCAGAGTAAATTGTAGAGTGGAGAGACAAGGTTGGGAGATTAATTAAAAGGCTATTCAAAGGCAATAATCCAGGTGAGAGAGCCTGAACCAGGGTGGTGGCTGTGTAAGTGGAGAGAAGGGAAGGTATATGAGAGAGATTTAGAGATTCACATGACAATATTTTTGCAACTGATTGGATATTTAGGGTCAATAATAAAGAGCAGGCAAGGAAAATACCAAGGTTTTGAACATGAGTGATTGGAAGTATGATTGTGCCTTCCACAAAATTAGGAAAGTTTGGAAGATGGGTGTGTTTGGAGTAAAAATATTCTGTTTGCACATATTAAGTTTGAGATGCTTAAAATAATACAGTTTGAAAATCTAGTCAGTTAAGTACTTAACATTTATTAAGCACTTACTATGTGCCAAGCACTGTGCTAGGTACTGATGATACAAAGAAAGGTTAATAAAAATCCAGACCTCCAAAACAAAATAAAACAGTTCTTTCTCTCAAGGAGCTCACAGTCTAATGGAAGAGAAAATACATAAACAAATATCTACAAGCTACGTACAAGATAAATTAGAACTAAATCACAGAGAGGTCACTAGCATGAGGGGGATCAGGAAAGGATTCTGAGAGAAGATAGGATTTTAGCTGAGTCTTGAAGGAGACCAGGGAAGTCAAGAAGCCTCAGATGAGGAAGATAATTGCCAGTATGGGGGGTCAGACAGAGAAAATGCCTAGATTTGGAAGACAATGTCTTTTTCAAGCAAAAGTAAAGATGCCAGTATTACCAGATCACTTGTGTGTGTGTGTGTGTGTGTGTGTGTGTGTGTGTGTGTGTGTGTTGGGTGCAAGGTGTGAAAGAATTGGAAAGGTTGTGAAGGGGTTTTGTGATACTAATGTACAATCGATAAAGTCAGGACAAAGAGTAAATGTTTTGTTGCTTCTTTGGCCAACTGTCTTGGCTTGAAATCTAAATCTTCTCAGCTTTAATCCACTTAAACTCTGAAATAAATGTATCTCATCAAAGAGTAAATGAGTTAACATATGGAAAGCATTTTGCAAACCTTAAAGTGCTATGAAAATGCTATTATTATTGTTGTTGTAATTGATCTAGAGATAATGTTCAAAAATCATATTAATAAAAAGTGAACCTAAAGTTTCTCTCCCACTATATTCCTCTCTCATCCCTTAATTTTATTTTTTTAGATATCATCCCTTCTTATTCAGTTTACCCTGTGCTCTCTGCCTCTCTCTCTATGTGTGTGTGTGTGTGTGTGTGTGTGTGTGTGTGTGTGTGTGTAATCCTTCCAACTACTCAAATATTGAGAAAAGTCTCAAGAGTTACAAATATTATCTTTCCATGTAGGAATGTAACAGTTCAACTTTAGAAAGTCCCTTATGATTTCTCTTTCCTGTTTACCTTTTCATGCTTCTCTTGATTCTTGTGTTTGAAAGTCAAATTTTCTATGCAGTTCTGGTCTTTTCATCAAGAATGCTTGAAAATCCTCTATTTCATTGAATGACCATTTTTTCTCCTGAAGTATTATACTCATTTTTGCTGGGCAGGTGATTCTTGGTTTTAATCCTAGTTCCTTTGACTTCTGGAATATCATAATCCAAGCCCTTCTATCCCTTAATATAGAAACTGCTAGATCTTATATTATCCTGATTGTATTTCCACAATACTCAAATTATTTCTTTCTAGCTGCTTAATATTTTCTTCTTGATCTGGTAACTCTGGAATTTGGCTACAATATTCCTAGGAGCTTCTCTTTTCAGATCTCTTTCAGGAGGTGACTGGTGGATTCTTTCAATATTTATTTTGCCTTCTCATTCTAAGATATCAGGGAAGTTTTCCTTGATAATTTCATGAAAGATAATGTCTAGGCTCTTATTTTGATCATGGCTTTCAAGGAATCCCATGATTTTTAAATTGTCTCTCCTGGATCTATTTTCCAGGTCAGTTGTTTTTCCAATGAGATATTTCACATTATCTTCTATTTTTTCCATTCTTTTGGTTTTGTTTTGTAATTTCCTGGATTCTCATAAAGTCATTAGCTTCCATCTGCTCTATTCTAATTTTTGAAGAACTATTTTGTTCAGTGAGCTTTTGAACCTCCTCTTGCATTTGGTTAATTCTGCTTCTTAAAGCATTCTTCTTCTCATTGGCTTTCTGGACCTCTTTTGTCAATTGAGTTAGCCTATTTTTAAAGGTGTTATTTTCTTAAGCATTTTTGTGTCTCCTTTAGCAAGCTGTTGACTTGCTTTTTAAGCTCTTCCATGGCCTGGGACCATTTCATATTTATTTTGTAGGTACTGGATGCTGAAGCCTTGACTTCCTCTGACAGTATGCATTGTTCTTCCTCATCTGAAAGGATGGAAGAAAATGCCTGTTCACCAAGAAAGTAACTTTCTATAGTCCTATTTCCACCCCTGCCATTTTTGGGCATTTTCCCAGTCAGTTACTTGACTTTTGAGTCCTGTGTCAAGAGGAGGGTGTACTCTGGGGACTGGAAAATTCTCAGTTCCACCAAGGTGGCACAATCAAGGGAGAAGAATTTACTCCTTTCGTGGCCTGCACACTGGTCTGGAAGCAACCAAAACTTTTCTGTCCAGAATCTGTGAGTAGTAGAATTCCCTCTCCCCACTCCTCCTCCTCATCTCAAGGTCTGACTCAGGGTTGAGATTCTGATCAGCAGCTCACTTTCCTCAGGGGCTTTAGGCAGAGGGCAGGGCACTCAGGGCTGAGATTCAGATCAGCTGCTCAATTCTCCCAAGGGCTTTTTGGGTGGAGGACTCCAACAATGGATACTGCCACTTTAATGGCTGCTGCTGGTGGGACCAGACCACGTTCCCTTTCCCAGATGAAAAAGGTTTCTCACTGACTTTTGAAGCTTTCTTTGACACTTGTGGGTTGAAGGATCTGAGAACCACAGCTGCTGCTGGGGATTCTGCCCCACAGGCCTATTCCAGTCCTGTTTCTGCCAAGCAATACCGAGAGGCCAAGGCTGCGCTAGGCTTTGTGGGCTGTGCTCTGCTCCATACCCTGTGCAGTTGACCTTTCCTCTTGGCTTTCCAGGCCACCTTGGGATGGAAATCTCTTTCACTCTGTCGTTTTGTGGCTTCTGCTGCTTTAGTCCTTGTTTAGAGTCATTTTTTACAGCCATTATATGCACTGTGGGGTAAGAGCTAGAGTATGTGTGTCTTTCTACTCTGCCATCTTGGCTCTGCCTCTATTTTATGATTTTAAAAACACTATTTTGAGAAGGAGTTTGTAGGCTTCACCAGACTGCCAAAGGGGTCCATGACATCCAAAAGAGCCCCTGCACAGTACAATTTATAAGGTCCCAATAGAATGTAAGGGTACTTTTTTGTCTTGATATTACCATATGATTATGGTTCTTTCTGTTTATTTGGTAATGAAAAAGTAACTATTGAATAAAGTAGACCTGAATTTTAAAAAGTTAGCCATAAAAACTCATTCCTAATTGTAACTGGATACTATTTTTAATAAAGTAATAAATTTTATGAATTTCTCTGACTTTGACATGATGTCAATTTTAACTCATCAAATTGCAGCTGTATCATATTTACCAATGGAAATGCTAGACACCAGAGCAACATCTACCTAATTAACAAATTGATGACCTACCTAATTCAGCAATTTTAAGGTCTTCAGAATAAATTAGCATTTTCTTTACTTATAGGTATAAAATAGATACTGTGCTATTCTCTCAAACTCATGTTCTCACTCCTGTCACTAGGGCATATCTTCAGTCAAGTATGACTAATTGAAAATAAGGGGCCATCCTTCACCAGGTAAGGGGTGGACTGTTTTAGCAGGGTATTGTTCATCTTGTTCAGCTAAAAGATGGTCTAACTGGAGGATTAGTTTTGTGTTTTAAATTCTTCATTCATGTCTGTGAGTCACAGGAGGGAGTTTATGGGTGTGGTCTTCTCACACCCCAAAATGTGAAAACGTGAGGAGAAATGAAAGCTCATGATGATCCAAATGTATAATGACTTTAGAAATTTAGCAATAATCACCAGGCTTTGCATCATGTGGGTATTTTTCATAGGTTTTGTAGACTTATGGCTGCCCCAATAGTTGGGGAAGTGAAGGTACTTAGGAGAATTAGTTAAGAGAGATGATCATCTCAGAGTCAAGGTAAACTTGCAGGTTTTGGAGACTGAATTTCCTACTTTACCAGAAATCCAAGACAAATCTCTTTAATTGTTCTTAATTAGAGTTAACTCTCTAGCAAGATCCTGTCTGAGTGATCTTGGACCAATCACTTACCCTCTCAAAGCTACAATTTCATCATCCGTAAACTGAGGGGTTGGAATAGATAACCTCTAAAGTTACCTAGCTCTAAAAGTCATGATTTCAAAAGAGAGATATTACGATATTTGTTTGTTTTTCCATCCTTTGAAATTCTTAGGATGTTTATGTTATTCCTGTCCAATTAGTTCCCATGCACAGGCAAACAGGAAACAATCCTGCCCTTAACAGAATTGTAAGCATAGAAGTTTATGGGATAGAAGTAGGGACTAGATCTGTGATTTTACTGCCAAGGCAACTCCTGAATGAGAGAACTTCTGTTACCAATGCCAATGGACACTTTCTCTGCAATTTATGGTTTTAGAGAATTGCTTCAGTTATTGGGAGGTCTAATGACTTACCAAGGGTCATGCAGACTTTATGTGTCAGAAGGTATACTTGAATTCAGGTCCTCCAGTCTAGCTCTCTATCTACTATCTTACACTGCCTGAAATAAACATCTTCATTTCTATGTTTTAAATCCCTCCTTGTAAACTCACATATGTACTCTGATCTATTAAACAAATTTTATTAGATGCCAAGTTTGTGCTAGGCGTTGTGATGTATACTGAAGCTACAAAAACAAAAAATTAAAAAGGACTTGCCTTCCAGATGTTTACATTCTGCAATCATAACAGATGGCATGTGGTTTTTAGAATTTTGTAGAAATATTCTATAAATGGAGAAAGTTATGGTTTCTTCCTTGAATCTGTAATAAGGCCATCTAAGAGATGATGGTTCATTCCCTGTCCTCTTCCAAAAAAAAGACCCCAAACCTTACAGAAATTATACCACATTTCCTCTACCAGTTCTGACATAAAATCTTGAACTCCAGAACTTCAAGCATATTATTATTTTTAATATTTTTTCCAATTACATGTAAAAAAATTAATGTTCTTTTTAAAATAGAATTTTGAGTTCTACTTCCCTCTCTGAGATGGTAATCAATTCAAAATAGATTATACATGTGTAATTATTGAACATAATGCTATTAAACATAAAAACTCAGACATATTTACATCTGTAAATTGTTGCAATGTAACTACAGGACAAGATATTCAAATTGAAGTTCAACAAACATTGATTAGGTGCCTACTATGTATAGTGCATTGTGTTAGGAGTTGGGAATGCAAAGATGACAAACAAGATAGTCTCTGTTCTTGAGGAGCATACAGTTCAGTAATGGGCTGAGCCATAAAAACAGACAACTAGAATACCACTTCAAAAATGATTACATGGATAGGAGCAGTCAAACAAAATTGCCTGAGAGTAAAGGAAGGTGAAATTACTTCTATCAGGGGCATCTGGGGAGGCTTCATGGAAGACTGGGTAGGAACATAGCTTTAGAGCTAGAAGGAAATTTAGAGGTCATCTAGTGTCAGGATTTAAGCCTGGATAACTGAGGAGGAGCAGGTTTTGGAGAGAAGATGAGCAGTAGATAAAGAAGATGAAGTTTGGAAGTTTGACTTGCCCAAGGTCATATTGCTGGTTAGTGGAAGAACTGTCATACATACCCAATTTGTTCTATTACATTATCTATGATAGGTCTTGAAAGTGGTAAAGAATATCAATAGTCAGAAGTGGATAGGAATGAGGTGGGAAACTATTTAATGCATTAGGGATAATGTACCCAAAGATAAAAAATGGAGAGAGGCCAAAAAAAAAATGAAGCAGTAGAAAATTAATTAATCCAGAATTAATTTCACATTTGGAGCAAAGAATAGGAGAGGAAGGTTGGTATGGTGAAAATGGACCTAGACTGAGGATCAGAAGACTTGGGTTCTGGTTCATCCTCTTCTACAAATTGAAGCAGCTGGTATAGCAATGGATAGAAAGATTGACTTGGAGTAAAGAAGACCTGAGTTTGAATGCTGCCTCAGATATTTATTAGCTATATGACCCTAGGTAACTCATTTAACCTATCTCAGTCTCAGTTTTCTCATCTATAGGACAGTGATAATCATAACTAACACTTATCTCTCAACATCAAATGAGAAATTAGTTGATCGAATGAGAAAAGGTATGTGAAACACTTTGAATATGTTAAAGTACTATGAAAATGCAAGCTATTATTATTATAAATTAGGTTATGACCTTGATCAAGTCAGTTTTTCACAAGTAATTTTACCTCTATGCCTCTCTGGGATTTCATAGCAAATCTCCTATAGTAGCAACCACACTAGCACAGAGGGTAGGCTGCTAGCACAGGCTCTTTGATCTGCTTTTCTAAAGGAAAGGCAACTTTAAAGGGGTCAACGATCTTACTTTAATTACAAATAAGTAGAAAGAAGTGAGTATAAAAAAATACAAGCAGAGAAATTAGCACAGAGATGCAACAGACAGGGATCCAACTGTCTGAAATAAGTATGACAACCACCTACATACACAACCAGAACAACACAGCAACAACATCTGAATAGTCGGTGGGGTTCTTAATAAATGGCTACTCAGAGTCCTGAGAATCAAAAGGTCCTTCTCATGAGTGAGCCCTCAAAGCAAAATGCTACCCTTTCAGAATACATAACAAAGACTTGACCCCTGATTGGTTCAGAGACAGAAGGCATGAAACCTGTATGATTCTGCACAGCTGTGAATTATCAGGGTTCAACTGTACTTAATCCCTCAGATGTTTGCAATTTAACCTGAGCCTGGGAAACTGAACTTCAAAAAAAAAACAAAAAAAAACAAACCAACAAAAAAATCACACCTTGCTTGCATTTGCATGTCCTATAACAATATTATTTAAAAAAAATATTTCCAACCTTGGTTAGCATCCCATTTGTAATTTATTTTTCAATATCCAAAGACTACAAATTCTATCTTCTTTATTTAAGTATTTTATATATGAAGCTAGATGTCACACTGAAGTCTAATGTGAAATTCTAAATATTAAACCAAAGTCTGACTTTGACTTTTTATATAAACTAGGCAAATGAATCCCCAAATGTTTTTCCCCTTCTTACCGTTTCAATTTTAATTGAAGAAATATTATTCAATTCAACTATTATGTGAACTATGTGAGGCAAAATGACTTAGTGACCAGACATTGAGTTAAGAAGACTTGGGTTCAAATTCTGACTCTGAGACAGTTTGTGTGTGGCAATGGGTGAGCCTCAACTTCTTAACTCTCTTGGCTCTCCATCACAAATAGAGCATAATCAATGCAAAAGAGAAGTATTCAATGCTTTTCGAAGTCTGAAAAAAGAATGAATATTTCTGACCAGAGAAATCAAGGAAAACTTTATAGAGGAGGTAGTGTTTTATTGAGGTATTAGAGAACACGAGAAATTTCAGTAGACAGAGAAATTCCAGGCTTAGAAGGGTATTCCCACAGTATTTCCATAACATACCTGGACTAAACTTAAGAATCTCAATAGGTAATTCAAAATTCTGCCTTCACATGCCCAAATGATCACAAAAAATAATCCACTGATGTTTTGTTGCCTTTTAAATTTTCACTTAATAAGTTCAATTTAAAATAATTGTAGCAAATACAATTCAACATATTTTTTTCTGTGTCTATTGTTTGATATGAACAAAGGTACAAAAGTGGAAAGTTGTGAAGATGATACATTGAATGCCTTGCCTAACAATAGCTGATGTTTAAATGGCAAAATGTATTGTCCAATTTTATCTTCACAACCATCTTATGAAATTGATGTTATTGTTACCTATTACTTATAGGTAAAGAGGTTATGTGACTTATCCAGGGTCAAATAGCTATTAAGTGCCTAAGGCAAATTTTGAGCTCATCTTGTAGTCTTCATGCCTGGCCATCTTTTCTCTACATCACCCAGCAGCTTTCAGATTGGACTACCACTGTGGAGTGTATTTAATATTGGGCAAAATAATTTGGACTTTATTCAGTAAGCAATAGAGTGTCACTGCAATATTTTGAGTAGAGTGACATGGTTATGCATGTTTGGAATATGAATCTCTTAACTATGAGAAACATAATTGGAGTAGGGAGAAAGGAGGCAGAAAGACCGGTCAGGAAGCTATTGCAATGGTCTAGGCAGGTAGTAATGAGGGCTTATATTAGGGCGGTGGCAGTGGGAATAGAAATGAGGGGGTGGGTGTGGGAGATATTATAGTGATAGTATTGACAGGATTTGGCAACTGCTCAGAAGTGGGAAGTGAGTAACAGGGAAGAGTCAAAGATAACACCCAGGTTTGGAATAAGGGACTGGGTGAATGACAGTACCACCTAATAGGAACAGGGAAGTTGGGAGAAGGAACTTTGAGAAAAGATAGAATATTCAGATGTAGACATGCTTTGAGACTTTGATCCAGCAATGATAAAGTTGCATTTATCAGCACAGCTTCCGACAGGCAATGTTCAAAAACTGAGAGGGAAGCTTTTAAAAAAGAATTTCTACAGCAGGAGTTGGCAGTACATATAACATTGGGGTGTTGTGGCTATTTGCATGGTCAGGGATGGTACTGGACAAAATTACGAAGGGGACAAAATTTGCATTTGGTGACCTTTGACTTCCTTGATCCTGTCCCCTATTTCTTTCTTTCTGCCAGTCCTTTACATTTTTGTGTCCCCTGACTCCTCTAGGTCAACATTTGGTGCAGTTGCTCTTGGTTGTAAGTTCACTGAGATGTTAGCTGATAATTGAAATATTTGCTAATAACTATTTAATGTAACTTGTCCCAGACAGATTTACATTTTAACATGGTTGTGGATAGCTGCTGCTACCTGCCACCCTACTCATCTTCTTTACCATCTTAGATTTCTAAGACCCTGAGGCTGAGATGCTGCTCGTCAGAGAGGTTTTGCATTACTTGTGTATCTATGTGCTGGTGTGCTTGCGTGCGTGTGTGTGTGTGTGTGTGTGTGTGTGTGTGTGTGTGTAGGAAGGGAAGTCACCTGAGGAAGGGGATGTGTTCTATGAGTGACTGCCACCTGCACAGCCTCCCTTTGTAATGCATTTGAAAGGCAATGAATAAATATAGGCTTAGATGGAGACTTGACAGGCCAGCTTTGCAAGATTTCCTTCTCATTCTCTTCAGATACAGAAAATGGAAAGCACTTGTGTAAAACAGAGGCGGAAGTGCTCAGCAGCTGGTTTGAGCTCTGAGCTAACTATAACATGGCTTTCCTAAGCTTGGAATCAAGTTCTCTTTATTCTATTTTACTATGGAATGAATTAAACACAGGAAGGTATACCCAGATTCTAACTATACGGTGTCCCAAAAATCTTAGTCTAGTGATTCCAAATTTAAAGTTTAATAGCTTAAAACTGAACTAAGACTTTTGGGACATCCTGGATATTCTGAATTTACTTATGGAATGAATTAAACACAGGAAGGTATACCCAGATTCTAACTATACGGTGTCCCAAAAATCTTAGTCTAGTGATTCCAAATTTAAAGTTTAATAGCTTAAAACTGAACTAAGACTTTTGGGACATCCTGGATATTCTGAATTTACTTATTGGTCAATATATTGTATTCTTCTCCCCCAAAATTCCCCCACCAAGGCAAGAACTGTCTCACAAAAATTAGATATACAAAAAAAATGACCCAAATAAAATGAGGGTAATATTATTGATTATTGAATCCAGGGATTGTTTCATTTTTACATTTTTATTCCATAGGCTAAAACAGTGTCTAGCATATAGTAAGCCCTTGATAAATGCTTGTCAACTGTTCTATTTGATTGATAGATAGACAAGTCAGATATTACCAGGTATAGTCACACCTTTCAATCTATGTAAATCTGTAATGGCTACCCATTTGGAAGAAAAAAAATATTAAGATATATTTAGAGGTAGCTAGATATTGCAGTGGATAGTGTACTGGACCGAGAGTCATGAATACCTGATTTCAAATTCAGCTTCATACACTTTCTAGTTATATAACTGGGAAGTCACTTAACCTCCATCTTTTTCAGTTTCTTGATCTCTGAAATGGGGATAATAATAACCTCCCAGGATAGTTGTGAGGATAAAATGAGATAATATTTATAAAAGTACTTTGCCAACCTTAAAGTACTACATAAATTTTAGTTATTTATGAGTATTGGAAATATCAAAGAATTTATATGTATTATTTGTTGAAGAAAAAATTATCTTGAAGCTCTTTTTAAAGTTCACTACATATCTCTTCTTTAGCTATTAAATAAGCATATTTCAAATTCCGTGTTTTGTGACACTAGAAATTGCAATTGGGTTGCTAATGAAATATTAACAAGATCTATAAAATGCTTTCTATGGCATCTTTAGGTTTGAAATTTCAATTATAGTCTAAGTACAATTACTTAATTCTTGCACAAAAGAGCAACCAGCACTTTAAATTTACTGCTTCACAAAAAATGGGTCCTGAATTTACTCTCAATGTTACTGTGAGAATGTAATTATGTGCATACACATCACCTCTAATTAGCAGCCTGGGACTTCTTATGACAGTTTATCAGCTACTATGGAATGAATTATGCACAGATATAAAAAGATTTACTTCCCTCTATTTACCTGTTTGACTTTATTGGCTGTTGAATGATATAATTCATATTCCTAAGATTAGGTTAATTTTAGGAAAGAGTAAATTTTCTGTTATTTAGCTATAGAAAAGAAATGTAATCACTTCAATCAAATATCCTAGTAAACGTAATAATTCACCATGTGTTAATTTAGACTGAATGTACAATTACTGCCTGAATACTGCATTAAGTTGGTGGAAAATGATTAGGAAAAACAATAGGTGATTTTTTAGAAATCCAAACTAAAGCACTATGTGGTCTTCCTGGTCTGTCTTTTAATCCTTTGAGAAGGAATGTAATCTGAATTTTCTTTTCTTCTATATTAGCCTTAGATGAGCTGGGTCCTAAATTGAAGAAGAAGAGGAAGACTTGTTCAGTTGTGTCCAGCTCTTTGTGACCAAACTTGGAATTTTCTTGGCAAAGATACTAGAGTGGTTTGACAATTCCTTCTCCAGCTCATTTTATAGATGAGGAAACAGGTCAACAGGGTTAAGTGACTTGTTCCAGATCACACAGCCAAGTTTAAACTTAGGAAGATGAGTCTTCCTGACTCCAGGCCTGACACTCTATCCACGGCAGCACCTAACTGCCCAGAAGAGGTGAATAGAGTTGGACTTGATTTAGGGAAATTTCAGAAACTCTCCAATAAAACAAAGGCCTATCTTTTCAACAAAAATATTTCACCAGAGTTATTATATAGGAACAAGACCTGAAGGACCAGTTTCTCTGAAGAACTAGTAAGAGTGACAGCTAGCATATACATAAGACTTTAAGTTTTCCAAAGCACTTTTCAAATATTGTCTCATTTTACCCTCACAACAACCCTATGATGTAGGTGTTATTATTATCTCCATTTTATAGATGAAGAAATAGAGGCAATCAGAGGTTAAGTGACTTATTCAGGTTCAAAAAACTATAAGTGACTTAGGATTTGAACTCAGGTCTCCCTGACTCCAAGTCCAATGCTATATCTATAATGTTTAGCTATCACACAGAGAGCAATGGAAAAGTATATGGTTGGTGTGAATGAGATGCAACATTAGGAGGTCCAAAGAACAGCAGCAAGGATGTCATCAAGGAATTACATGACAGACCCAAATGCTATTAGCTTCTTAATACTGGGAAAAGTGACCCTCCCTCAGACCCGGAATGAATTTTTGGGAGGACATGTACCAAAGCCACAAAAGAGAAGCAGACATATGGACTGGGATCCACATTAATAGGAGGGCACTTGAATCATTGAGATTGCAGCTCCATTTGAATATTTACTTACAAATGAGTAAGTTATATCCTCATGTCTGTCTATACAAAACTATGAAGTAGGAGAAGTTTTAACTTTTCCAGGGAATTGGGGCTGGGTAGACATATACTTAGCATAACAAAGGCTATAATATTCATTTGGGCCATAAAATAAAAACTGCTAAAACTTTCCTCAGCTTGGGTTTGGGATTGGAGTGCTAAATTAATAAGCATAAGTCAAAAACACTTATTAGGAGATTTTTTGGTAGGCATAGTATTCTACAGAGTCCCTTTTCCCCCCATTTTGTTGATTGTATTTTTTAAAGGAATTGTTCAATGTTCTCTACCTCTCATATTTCACTTCTAAAATCCTTTTTGAGGGATTGAGAACAGTTCCTCTTTCCCTTTGAAGTTTAGGATCTGTGTATATTGACCATGTTGTCCTCTCCTGAATCTGTCCTTTGACCTTCCCTGTCACCGTAGTCATTCTCTGTGGTCTTTGTTTTTCTTTGTTGCTTTTTGCTCATGGTATTTGCCTCTTTCCTGGCTTTTAAAGTTGATCTTTGCTTCTGGGGCACAAGGGGCACTGTTTCAAACTTCTTGTGCTGGGCACTAGGGGCCTGGTTACTAGTTTTGTGTGCTGGGGCCTCAGGTGCTGGTAGCTTATCTGGTGCTAAGCTGGAGCTGGTGGTGGTGGCTGGTGTGTGCCAATGCCAGGTGGGATTTTTTGGCATTTCCCTGAGGTGGGGTAGTCTGGCCTGCTGACTAGAAGTTGCCTCCTAACCTGCAGCTGTGCTGGAGTACTGTTAGGTTCAGCTGCTGGTGCACGTGGTGGTTTTCCATGCTGGCATCTGCCAGTTTCCCGGGCTGTGCCAAAGAGAGGGATGGGGGGTAGGGGTGGGGGTTGGTGTTGGTGCTAGCCTGCTCCACCGCCCTGTAACTCAGGTCTCCTGCTAGATTGCTGTGTTAGAACCTGTTGGCTTGACAGTATGCCTTCCATCCTATACTAGTCCCTTTCAGCCACAACAAGAGGGAACTTTCCCATTTCTCCTAGCCTCCAGAGCTAAAAGACTGCTGCACCCTGTCTTTCTGCGGGCTCCACTGTTGCGGAATTTTTCCTGGGGTGGTATTTTCTGCCTTTTTCAAGGTCAATAAGGAAGAGGGAGCTCAATTTACTGCTTACTCTGCCATCTCGGATCCCCAGGCATATTATTCTAAAGGAAAACTACAACTTTAGAGACCTGACAATCATTCTTTAATGAGACTTAGAGCTGGAAAGAAACTAAGAGACTGAGAATGCATACATATAGATGGATATCTAGACTTGTATCATATATCATACATTGATATATATCTGGATTTGTATACATGTACTTTAAGATATATGTCTGGACTTCAGTACACACATCCAAATGCATGTTTAGATTTCTGTGGACACACCTGGGTATGTCATGTCAGATACACATCTGGATTAATCTAGACAAGCATGTACAAGGGTATCACCAGTCAAGATAAACATGTAAAAGTGCTTCATCTGACCAGATGCACACGTACACAGACATCACTAGTCCAGATGAATATGTACAAGACATGCATCAGGAGTCCAGATAGACATGTACACCAGTCTAGATATATATCCAGATGGATGTGCCCATGATGCACATAATTAGTCTAAAAAGATATGTACAGCAGTCTAGATGTCTGTCCACACCAACAGGTTTATGATGTGTATCAATAGTCTAGATGTACATGTACACCTATCACTGGTCCAAGTGGACATGTACAAGACAATATTTAGGAGATCAGACAGACATACAAACCAGTTTGGATGTATGTCAAGACAAACATGCTTATGGTGTGTGTTATCACTCTAGATGGATATCTGGACTATATATGTACACTTGTCTAGAAAGACATATATGAGTGCGCTACCAGTCAGGAAGGACATATATCCTAGTCAAGACAGATATATATTTTAGTGCAGGCAGGATATGTACAAGAGTATATACAAGTATGTCACCATTCCAGATGTAAATGTATAAGCATATACTTTCACTAGTCCCGATTAACATATACAGTCATGTCACCAGTACAGATGGTGTACAGATGGACATGCTAGTGCGTTAGAAGTTCACATAGACATGTACATGACTTCTTTTAATTTTAGAGTTTCATTCTCTACTGGTAGCTCATACCTATGGTTTTCTCTGCTTACCAGACAGAACAATGACGCCAACTATGCATTTTGCCTACGCCAAATAAATGTTTTTTTTTTTTTAAATTATTATAGAGTGAGTCTAAGAGAGTAATCTTGAAGGGATCCATTGCCACAGAACATGCTGACCCAGTAACCCACAAGGAAACCCTGGATGAATTTCTCCCATCTCCATGCCTTTATACAGTGTCAGTACGACACTCCTTCTAACTGGTTGCATTTTTTCATAATTAACCATCTCACCACTTTGTTTCTTCTCCCATGGTTATTCTCTAATCTCCCTCTCCCACTCATTCTTCCCCACCTGTGTGCATTGCCTCCTTCCTTCTTTCTGCTTACCAGGAGTCAGATCACAGTGAAGGTGTTTTTGAAGAATTTGTGTGGGTGTCCTAAAGAAATATGAATTAGGCAAGAGACAGTCTATCTTCCTCCAAATATGCTGCAGAGAATTGTCCATCTGAATTATTTTTAACAGCACCTGGATTTTTTTCTCAGCATAACCTATTCATCTGAGTGATAATGATAGTTTGTATTTTTGTAGCTACCGTCTTTAAACTACTCATAGTACTTTTAATAGTCTCTCAGTTATTTTAATAAGCAAGAACATGATGAATCAAATAGAGGGAATTTCAGGCACCATGGGAAATATTTTCATATGGGAAGCCATCTGAATCCTTCAATCATACCTCTCTAGTAATTTTGTTCCTTGTCAGGTTGTCCTATACACAACCTTTTAGATTTGTTTTTAAACTATGTTGAGGCTCAAATTTGCTCATCTTGCCTCTAAGCATTCATGTTAAAATTTTTAAATGGTTAAAAATGAGGGCCTATTTGTGGTTAATGGTTAGTATACAAGTTCAATACTCATTCCTGGTTTCTGTGATCTTTGGGATATTTGCTTAGGTTGTTGTTTACAATTAAGGGAAACTAGAGAGAAGTTTCAGCTAAAGACCCAAACGTATGTAAATTTAAAAACCAGATGTTTTTCAGACTAGTTGAAGCATGTTACCGGTCTGATTTCAATTGTACATTGGAAGCCAAAATCTACAGCCAAAATAAAAGGAACACTTGAAGACATTCTGTATAAATCAGGGGGCAAAATTAACATTTTCCTGAATTGTCTAAGTTTAATATATCATGCTTCATAGCAAATAATCAATTTAAGGGCTTCCTATGTTTCAGACGGTATGTTAAACTCTGGGAATTTGTCATCTTATGGGAGACACAATGCATACATATATGTGTAAACAAGATAGATACAAATTAGATATAAGGTCATCTTTGAGGGGACAAAACTAGCAACAGAGTTGAGGAGGGAGAAAATTTCAAGCATGAGTGGCTAGTGCTAAGGCAAAAAGAAAGGGATTGAAGTGTCACATATAAGGAACAGCAGGTGGGCCAATATGATCCGACCAGAGCAAGCAATGTTAATTATTCTTGTTTTTAAGTTCAGGGTGCTCTTGCATTGTCCAGATAATAATTTCAAATCTCAGTTCCACTTGGGTTGCGTAACCTTGACCCTGCTGTGGTAGCCATAGGTGTAGAAAAGGCCTCTATCATTCTATTGCATTTATTACGGAATTGAATGAACATCTAATACCCACCCAGTCTTTCAGGTAACATTCTCATAGAAATATGGCCTAGCTTTGTACCTCTTCAATTTAGAAAGCAAATGTGTTGGCTGTGCAATAATATGCTTGCCTGGCTTCCCTGAGGGAGCTGTGTCAATCCATGGTCATAGCTTGTTGTCTTGGCTGGGCCCCACCCTAAGTTCATTGTGAATTCATTCCAGAAGCAAAAACTTCATGAAGGTTGATGATTACTTACTAAAGAGCACCATTATCTGAATATAGGCCACAGAGAGAGAAAAAAAAAGATAATATGGGTGATTTTTTAATTAATTTTGTACAAAGGCCCCAGACATGTACATGAACAAGAACCAAGAAGGCAGTGATTAATGACAGTGTGATACATGTACAATGTATAAATTTATGAATATGAAGGAAACTCTTCTGTAACACACAAAGAAATGGGCTGAGTCAAACAAATATAGATAGATATTGGGGAAGGGGAAGAATTTGTAGGACTATCACATGATCCAATATCCCCTTTTTTTAAGTCTAATAGCTATTACTCACTGGACTTGGAGTCATATAATAAATATGTTTAAATCCTGTTTCTGAAAAAAAAATCCTGCCTCTACCACTTACCAGTTGTGTTCCCATGGGCAAGTAATTTTATCTCTTTGACCCTTGATTGTATTCTTCATCTATAAAATAGAAATGATAATACCTGTGAAGCCTTCTTTAGAGCACCCTTTCAAGGAAAGGGCCTTGTAAGCTTTGAAAATGCTATAGAAATTTGAGTTATTATTCCATTTAAAAATTCAAACATTCATTAAAGCCCCTAATATGTGCAAGGAACTGTGCTAAGAATAATAATAGCATTAATATAGTGCTTTAAGGCTTGCAAAACTTTTTATATATGTTAATTCAATTGATTCTCATAATAGCCCTGTGAAATAGGTGCTATTATTATCCATATTATATTATTATGCATATTATTATCCATATTATACAGATGAGGAAACTGAGACAGAAAAGTTAAGTGACTTCTCCAGGGTTGCATACTTAGTAAGTGTCTAATACAGGATTCCAACTCAGGTCTTCCTGACCACAAGTCCATAAAAATATCTTATATGCTGTTGTTAGTATCTTAAAATAACCTACTTAGACTTTTACTAAACAAGAACTGATAGGAGTGCTATATTTAGAGTCAGAGGAGCTGAGTTCAAACCTTAGATCTACTAGTTAAGTGTGTAACTTTGCGTCAGTCACTATTCCTCTAGGTCTCAGTTTCCTTCTCTGTAAAGTAAGAGTGTTGGCCTAAAGGACCTCACGGGTCTGTTCAAGATCCAAATCTATATATTTCATGAACTTATCCCTTCATAGCAGTGCTAGGACACCAAACATTCCAACTTTGACTCTCACACACAAACAAAGAACTTTTCACATGTCTATTTATTCTTCTAAATAGTAGGAATTTTGAGAAGGGGGTATATCCCCCAAAGCATGCTGAGGATGGCCAGTTTTGTACTAAGAAATGATACCCCTTGGTCAGCGCAAAAATATTACTTATCTGAAAGATAAGGAATTAGCTGCAGAACATCTACTTATTTATGTTTGTAAGAGGAGACTGTATTTCCATGCATGCTTGAGTGTGGAATGGATATTATTCCATGGTGAATGTAATAATAGCTAAAAAATATCAGCAGCAATTGCTTCAATGTATAGAAAGGACCTAGACTAGAAATTCACAAATCTGGAAATTATGTTTGCTGACACTCTTGCTGTTCCACTTAATGACTCATCTTTAAGATGACCAATTTTATAGACTTTTGAAGAATTACTAATAAAAATAGGTATATAGCCCTTGTAATATCAAGTTTTCTAAATGCTTATTCATAAGAAGGAACAGAGAGGACACTAGGTGACACAGTAAGTAGAGAGCCAGGCCTGGAGTCAGGAAGACATGGGTTCAAATCTGGTCTCAGACACTTAGTAGCTGTATGACCCTGGGCAAGTCTCTAACCCTGTTTGCTTTACTTTCCTCATCTATAAAATGAGCTGGAGAGGAAAATGGCAAACCATTCCAGTATTTTTGCCAAGAAATCCCAAATGGGGTCACAAAGAGTCAGACATAACTGAAAAACTACTTAACAACATAGTTTGCCTGACCAAGTTAATTACTGCATTTCCATACATAAACCTAGGTAATTCCAAACTGCCAGGACCTGAGATTACTGTTAATTATAATAAAGGAAGAATTCAGTCTAATATGTCTCTGAATATAGTAAGGATCTGTGTCCTGATTTATCATCAATTGATCAATTGACATTTACTGACTGAGTCTTTACAGCACAGGTTTTATGCAGGTTTTATGACACACCATGTTTGCCTCTAGGGATTTTAAAGTACTAATCAAAGGGCTGTTCTTTCAAGAAAAACCAGTTTTTCAATCATTAGAACTTGTCTTTCGGTGAATAGTTTTCTGGGTGGGTTTCTTGGTTTTATTATGATTAGACAGGTTTGGACATATTTGATTGGACAGATCATACAGGTTTGCTTATGATGGGAAGCATAAGGGGAGGAAAGGATTCATAAGATGCAAAAAGGAAAAGCAACTCTCAGTGGGTGGGTCTGCAGAGCAGCCAGGGAGGGAACTAGCTACCTAAGGGTGGAGATGATAAATCTGTACATGATAAGATTCATTTTGATAGTAGCAGTGAGGCTTTGGTGCTGAAGCTGGCAGATCTGGCTGGAAGGGGTGTGTTTGTGGGAGAAGACTAGATGTTTCATGAGCTGTTAGCTTGGGACATAATTTCTATAAAGGAGGGAGGAACAGAAGAAGATGATCAGTTGCCGGAGTAGAGAGTGAGCATCTAGCAGGGTGGAGACATGGGATGAGTCTATTAGGGAGGATGCAAATAGAAACAATTAGTAGGCTTAGTAGGGAATACCCTTTTGTACAGTAAGTCATACATAAGTGACCAGATCACTTAGGCAAGCTTGCTTTCTGTTATACATCTGTTACTCACCCAAGACAGCTAGGAGGCTTTGTGCAACCTATTTAAAGGTACTGAAACACGTAAGTATGTCTGACTTGAGCAAGGGCTAGGAGGATTACACATGCTTTAAATATGGATGATAGTATCTGGGAGCTACCTTACTAAAATGTAAAGCTGCACTACAAAAACTCCCAGCCCAACTAATACCAGTACAGAATGTTGCTACTTTTGGGATTTCTCATTGTGTCAGAAACAAACAAAACCCCAAATCACAACCAGAAATAGACCTACCTTCTTGACTAGACACCACGTCCTGGAGGAGTTGAGGGAAACTCTTTTATTCTCAGAACTCCTGTCCTGAGGGTGCATTGACCCAATTGGTGATTGTCTCAGTTGACCACTGCCCTGGGCCCAGCTTTAGCCACTCTTACATCACTCTCTGCCTACCTTCCCACCAGCCCACTTACTGTTTATTGCACACTTATTCTTCCACATACTGGTTCTGTCACTGGTACTGGAAATGAGGAGTCAAAGAGATATACATTCTAATAAAAGAATATAAAATGTTCTTGGAGAAGCACAAACAAGTTAACAGAAAAGAAATAGAGACAGAGGTTGTGCTCTAAGAATCTGGAAAATCTGGCTCCCATACAAGATACAGGTGGGTAGGAGGATAACTTCACTGGGAAGGCATGAGCATAGATGGAATGCTTATTTTTCTGATCATTTAGATTTCACAAGCCTGGAATGTATAGCTAATATGTTGGACAACATCAGAATTAAACAAAAATTTACAATAGTCTAGAATGATGGGACTAATATAATGAGATGGAACTTAATAGGGATAAATATAATTATACAATTGACTTTTAAAACCAACCTCACAATTTGATAAGGGAGTTGTAACTAGGCATCAGATCTCCTTTAAATAAAGAGATCTAGAGGATTTTGTGGACTGCAAATGATATGAGCCATATTGATCCCCCTTTCAAAAAAAAGAAACTAGTGTGATTTTAGGCTTGAGATTAATGAAGAGACAGTTTCTGGGTTGTTAATAATCAACTTATTAATTAGGTTAACAAATAATCAATAAACTGATAGTCAGCCATAACCAAAGAGGAACCATGAAGATCATCAAATACTTAAGAACTTATGATTTTAGAAAGGTGGATGTCCCTAACAGGTGGAGACTAACTCTGACTGGTGACTATCCATGAGGGAGTAGGCCAGGATTTGGTGGGCAGAAAACCTGCTGAGGTTAAGCTGCATTCTGCTATCTAGACAAAGGGGTCCACCCAGACCACTAAACAATGAGGTTTCAAGGGTATGAGCCTAATGCTTTAGGCTGGAATTCACCTAGATTAGATTTTCTTTATACTTTAATCAGAAATAAGCAGTAGGGTGGGATCCCACCCAAGATGGAGGACAATGTACCTGGAGGGTTAGGCCAGTCAGGCCAATCTCATTGTCAGCTCTGTCTTTCGCCAGGACTGGACTTTGAATGAAAAAGTTAAAAGAGAGAAAACCTTGGATCCCAATATTAATAATTGGTTATTAGTAATCTTTTCTTTCAGGCTGAAGGACAAGACTAGGAGCTAGTTAGGCCATAGCCTCCCTGTATTTGTTCCTAGTCATATCTGTTTGGAGAAGTGTGTTTAATTTTGGGCATTATGTCTCAAACAGGATATTAATAACCTGGGGGATATTAATAAACTTCCAGAGGAAGATATTGAAGGCCCACCTAAAGGATTATGGGCTTTTTAGCCTAAACTAAAAAGAAGGCTCAGAATTAGTCTTATTCTGTTTGTCTCTGGAAGGCAGAAGTGGGAACAATGGATGAAAGTAAGGAAAAACTCCTAAACAAAACTGCTATCCAATCGTGGAAGAGGCTGCAGAGGGAGATAGTGGGTTCCCCATCATTAGGGACTCTGATCAAAGGTTTGATGACCCCTTGTTGCCTATGTTATAGATAGGCTTTTCATTTAGGTACAGATTGGACTAGGTGAGCTCTGTGGTCCCTTGTAAATCGGAAATTCTGTGATTCTGAATGTCATCATTTTGTCTCTTTACTTTTTAAATTCCAATCCATTTATTAAAAGCAATCCATCCAGCAATACCATCTCTCCAATAAATTCTTTACTGATCTATCTGGGCACTAATGAACTTTTCTTCCTCGGATCCCATATGTTATTTTGTTTTCATTTCTTTAATGAATTTTTCACATATTATTTTATACTAGAGTTATTTGTGCATGTGTTATTTCTTTCCTCCAAGTGGAACATTATTGTGGAAACTGAACCATATCAATCTTTATATTATTCCTGTAAACAAAACCAAATAAGAAAAGCAAGTTTTAGCTAAATAGATGTATGGCTCACAGTTTTTAGAAAGTTAAATAAAAGAGAGAGTTGCTTTATTGTGTGGCCAAGGACAACAAGAAGCATCACTTTATGGGGCATTTGGACCCTCCATATGAAATCAACAGAAACTGTGAAACTTAGTGACTTCAACCACAATTTCAGAGATATGAGTATGTAACATTTGGACTCAAGGTAAAGAAAGATATATTTTTGAACATGGCCAATGTGAGAATTTGTTTTGCTCCACAATGCATATGTGTTATAAGAGATTTATTTTTCTTTTTTTCTCCAGTGGGAGGGGGAAGGGTGGAGGAAGGGAAAATTAATGTTTATTAATTAAGAAAAAAGTGGAGTCTCTTTCCCATGGCAGGTCTGAAGTGGACAGCTGTGCAAAGATGAAGCTCACTATCTCTTTCCCAGCCATTGGCTGTCAGAAACTCATCAAAGTCAATGATGAGATAAAGCTATGGACCTTTTATGAGAAACAGATAGCCACTGAAGTTTCTGCTGATGCTCTGGGTGATGAATGGAAGGGTTATGTGGTCTGAATCAGTGGTAGGAATGACAAACTAGGCTTTCTCATGAAGCAGTGTGTTTTGGCTCATGGATGTGTCTGCATGCTACTCAGTAAGAGTCATTCTTGCTTTAACCTAGAAGAACTGGAGAAAGAAAAACTAAATCTGTTAGGGGATGTATTGTGGATACCAATCTGAGTGTCCTCAACTTGATTACCATGAAGAAATGTGAGAAAGATATACCAGGACAGACAGATAGGACTACGCCTCATTGCCTGGGGCCCAAAAGAGCTAGCAAAATCCACAAACTTTTCAATTTGTGCAAAGAAGATGATGTCTGACAATATGTTGTAAGAAAGTCCCTCAACAAGGAAGGTAAGGAACTCAGGACCAAGGCTCCTAAAATTCGGCGTCTGGTGACTCCCCATGTTTTGTAGCACAAAAGTAGATGCATGGCTTTGAAGAGACAATGTACCCAGAAGAATATGGAAAAAGCAGCAGAACATGCTTAACTTTTGGCCAAGAGAATGAAGGAAGCTAAAGAAAAACAAGAACAGATTGCTAAGAGATGTTGTCTGTCTTCTTTCAGAGCCTCTACCTTGAAATCTGAGTTCAGTCAAAAATAAAACTTCTAAAAATGTGTTAGAAATAACTAATTTTTGTCAAGTGGAAATAACAAAAAATTGAACTAAATTAAAAGTGACATAAAAAAGAAAAGTGGAGAATGAGAAGTGCTCTGAGACAGGGAATAGTCAAAAGTTCCTATTTTCTTGGTCTCTTAATGATTTATTAAAAACTTAATATTAATTATCATTACTAGACCTATTCCCAAAAGAGATAAACTTCCTTCATATACAAAAGAAAATATTTATAGCAGTTCTTCTTGTGGTGGCAAAACCTGGAAACTAAGATGTCCAACAGTTGAGAAACAGTTGAGTAAGTTGGGGTGTGTGAATGTGATGAAATATAATTCTTCTGTAAGAAAAGAATAAATAGATGATTTCAGAAGACATAAAGACTTCTATGAGAAAAGTGAAATCAGCAGAACCAGCAGAATAATTTATACCAGGATATCAGTATTACAAAAATAAACAATTTTGAGGACTATTATAAATTGTTAAAGAATAAAATGAGCAGAACCAGGAGCAGAATTTATACAACACTGTAAAAATAAACAACTTTGAAAGTTCTAAGAACAGTGACCATTCATGATTCCAAAGGATCAGTGTTGAAATATATCAATGACAGAAAGGTGATGGATTTAGTGTCCTGAATAAGATATGTATGCATATGTCATGTGCCTATATGTATGTGTATGTGTGTATATATACAGACATACATAAACTAACAGAAATTTGTTTTATTTTCCTACCACTTCTCATACTATTGTAAACAAAAAGAAAAGGATTATTCAAAATATAAAAATAAATAATACAATAATATTTAAAATAAAATAAAGTGAAAATATAAAAGTATTTTAAAATATAAAAATATTAAAAATCATAGTCAATATATACATATGTAGTCAATACATATATATACAGGCATATATAATTTTTTTGCTTGACTATGCATATATTATAAGAATTTTGTTTTTCAATGGAGATGAAGAGAAAATTAATGTTTGTTAATTGACAAAAAATGATAAATAAAAAATAAATTGCATTAAAAGACAGAATAAAAGTTATATTTTATAACTGGTTATATCTACACATATATACACCTGTATGTATGTGTGTACATATATATATATATATATATACATATATATTTATAGATAGATAGATGGATAGAGAGATTGATAGGTAGATAGATAGATAGATAGATAGATAGATAGATAGATAGATAGATAGATAGATAGATACACAAACACACATATAGGGGCAGTAAAGTGGCAGAACGATAGATTGCAGGCCTGGAGTCAGAAGACCTGAATTAAAATCTGGTCTCAGGCACCAACTGTATGATCCTGGGTAAGTCACTTAACCCTGTTTGCCACAGTGTCCTCATCTGTAAAATGAGTTTCAGAAGGAGATGGCAAATTACTCCAGAACCTTTGCCAAGAAAACCCAAATGGGGTCAGGAAGAATCAGACATGACTGAAAAAAGTGACTGAACAACAATATAGCTACTGAGTTTGTTTTTATTAACTGTACATATTTATTAGAAGAAATTTTTTTCAATAGAGTAGACGATGGTAGATAGAGAAGACAAATTTCTGATAATTGTAAAAATAAGGAAGTGGAGAGTAGTACTAAAATGTGAAATGTTACATGCCCTTTAAGATGAGTTCACTGTATTATTACTTTTACTTAACTCTAGGTTTGTTACAAGACACCAATCAGTGTGGTAGTAATCTGTAAATTTATGGAATGTAAGAATAAAACATATCATAAAACCGAAAGTGGCAAAAAATAGGATTAAAAGCATTGAGAGGAGGAAAAGAATTCAAAGTCCTTGCAACCAAATTTGTTCTGAAGTTATGTAGATTTAAATAAATAAATTTACATGAATAAAGTATCATAATGATTTTTCAGTTACTTCCTTAATCTTCTTTCTCTGTCAATTTGTTCTGATTCAATTTTTCATTTATATGATGATAGCATGTAATACATTCTTCTGGTTCTCCCTCTTGCCTCTCCTATGGCTTTGCCATAAAGGTCTTTATTTTTTATATTGTTCATAATTATTTATATTAATTGCATTATAGTATTCCACAAAAATAATATACCACAATTTGTTCAGGTTACAATTATTTTTATATTATGAGTAATATTAATAACAATAGCATTATTAGATCAAAAGGTATTAATGATGCTCATTTTTTACTACTATATACATAATATATATTATTTTATAGTAGTAGTAATATATCCATTATATTATTTTTGAAATTATAGCTGTTTTTCTTTTTGATGTTGATGACACTCTCAGGGTATATTAATAACAATAGTATTATTAGATCAAAAGGTATATTAATGATGCTAACTTTATTTTACCTATCACTTATTTTCCAAAAAGATTATACTAGTTTTCAATTCCACCAGCAGTGAATGAGTGAATTTGTTTCTGTACATTTTGACCAGGATTGAGTTTCCTGATTTTAATTTTGTTGGCTTTTTTGTTTGTTTGTTTCCAGTTTAACAATACGAGGCAGAATCTTAAAGTTGTATTATTTTTCTCTCACCGATGACTACTGATGTTAAATATTTTTAAGAGAACATATCCATGAAACCTTCCCTGATACTTCTAGTATTTAGTGTACTTTCCCTCCTCAATTTTCTATGCACTAATCTTATTTGTACACATAGTGCCCAGTAGAAGGCAAAGTTCTTGAGGGAAAGGACTGTTTTTTGTATCTTCTTTACCTAGAATAGTATCTTGCATATAGCAAATGTTTCATAGAGGTTTGTTGAATCAAATGGAATTGGATTTTTCTGTGAATCTGGGTGGTTCAAGTGTTTAAAGAAATTTGGAAGAGGAAGGGAAGGGTGCTTTTATGATTGTATGAAGAACAGATTAAAAAAAAGAAGACTAGCTTGAATGTCTTGACAGTTATAGTTAATGATTTCCTGAAATATGATATGGAGGTTCTCTGGGAGGCATGAGTTTCTGGATATCTTTTATTTATTTTTAATTTTTAAAAATAGTTTAATTATTTATTTTTAGATTTCAACATTCATTGCCACAAAATTTTGAGTTCCAATTTTTATCCCCATCTTCCCCTCCCACCACCCCATAACACCTTGAATTCTGATTATTCCTTCCCTCAATGTGCCCTTCCTTCTATCACACCCCACTGTTCCCTTATCCCTATCTTCTCTCTTTTCTTGCAAGGCAAGATAAATTTCTATATCCCATTGCATGTATTTATTATTTCCCAGTTATATGCAATATTAATTCTCAACATTCGTTTCTAATACTTTGAATTCCACCTTCTCTCCCTCCCTCCCTCCTGACCCATCCCCAGAGAAGGCAAACATTTCAATACTGGCTGTATATGTGTCATTTTGCAAAAGACTTCCATAATAGTCATGTTGTGTAAGACTAACTATATTGCCCTCCATCCTACCCTGTCCCCCCCCTTTTTCTCTGTTTTCTCATTTGACCTTGTCCCTTCCCAAAAGTGTTTACTTCTAGTTACTCCCTTCTCCCATTTGTGTTCCCTTCTATCATCCCCCTCACCCCACTTGTCCCCTTCTCCCCTACTTTCCTGTAGCGTAAGATAGAGATTTCCATACCAAATTTAGTGAGCATGTTATTCCCTTCTTAAGCCATATATGGAGAGAGTAAATTTCACTTTTCTCCTCTCACTTCCTCCCTTTTCTTTGAAAAATATTTTTCTTGGGGGAGGAGCCAAGATGGTAGAGTAGAGACTCACGTATGCTAGCTCCAAATTCACAGCCCATAAATTTCCTGTAAAAAGAACTCCCCACAAATTCTGGAGCACTGCAAGCCACGCACCAACGCAGTGGAGGAGATTTCCGTTCCAGACAGCCCTGGAAAGCCATCCCCAGGGTCCACTGTGCCCCAGAAAGCGGAGTCCACCCCAGTGCTGCCCTGGCCGCGAGGCCCCAGAGGAGCAGATCCGAGCAGGCTTCAGGGACAGAACCTCCACTGGGAAGGTCCCTCCACTCACAAGCGCTCCAGGTCAGTGAGAGAGACTTCTGGGCTGGCCAAGAGGGGAGCGGGGTGTCTCCGGGCCTCGGGCCCCCTCGGGAGGCAGCAGCAGAGGCAGTGGCGGCCTGGAACTCCCGGAGCAGCAGGCAGGAGCTCAGGGCCATTACCAAAGGTCTCTGCATAAAGCCCCTAAGGGAACTGAGCCTGGGAGGAGACCCTGCCCCCACCCAAGCACCAGAACTTAAGCTCACATTGAATAGCAGCCACGCCCACCACTGAAAGCCCTGAGGCTGGGGAGCAGCATTTGAATCTCAGACCCCAAGCACTAGCTGGGCAGATCTAGGCGGGGGGTGGACAGGAATCTCAGAAGTCAAGTAACTGGCTGGGAAAATGCCCAGAAAAAGGAAGCAAAATAAGACCATAGAGAGCTACTTTCTTGGGGAAGAGATGGGTGAGGGATTGCGCTCTGCTTCACTCAGCATCCTGTGGGATGGACGTTTCCTGTCGGCCTTCCAGGTTACCTTTGGCTGGAAATCTTTCCCTCTGCTGTTCTGTGGCTTCTGCCCTTCTAGAATTTGTTGAGTCATTTTTTACAGGCATTTTTTGGGCTGTGGGGGAAGTGCTGGAGTATATGTGTCTTTCTACTCCACCATCTTGGCTCTGCCCCCTCAGGATATCATTTAAAGCGGCTCTCTTTGTGGTAACAAAGAGCTGGAAAATTGCAGAGGTGCCTGACAATTAGGGAATGGCTGAAGAAGTTATTGTGGTTTATAATTGTGATGGAGTCTACTGTCCAATAAAAAATGATGAGCTCAATGATCTTAGAAAAATGTGAAAAGATTTGCATGATATAATGAAGAGTGAAATAAACAAACCAAGAGAACATTGTATATGGTAAAAGCAATATTGTTTTAAGAATGACTTTAAGTGAATGTCATTTTGACTATTATAAGTATCCAAATTAACTATAATTAACTATAAAGGACACATGGGGGCAGCTAGGTGGTACAATGGATAGAGAACCAGTGCAGGAGTCAAGAGGAGCTGAGTTCAAATCTCACTTCAGACACTTGACACTCACTAGCTGTGTGACCTTGGGCAAGTCACTTAACCCCAGTTGCCTCATCCTGGGTCATCTCCAGTCATCCTGATGAATCTCTGGTCACTGGATTCAGATGGCCCTGGAGGAGAAGTGAGGCTGGTGACCTGCCCAGCCCTCCCTCACTCAAAACAAAGTCAAGTGCAAATCATGTCATTATTTCTCTGATGGCATGGTCTTCTTCAGCAACGAAGGATGAACACACACAAAGGACATATGAAGAAAAACACTATCTGAATCCAGAGAAAGAACTGATACACAGATGTGCAGAATAATTTTACACATATGTATGTATTTGTTTCTAATGGTAGTCATTTCAGGGGCAGGAAGGGGAGAAAAGAAACAATTTATATGATAACTGTTGTGTCTTTGAAGGGAATAGGAAGTTGTACATGGTGGATTTGCAGGTTTTTAAAAATTGTGCTATGTTATGGAAATGCTTGTTTTATTCCATGAATTAAAAATAAAAGAATTTTTTTTAAAGAAAATTTTAAAATAGGTACCAACTTGCATTAGTAGAGAATTTTCCCACCTGGATATTTATTTGAAGGAAACCACAATCCACATTATGTTTAACAAATAGAAACTACTATATTTGGTGTAGCATGTATGCACATGACTCCCTTGAATACATATATCATATACCTAATTTGTAAGACAGGTATAAGCAAGAAAATCTATGTGTATCATTTGAGTTTAAAGATTGTTCAACTTTCCTTAAAATGAATAAGGAGTATCTAAAACCATCAGAAAACATCTATAATGGGGATAAGCTAGAAGACTTTCTAATAAGATCAGGGGTGAAAAAGGATACCCATTATTACCACTATTATTCAGTATTGTACTAGAAATGTTATCTTTTGCGAAAAGAAAAGAAAAAGAAATAGAAGGAATAAAATAGGAAATGAGGAAACAAAACTCACTCTCTGCAGATAATATGATGGTATACTTAGAGAATCCTAGAGAGTCAACTAAAAACTTCTTGAAATAATACAAAACTCTTAATCTGGCACTGCTTTTTCAATCTACTTTTGACCTAATTTTTACTATTTTATGATACAATCCGTGAACTTGTCACCCATTCTTATCAGATGTTGTCTTTACATGATGTCTTGTCTCCTACCTCTGTATCTTTGCTTGAGTAACTCCTCATGTCTGGAATTGCTCCCTCTTCATCTCTTTCTTATACAACCTCTAATTTCATTCAGGGCACATTTGAGGTGCTACATGCTTATTTGCTTGTGTGCGTTTTGTAGCTTCCAGTAAAAAGGAAGTTCTTTGGAGGCAGAGACTTGTTTTTTTGTCATCGTATATCTTGGATCATCATATCTCCTATAGGTTGTTTGATGTAGTATCTGGAAGTCTTGCTTCAGAATCAGGAAGAACTGAATTAAAATTCTTCTTCTGCTGTCAGTGTGAACCTGCTCAAGTCACTGTCCCAAGAAACCCTCTAGGACTCTAGGTAGAAATCTGCTTTCTTTATGTCAGTGTGAACCTGCTCAAGTCACTGTCCCAAGAAACCCTCTAGGACTCTAGGTAGAAATCTGCTTTCTTTATGTCCATTCTTTTAAGAAACTGATCTTGGTACACCTTTAAATTAAAGTTAGTTGTAGTTTGGGCTAAAATTTTAGACCTAATAGTTCAATCTTATAGTGACCTCAGATGTTCTAGCACCAATGTACCAATCTATTATTTAATAAATTTGTATTATGCTTACAAAACTTTTGATTATAGGAGTTTGCCATTAAGGGAGTAGGGGCATGATTAAAGCAAGAGAAAACCTTTCCTTAACTTCATGTCAGCTCCAGATAGAAGTTGTGCAGACTGTATTGAGCAAGGCTTAAAGTCTACCAGGTGTCATGGTGAAGAAATGGAGTCAGGAGAATCCAACCTTAGTTCAGGTGGAAGTCATTCTCCCAACTTTTCCATTAGATCACCCTTTTGCAGTTCATACCAGCATCTCACAAGGTTTCTGGTATCATGAATCAGTGGCTCAGACAGCCTTTGTTGGTAGCCACAGCTGGAGTGAGTCTCAGAGAAAGAGTCAGTTGACAGCCCCATAAAATCTTAAAATAGCAAGCTCCAATGATCAGTTTCAGATATGACTATAATTTCACATTGATTGAGGAACATCTTTAAAGTAAGCCTTAAATAGCTTGCATGCATTTCTACACTTGTTCTAGTTCCTGATTAAATAACAACAGAAAATCAAATTTACCATTCAGATCATGTTATTGACCTAATAGATTTGCATCTGTTTCCCAAGCTTCTCCATCCTCCTCTAACCACGTTCCATATGATAGTCCAAACACTAACTTTAACTTATATTTACCTCCTTCTAAGAAACTTGTACTGAAATTATTTCCCCCAAAACTGAAAATATTTCTGATTTAGTTTCAGTAATTAATTCAGTCAGTTGGATTAATACCCAATTGCTCTTGCATCCATTTGAAACATGTAAGGGCCTTTATTCCATACAGTTAAGTTTAAATCCTAGCCTGTCTGTGAGATAATGATTCCACATTGTGTTTGTACCTTTATTTTACAAACTTCTTTTCCCTTTGTTTAATTATTTACTTATAATTTGGAAGGAATGTTCATTCCAGGGATTTAATCTTTCACATGGCTCTCCAGGAGTACTAATTAACCCAACTGTTTGACTGAAAACAGCAAGGTTGCACTACTTGCTACTTGCTTTGAGTACAGAAACATGCCACAAAGATGACAAGCAAGGACCTAATTAGATAAAACGTAGTTCAGTTGAAAAACATTCCTTTTCAAAGGGACACAATGGGGAAAATGAACCTGAAGGATCCCATTCCAAGCTGAGACCAGGATTGTCCTTATGGCTTTTTGTTTCCCTCAGGGAAACGTCTACCTATAACAGTCATATTCTTCTCTGAGTAGCAGAGCACAATTTGTTATTGTCCCAGAAGCTTTTATATCAGATGAAAAGTTTCATTAATACAAACTTTACCAGGACTCACACCTTAAATTTTAAATTTGTCCTAAAAGCCAATCTACTAGACATCAATTTTGTTAACCTCAAAAGCCAGGTTTGGAGGCCAGCTGATTTTTGATCAAGTTGCTACCTCAGTAAGAATTCCTAGGCTTTCCAGCCCCAGGGGCCCAGGGTGGGACCTGTGGGACCTTCACTGTAGTTGGTGCCCCTCTTCCCATACACAGTAATCAATTAATAATTTTAGGCTTTAGCATTAAAACAATAACCCCAAATAACTTAGTTAACCATCTTACAACTTGACCCACATTCTGGGACGTGGGACGTTGAAATAATGTCTTGAGCAGAGACTTACGTTACTTGATCCTGACCAAAGAAACACCAGTTTCCATATCACTCCACAATAGGAAGAAATCAACATCCTTCCAAACGTGTCTGGGTAACTCTGTGACTTAAGATTAGATACCAAGAAGTTCTTCTCTAATAATGACTGGACTTTGAAAGGAAGGAAGGATGAGGAATGAGGAGACTGTGAGGCATCTATCTCCCTCATCCTGTCCCTTATATTTTGACCCTCACAAAACATCCATATAAGCATTATGTTTGAATATAAATTTCAGTGTCAAGTTATTACCACAAATTGGCTTACAAATAGAAATTTGGTAGGCCTTCTAAAAATCATAAAGAAGATTTTACAAAACATTTTTTGTAAAAGTATTTTCTGTTTCTTAAAAACTGAATTTAAAATTTATTCCCAAATTCCCTGTGACAAAAAATTACAAGAGGAAATTATACAAAGTTTTTGCATAATTATCAAGTCTCCTTTCATAAACATGCTTTCAAAATACTTGATTTAAAGCTAAACAATTTTAACTGAAACTTCCTCCTTAATAGCAGAAATAAACTTTTCATCATACATGTATACATCCTCAGATGAAACAGGCTTGAAAATCATACCCCTATATGTTTTTTTCAAGGATTCTCATTTTCTCAATAGGAATTCTATAACATAAACTTTAGCATAGAACTTATAACATCTTCTTACCCAATTATTCTTTTTTTTGATAGTACGATTAAGAGAAATTGCTTTTTAAACAATTTAGGTGAATATATTTCCAAATCACCAACAAGTGGAAACAAATCACTGTATACACTTTCGTAATAGCTAGATTTCAAAATGCAAAATCTGCTATTAATATTGTCAATACTTATCCACAACCAAACAGTTTCAAATTATCAAATCTTTATCACATCCTTTGAAAAAACTCATTATTAAGCAACAAAATACAGATTTAAAAATTGCTTTAACACCATTTGTACCTCAAAGAGAACTTTAGAAATATAATACAATTTAGAAATACAGTAATAAACAAAACATGACTTCAGATGATATCACTTGCATTTTCAGAAATTATTGATCTTATTACTTTTGGCATTTAAAACCCATTTCAAAGTTATCGGGTATGGAACAATTATCTTTACATCTAACATATGCCCGTCCTTGTGTTAAGTACTTTACAATCATAAATTGCAAATAACAAGATGTAAACACTTTAATTACATACATATTTTTATATAATATATTTTTATATCTTAAGTCCAATTTGAAAAACTTTTCTTCTATTTCTTTAAAAAAAAGCTGAAGTCCTGTCTCCTTTTTTAGACTCCTGATTAAAAAAAAAAAACAAACTGCTTTAGGTACTTCAACTTCTTACTCCAATTTTTGAGAGGTTTGCAAAAAGTTTTAATCAGATTAGCTAAAGGGCCTAGCCCAGACAAGCAGAGGCCTTGCAAGCTTAATAATCAGTTGAATAACAATAACTACAGTAATCAATATCTTTGCCACAGTTAGCACCCATTTTTTTAGTTCAGTAAAACCTTGTATAACTTTTGCTATTGGTTTTCCAATCAGGTTACAAATTTTCACTTTCGGTCCCTGGTAAACATTCCCAAATCTTCTGAAGTAAGACTGGGAAGGGAGTGGCCAAGAGCACATGGACCCCTGTTGTCCACCCTCAACTTTTTCTACATCATGGCTTTTTCTTTTCTACCTTTCATACATTTGCTCAAGCATTTCTTCCTTCCTTCCTTCCTTCCTTCCTTCCTTCCTTCCTTCCTTCCTTCCTTCCTTCCTTCCTTCCTTCCTTCCTTCCTTCCTTCCTTCCTTCCTTCCTTCCTTCCTTCCTTCCTTCCTTCCTTCCTTCCTTCCTTCCTTCCTTCCTTCCTTCCTTCCTTCCTTCCTTTTCAGACTGGTCAAAAACTCAGTCGTAATTTACTCTGACTGACTTCTAGCCAATTTCAAAAGGATATATATTCCACTAAGTTTAGTCCTCTTCTTATGATGAAAACTCTACATTTGGTGCTACATCTCCTTTTCTCATCTGCTTTCTTTACTGTTGTCATTATTTCTCTTCTCTGTTAATTATCTTTTCACTGAAAAATTTGAATATGTTTTAATGTTCTTTACCCTTTCATGTGAAACATAGTTAATGAACACTTATTAAGCTGCTCTTAAACATCCAATTTGGTTGCTCCCATTTATTAAATATCTATTCCCATAATATACACATACATATATACACGTATATATACGTATATGCATATGCATACATACACACATATTCAAACTATCAATAAGCATTTATGGGTGCTTATTGTATGCCAGGCACTGGGCTAGGTGCTGGAGGTTTAAAAACAAAGAATGAAACAATGCCTAACCTCAAGGAGTTTACATTCTAAAGGGGGAACATAACTAGTAGGCATAGATGGTTCAGTGAAAACAACTTTGAACTTGAAGTCAGGAAGCCTGTGTTCAAATTCAATAGCAGGTATTTACCAGTTATGTGACCTGGGGAAATTCATCTAATTTTCCTTAGTTTCAATTTCCTTGTGTGTGAAATGGGCATGGGTTTGTTGCAAAGATCAAATAAAATAACATTTAAAGCTCTTTGCAAATCTTGAAACACCATATAAATGTTAGCTATTATTGTTGGTTATGTTATTGGTATATATTGAATAAATATAAGGAGAAAAGATACAAAGTAGTTGTAGGGGGAGCATACTCATAGCTGGGGGTTGGTATCAGGAAAGTCTTCATGTAGGAGGTGGCTTCATGCAGGAGAAGATCCCTCTAAAGGAATAGAGGGATTCTTCTATAAGGCAGAGGTGAAGAGGAAGTACATTCTAGCCATGGAGGATGCCCAGTGCAAAGGTTCAGAGATGGGACTTGGAGCACCTTTGGGTCAGGATAGGAAAGAAGGGTAGTTTGGTTGGAAAATCGAGTGCATAAAGGGAATTAAAATATAATGAAGCTGGAAAACTAGGTTGGTGCCAGTGTAAAGGAACTTATGAACTAACCTAAAGCATTTATATTTTATTTTAGAGGAACTAAGAAGCAACTGGAGTTTACTGAGTTAAAGAATAGCATGGATAGTCACTTTTGCAGCTATGTCAAGCTTGGTCTAGGGTAGGGAAGGACTTAAGTCCTAGAAAACAATTAGGAGGCCATAGCAGTGGTCTAGGTGAGAAATGATGAAGGCTGGAACAGCAAGGTGGCCATGTCAACAGAGAGAAGGGATCAGATGTGAGATGTTGTGGAGGTATAAAGACAAGACTTGTTAAGTCAATGGATAGATCAGGAGACAGAAACTAAGGAGGGGAACATAACCTGAGCTTACAACCCTGAGAGACTGGAAAATGATTGTGACTTTAAAAGAAATGAAGAAGTATGGGGAAGGAATGAGATTTGGGAGAAAATAATGAACTGTTTTGGACATGTTGAGTTTGAGATGTTCACAAGACATCAAGTTTTGAACATCATGCTGGAAACTGTTGATATCAGAGTGAAGGCCAAGGCAGAGACTGAGGCCAGTGGTGTAGATCTTTGAGCATCTGTATAGGGGTGATAATTAAACTCTGTGTGTGTGTATGTGTTTGTGTGTGTGTATATGTGGGTTCCATCTTTATACAAGGTATAGATAGAATGTTGAATTTGGAATCAGAAGGCCTGGATTAGAAACCCTACTCTACTATCTCTATAACCTTGAGAAACTCACTTAATTTCATGTTACTTTTCTGTGCTAGCTCTAGTTCAAGAATCAGAAGCATGTTATTATTTTTGTTTAGAAGTTATAATTCCTTCCCACTGTCACTGATGTCATTCTAGACATGTTAGCTACAGCGATATGGCAGAAGAAAGAAATTGAAAGCAGAAATATTCAGAGAGTAGGCAAAACTAACCACACTTGTTTACATTAAGATTTGCTTAGAAAACCAGAGAACTACCAAAATAATTAATTGAGACAAATAGCTCCAGCAAAACAAAACAAACAAAAAAAGAGCACAAAATAAGTCTGTAAAAATCATTATTTCTATCTAACAATAAAACCTAAAAGGAAAGAATATAAAAGGAAATTGCCATCACAACTACTATCAGGATATATAAAAGATTTATTTAAATAAACTCAGTATCTCCTCTGAAGTATCTCCTTTTATAAATTATATAAAATATATTATTTATATATATAAAAGATTTATTTAAAAGATTTATAAAATATATGAATTATATTTATAAAATATATAAAAGATTTATTTAAATACAAATTATTACTTAAACATACATTTGAGACAAACTTTTTGAAAGGATCATGGATAGTCAGAGAAAATATGATAAATACGATGATATTACCTAAATTAGTGTTATATCACGTAATCAGTAATCAAGAAGTATTTATTGTGTGACAACCAGTAATCAAGAAGTATTTATTGTGTGACAAGCATCTGCCTTTAACAGCTGCATTGTACAATGATTAACTGTAAATGACTTAGCTATTCTCAGTAACACAAAGATCCAAGACATCTCCAAAAGATTTATGATGAAAAGTGCTTCCCAACTCCAGGGAAAGAATTGATGGTGTCTGAATGCAGATTGAAGAATATTAATTTTTGCTTTATTTTTTATGTTTTTTTGGTCTGTGTTTTCTTTGATAACATGACTAATATGGAAATATGTTTTTCATGACTGCACATGTTTAACCTATTTCAAATCACTTTCCATCTTGGGAGAAAGGGAGAGAAAAAAAGAAGGAAGAGAATTTGGGAACTCAAAATTTTAAAAATGAATGTTAAAAATTGTTTTTATATGTAATTGGAAGAAAGAATATCTTTAAAAAGGCAAAAGAATAATTTGGATGCTACATCATTTAATATATATGTTACTGTAGATCTAGTATACCTAGATTTTTGTAAAGAACATGACAAAGTTTCCCATGCTATCCTCATGAAGGACACACCATCTTCTGGGCATTTTTGCTGGCTGTCCCCTATGTGTGGGATTCTATTTTTCCTCTTCTACACTCCTGATTTTTCTGGTTTCCTTCAGGTCCCTACCTTCTGCAAGAAGCCTTTCCTGATCTATGTTAATGCTAGTGTCTGCTCTCTCTTAATTATTTCTAAGTTGCCCGGTACACATCTTATTTGTACAAGGAAAGTAGGTGGCTCAATGGATAGAATATTGGTCTTGGAGTTCAAAATTGAAGACCAGAGTTTGAATGTGACTTCAGATACTTTACTAGCTGCGTGACTCTGGCCAAGCTATTTAACCTCTGTTTCCTGATCTGTTTTAGGCACTGTACTAAACACTTTAATTCGTTTGATCCTCCTAACAACCTAGGAGGTAAGTGCCATTATTATTTCCATTTAACAATTGAGAAAACTGAGGCAGAGGTAACGTGTTTTGTCCAAGGTCATAATCTAATAAGTGTCTGAGGAAGGATTTAAGCTCAGGTGTTCCTGACTCCAGGCCCAGCACTCTGTCTGCTGTGCTAACTAGCTGCCCCTAAGTGAGGCTTTGACTTCTCTTGCTTAGATCCACATTGTCATGAGAATACCACATGGTCTTTCCAGCTGCCCTTATATGTGGTTTTTCCCCATGGGGCTTTTGGAAAACAGGAACTTTCTTGCTTCCTCACATTTGTATTTTCAGCACTTAGCACAATACCTGGCACATAGTCAATGCTTCATAAATCTCTCTTTCTCTCTCCCTCTCCCCATCTCTGACTCTGTCTCTTTCTGTGTCTTTCTCTGTTTCTCTCCCTCTCATTCCCTTCATTTCTCTGTCCCTATCTCTGTCTCTTGTATCTGTCTTCTCTCTGTGTGTCTCTGTGTTTTTCTTGGTCTCTTTCTGTCTGTCTTTCTCTCTCTCAACCCCACCCCCATCTATCTGTCTCTCCCTCACTAGATGTTTATCTATCAATCATCTATCTAGAGTGGAACATTAAGTGCACTGCATACACGATATTAGAAAACTGTTAGTTAAACTCACTTCAGGTTCACCCATGACTGGAGATACCAGTCAGCTCTAGGCAGCTTCAAGGCTGGTTTATTCAGGGCTAGGTCTCACACAGGCCAGTGATTTCAGGATGAACAGCTCCACCATGGTGGAGCTAAATTTTATTGTCCTTGGAGGTCTTGGAAACGCTCGCTTGGTTCTTTCAAATAATTGTAGTTTACCCATCCATTAACTCAGTTCAACTTGCCCTAGGACAATACTCTCATTAGGGCATCTTCAATCAGAAAAGTGATAAGTCTTTGAGGGTAGAATCTGATCAATCAAGTGGTGAGTTGGGAATGCACCTTCTTCACTGACTGACTTGAATATTTGAACGTTATAAGCAGTGAAACAATCTCACCTATTTGTGACAGATATTGAGTATACTCGTAGACCTAAGGCTAGAAGGGACTTTGAGACCATCTTGTCCAACACCTTCATTTCTCAGCTAAGAAAACTGATGCCAGATTTCAGAGGGCCTGAGTTCAAATTATCCCACTGACCCTTATTGCCTCTGTGCCCTCTCCTAGTGAATGACTTATGTTGTTATCTTCCAATATACTTTGCCAAAAATTCTCAAGTAGAGAGGCTGAACTGACATGTACATTTTAAATTCCTTTTATTTAAAGTAATTCATGAGAAAATTAGCATCCTTATGAATTTATGTAAGATGTTGCAAATATATCTTGTTCATATATATGTATATATATATATATATAAACAAACATAGAACCATCTTATTAAATTTATTCTCTTGATTATTTACATAATATGGGCAAATGAGTGTCTTGATGTGAATAGATTTTGTAAACCAAGCTTGTCTAAGTATTTGCTCTGCAATTAAGAAACCTCTCTTGAGAGCAATGAGGTCAGGGTTGAATGAAATTAATTCATCAATCCGAAGATAAGAGAAACTTGAAGTGTTTGACATTTCAAACCTGATTTCACAGGGATAAAAATGAATAATAAGAGTTTTGCTATGGATACAAATCTCCAGGAAAGTAATATGATCCAGTTTTAAAGAGTACAAATCTCTAGGAAATTATCATGACCTATGGTTATAAAGATCGAGTGACCACCACTGCGTCACTGAGGAATTACTGCACATTTTTCAGACAAGTTCTGCTATCCCACATGAGGCAGAAAGCACAACTTTCACCTGGTTTCAGCATGACCTCAGCAGCATGACAGAGCACTTCTTAGCAGGGAGGAACTAGAACCCAGAAATGGATTATCTCCTGGGGATAATTACAAAGAATTGTTTTTCCTAGCAAGAATCTTGGGAAAGACTCTTGGTTAACATAAAAAAAATGGAGGCAAGTATGCCTATTTCAAAGGACATTTCTCTGGGCACAGTATATGTTACACAAGTGCTTCCTGAGTTGGATTTGAATGCTTGACAACAAGGTGTTAAAAAGCAATACTCTCTAATATGATGTGGGTCATGCCCTCAAACTTCTTTCCCTTTCTCTCTTCTCCTCCCTTATTATTTCACTCCCTTAAATTTTCCTCTCTTGGACAACTTCATATAAAATTGACCCTTTAGATAAATAGACTTATGGCAGGATTGGGGATAAAACAAACTGTTTTCTACCTCCCTCAATCTAGGAAAGAAATGTGATGTAGTGAATAAAAGGCACTGGATTTGGACTCAGAAAATCTATTTTTACAATCTTTATTCTATTATTTACTACTTGTATGACCTTGGGCAAGTCACTTGGTTCTCAGTTTTTTCATCTATTGAAAAAAATCAATAATAATAGCTAAAGTGTCTTAGTGCTCTTAATTCGAAAATGTTAAAAAAAAATGTCAGCTGAAATTCAGAAGTCTTTAAAGAGGGAGACTATGAGTTCTCACCTTCTATGGAGAAAAAAGTCCTGAGGACCAACCCAGAAAATTGGGAGGAGGTCACATCTCTTCATCACTGATGTCACTAAAGGAAACTATAGTCCTGCCCAGCATGAACAGTGGGTAGGGCAGTTTTCCTTCCAAATGCTGTACTAAGCAAAGCTAATCACCGAGGTCTGAAGTTAAATCTGCAATAAATAAGCTGAGGCTAGGTAATTTTCTATATGTAAGAGTTACACCTCATATGAAAGGAAAGAGAGCAATCACTATATAACTTGCAATTCTACAGTATCTCTTTTAGACCTTTTCTGTCTTGAACAAAGCACATATAACCACTTTTGGCTCCTTCCATGCAGGGTTGGTACCAATGTAATACAGGAGCACTGATCTGTTTATACATTTCTATGATGGTGATAGAATGAAAAATATGTATTACTTTTACTCTTCTTGCCAAGGTATGGTGTCTGGCATATGCTAGCTGTTCAATAAATATTTGTTAAGTAAATAAAAATAAATCTAGACACAAACTAAATACAGTAGAACCTCAATTTATGCATTTAATTCATTCCAGGATTCTGTTCATCATGCAGTTTGTTTGTATTGCAAAGTGAATTTCCCATAGGAAATAATGTAAAGTCAGATGATCGGTACCACATCCCAAAAAATATTCACATAAAATAATTATTTATAATTTTAAGTATGTTTTTTTTTGTCCTGAATGCACCTGAATTACAATAGAAATGAAACTGAAAATAAAATAAAGGAACCTGCACTTTACCTTTGAGAAGAGTCGTGGCTGGTGTGAGGGAGACAAGAGGGAGGAGGAAGAGGAGGAAGAGGAAGAGGAAGGGCTATTTCTTGGAACGAGAATCTCTTTCTATGAGAACATCAGGGATTTCAATGTTGGGAGTATTCTGAGTATTCTCGCTTATGCTATTTTCACTAAAAGTAAGACCAATATTACTAATAGTTCATTTTTTAGAATCACTTTCATGTTTTGACTCACTGATTTTTTTTCTTTACATTCACTTCTGACTAGGAATCTAATGACACTTGCTTTTGATGGTTTTTTAAAAATTAATCTATTTGTTTTCAGTTTTCAACAATAACTTCCATAAATATTAAATTTTCTCCCCCTCTCTCCCACTTCCCTTCCCAAGATGGCATGAAATCTTATATTGGTTCAAAAAAAAAAAAAACAAAAAACAAACCATTGCCCTAGTTGAATGTTACGACTTTGCAAGCCATTCAAGTACAAACATGATGTTCGTGCTACAAATTTTTGTATGTCCTGCAAGACAAATTGTGTGAAAACTTTTTCCTCAACCAATGCAGCATTCATAAACCAAGCTGCTTGTAAACTGAGGTTATGCTGTACAAAATTAAAAGAAGGAAAAAGGCAAGGAATCTCAAATGGCATTCCCCCAAAATATTGTACTTTTTGGATTACCAACAGCCTAGAATTTCATTTATTCATTCATTTACCACATTACACATTTATTAGGCTTTTATTATGTAGCAGGCACTATTCCTAGGGCTACAAAGATAAAAGTGAACCAGTCCCTTTTCTCAAAATGCTTATATTTTATTGTAAGAAAGCAGCATGTACACAGAAAAATATACATAAATATATTTTTAATGTATATAGATTGTATATATATATATATGCATATCCACACATATAGCTATATATCTCTATCATCTACACACACATACACACACACACTCACGCTGTTTTCCAAGGAGTTGCATCTGGGATGAACTTTGAAGCAAGGTAGGGCTTCTCTGTAGTACAAGTGAGAAAAAAAGGTGAACTTCAGGCATAAAGGGAAGATTGGTAAAGACACAGCGGCAGGGGACAGAAGGACACATATGAGGAACAGAAAGTAGGACAATTGACTGAATCCAGGCTATGAAGATCTTGACAGCAGAGTTTTGTATTTTTTTCCTGTTGTCAGGATGAAACCACTGAAGCTTTCTAAAGGAGCAGACTGATAGGAACAGAGCTGCACCTTGATAGTATACATTTTGTAGCTTTGTGGAAGTTAGATCCAAAAAGGCTAGGTGGCAGGGAGACCTTAGAAGGCTACTGTAATAGTTCAAGTGAAAGTTAATGAGGGCTTAGGACAGAGCAGTTGTGGTGAGAGCACAGTAAAAGGGATGGATGTAACAAACGCTATAAAGGTAGAACTGACAAAACTTGCAGTATTTTAATACATAAGCAAAGCTTTTGTCACAAAAAAAATTTTTTTTCTCGGGAATGTGTTGTACTATTGCCTACATTTTTTTTGCTGTTTAATTTAAAACTTTGTTTTTTATAACATCTGTTTTACACTGCAGACATTTTTCTTTACTTGACTACCACCTAATTTGTAGTAATTTCCTGAAAGCATAGGAAGGAGATATGCATTAATTACAGCTAAAGCATCACCCTTCAAAGCAAAGTACACTGTCTGGAACAAAGCAAACACTGAGAAGAAAGGTTAAGTTCCCTAGGTGCAGAGAGATCCGCCCAGCATGAAAATCAGTATCAGTGCTAGGAAGCCATAAACAGCGCACTTGCCCCATGTGCCTGTTTCTGTGGAGAAGTGGTATTTCTGTCTAAAGTTTGTGAGTTTTATTTCTGGCTGTGATAACTCAAGGAAAGACCAACAACTGCAAAATACAAAGGTGTGTTCCAGTCCATAGTGTGCCAAGTGAAGGGTGAATCACAGCGTCCTAGCCAGGGAGGCGTGACATCTGATAGAGAACATGGTCACTCCACCCTGCCTTGAAAGCATTCTTTGCCAAAGCTCAGAGCTACTTCAGTCACTTTCTAGACTCTTCAGCAAGCTTTTTCTGGGCTGGCTAATAAGTCATGTGAAAATGCTGACTGAATGCTATTCAAACACAATATGGAATTAATTCTGGCATTTCAAATAGATTCAGCTGGGATTTTTTTGTAATGCAAAAAAAAATCATTTTTTATCTTTTCTTGATTAGTTGTATATTTTATTATTAATAACATTTTAGTATTAATAACATTATTAATAGCAACAATAAAATGAATAGCTAGCATTTACATAACACAGACTCAGCTGTGCTTTTAAAGGCAAAAAATTCATTTTTTACAATTTTTAAACTGTATATTTTATTATTAATGATAATGACAATATAAAGGACAACTACCATTTAATATGGTACTTTAAGGCTTACAAAGCATTTTATGTGCATTATCTCATCTGACCCTCACAACAACCCTGTGAGGTAAGTGCTATTATTATTTTACAGATGAGGAAACTGAGGCTGAGAAAGGTGAAGAGATGTTTTTAGGGTCACAGAGCTTTAAGACACACTTAAATGTATCCTAAGGCATTAAGAACTTCAAGTCCAATGCGCTATCCATTGTTCCACCTCTCTGCCTAGTAAGATTTTTACTGATACCTTTAATAAGAAAACTGAAACTTCTGCTTGCATTTTTTTTGTAACTAATTTAGGTATTAATTAGTATTAGGGAACTTGAAAGGCTTCTGGAAATTACTTAGTCCAAAGTGCTTATTTTACATATAAAATGACCTGCCCAAATGACAGCTAATTAGTGAATTATAATCAATTAGACAGTAAACATTTATTAAAAATGTGCAATACTCTGCGGTAGGTGCTAGAGATACCTGTCCTCAAGGAACTTGTCTTCTACTGGGGAATACGTAATATGCACATCTAAATGTATTTTTAAAAAATATTCCAAATAAAAGCAAAGTAATTTGATTGCAGGAGAGGCACTAGCATATATATGGGGGTCAGGAAAATCCTTATGGAAGACATGGTGTTTAAGCTGAGCTTTGGAAAAAAATAATAATTCTAAAAGATGAAGATGAGTGGGGACATTCCAGGCATATGCACAGTGATGGGAAATGGAATGTCATGTGAAGAATGATGATGAGACTAGCCGGACCTGATTGTAAATTACATGGTGAGCAGTAATTTGCAGTAAGTATGGAATGGTAGCTTGAAACACATCTCTCCTAATTCATCACCCACTAGTCTCTCCATTTTTAAATTCATTGCCTCTTTTAATTTCTAAATAAATATAATATAACCCTTCTATTTTTTCCTAGAACACTTTAAAAATAAGACTAGTAGGTAGAGCTACATAGAAACAATAAAATGAATTATTACTAATGAAATTTATAGATATCTAGATTATTCATTTAAACTATTTTAACCATTCTCTTTAATTTTTGTATAAATTGTGTGCTGGGAGTCGGGTAGCAGAAATTTGTCCATGATACCAGCTATAGTCGGAGGCAATTAAGTGGTGTAGTGGAAAGAGCACTGGAGTAGGAGTCAGGAAACCTGAGTTTGAATCTGGTCTCAGATATTTGCTAGCTGTGTAACACTGGGTAAATCACTTAACCTTTCTCAAGTCTTCATTTCCTCATCTATTAAATGGGGATAATAATAGCACATACTTCATAAGGTTGTTGTGAGGATCAAGTGAGATGATATATGGAAAGCACTCTGCAAACTTGAAAATGTCATGAAAAGGTTAGCTATTATTAATGAGTGTGGGACCAGCTGCCCAGTTAGTGGTTTGAGGGAAAGTCAGGACTTTCTCTTTCTTTCTTTTTTTCCTTCTTCCTTTGTTCCTTCTTTCCTTCCTTCCTTCTTCCCTCCTTTCTTTCTTCTCCCTCCCACACTCAAAAAAAACAGTCAAGTGCAAGCCATGTCATTATTTCTCTGATGGCATGGTCTTCTTGGGCAACGAAGGATGAAAACACACTTCTTTCTTTTTCTTTCTCTCTCTCTCTCTCTCTCTCTCTCTTTCCTTCTTTTTGTAGTCAGCAACAGGAAAGCCAGTTCCAAATTTATCAAGAATCATAAACAAAAATGTGGTCCCTACAGAGAAGAGGAGGAGGTCAACATTACACTTTCAACATGGCATCCAAGCAGGTCCAGAAACAAGAAAGTTAACTCTCCTGACAAAGTACTGACATCAGTGAATCAACAGGATCCAAGGGTGATCTTAGAATTCCAAGTCAAGTTCCAAAGAAAGGGTCAACAAAACTGGTTCAGAGAAGGTCAAAAGAGGAGTCTGAGCTCGTTAAAGAGCTGACTTCAATCCATTATGCTTATTGATGCACAGCTGTGAGCCTCAGAGACTAAGAATATAAGTTTAGCCCTCCTGACTGATCTTTCTCCTGGGCTGTTGCTATGGCACCTCCAGCACACCTCTACATCTTCCTAAATAGGAGGAAAGAGGCAGCAAACAGTATCAGATGAGTAAATAACCATGGGAATGCTGATTAAGAGCTGAGAGGTACCTTAAGGGCCTCCTAGACCAATCCTTTTATTTTGTAGCTTTAGGAAACTGAGGGCCAAGGAGGTTAAAGGAGTTGCCCAACATCACACACATAGGTAGAAAATGAGAGAAGTGGGTATGAACCTAGGTTCTTGCATTCCAAAGCTAGTGCTCTATCCATTATAGCCAGTTGATGCTAGAGTAATGGATTGGTTTTTCATGGCCACTTAATATTTTAGAGGGGAGACTAGAGGGAGTTCATCAAAATAGTCCTAATGTGATTTTTAAATTAAATATTATTATATACATATTTATGGATCTGTGAGTATATATGTATATGTGTGTGTATAATTTTTAACTTCAGTATTCTCCCAGTGAGCCTATGTGTGACTAGGAACAGTAGAATACAATGATGGCAGAAGATTCCAAAACTTACTTGACCCAAAACATAAGGGAAAAATATAGTGGGCATAATTAAGCTATAGCATATCACCATTGTTGACTTGCACAAGAGAAGTTATGTAAAGATACTACAAGAGTATGTAATATTAGACTACAAAGTGTGCCAGTCCTGTAATGAGAGGGAAAAGCAATATTTGGACAGTCTTAGCATTACGTTGGTACCCAAGAAATGTAAACAGATCTGGAGCAGAGCCTTTAGCATAGTGGATTCATCCTCTGGGAAGAATTTATAGGGAGATTTGGAAAAGAACTCTAAAGAATCCTGTGGCATCTGTATCATGAAAAGATCATGATCTAGGTAAGTATTGCAATATCTACCATACCTGTCCCCACTGCTCTCTTCATTTGCTGTTTAGGAGAAGGAATTGTAGGCCATGTCAATCCATGCCAAACTTTTCCCATGAAGGTCTTTCACAATTGCTTCCACTGTCCAACACCCCACCACTCCCAACCTATGACACATATGAGAGAATTAGAATTGTCTAAAGTTATCTAGAGCTTATATTATATATAATACTTATGCTTGACCAAAGGATTAAATTATTACTGGAATATATCCTACTTAAAAGATCAGTCATTTTTATTGGAGAGTCTAATATGTTGTGACTTAGTAAATCAACTATCTTTTCTATATAAGTATCTCCTCCAATGCACATATTGCAATCCATTCATGCTCTCTCATTCTATGTGACTTTTCTCCATGTCCTCACATTGAAGCTGTGGAGAACCATGATGAGCTGAGGTCCTTCCTTGACTTCTCTTGACATTGTATGGATGCCAAAAAAGATAGGCTAATTATTATTTATCCTTGTTCTTGTAATGTGACTGGACATGGCATCTGAAGATTCCTTTGTTTTCCAATCACACATCTTTGATTACAAGAAATAATTTTTACTTCCCTCCTTGCATAATTCTTGGTAGATAGTAGCCTACCCTACCTGCCCTCCATATGACTATCACCTTTTGAATAATACTTGACTTTTAATTCTTTGGACGCTGTGTTATTCCATTGCTTAAAACCATGTGGAATCATTAGTAGCATATTGTTTAAAAAAGGATGAGTCATTTTTAGAGGGATGCTTTGGGGTCACTCACTTCACTAAAGAATCACATGGACAGTGAAAGGTTTTGAGTTCATGTATTTTGAGAACCAGTTGAAGGCCATGACATGTTTAATCTAGAAAATAGAACATTTGATAGAGCATGATAGGTTTCTTTGAGTAATTGAAGAACCATCCTGTGGAAAGGGATCAGATTTCTTTTGACAACAGAGATAGAATAAAGATATAGGAGTTGCAAAAGGTCCATTTTTGGCTTGACATAAGGAAAAGACTTCCTTTGGAGCTAGTGATCACTCCCTCATTGCAGGTCTTCAATCAAAGATTGGAAGACTCCTTGCTAGGTATTTCTAGAGAGGATGCTTTTTCTGTGTGCATACAGGTTTGCAACTCTGGAATCCTGTGACTCAGAGAGTCTCATACTTGAGGGTTTAATAGAAGGTTGAGCAATGGAAAGGCTGTGGCATCTGGGATCCAGCCAAAGGCTGCAAAGAACTGCAAAGAGAGAATTCCCATGGAGACACTCAACAACTCATAGGGCTTTCTAGGTCATGGAGCCAAAGAGCATCGCCTTGCTGGGGAAATTTCTCACTCACAAAGAAGATAATACTTATCAAGTTCAGAGAAAGAGACCAGCTGCAGTCAGAATCTTACTGCCAGGCATCAGGTGGTTATATAGCTGAAAAGTGAGAGCCTAGGATCCCTGCAATGCCAGTGTCTAGTGTCAAGGAGGCATGAAGGTGAACATATATTACAGGTTATGACCAGCAGGTCATGTGGCAATTCGAAAGGCAGTTAACTCTGATGGTGGACCTTTGGTTATAAATTATGTTTTAAAAAATTAGCGAAGATCCATTAGACCCATTCCTCTAGTTCTTACAGTCCCTTGGCTATACGTGGCCTGGGTATCTTTAGGTTCTGATGGGTCACAAATCGCAAAAGACTGAATATCTAAATCTGTTGTGGGGATTGAATTGAATTGTGGGAATTGAACTTGAATTCCTTAACTAAAGCTAAGGGGTTCAATTCTCATATTCATTTGTAAGTATACTGCTTTTTGTATTAACAATATCATTATCTTATGTTAGCTGTCATACTCATCACTATCATTCTACTCTGTAAAGATCCAATGAGATTTTATACACTGTTAACTTAGCTTGCCAAATAGATGTGAGCTGAATCTGTATAATTGCAAAAATTAGTCAGTTTTCTCCAATTTGACCCATTAGCTCAGACTCAGTATTAATTGCCTAGAGCAGTATTGTGCATGGAAGTTGTTGTTGGTTATGGTGGTTATCCTTTGCTTTCAAAGAGGGCCAATGACATTATGAGTGACATCTTGACTTGTGCATGAATAGGGATTAATTGAGGTAGAGTTGTACAAAGTTGTCAGTCTCCCTCTCTCTTCCAGAGTCATTGAAGTCCATCAGTAGGACAAAACTCGAAACAACTAGTGAAGGCTGGAGATTCAGTGGATGACCTTGGCACCTTGGATGTCTGACCGAGCTCTAAGTTCTCCATAGCACTTACTTCAGCTGCCTTTATGGCCATTGGAACAAATTATTCTCATCCACCCATTTTGCCAGAAAGCATGGAGTAGGTCATTATTAACTACCTGAATTTATAACTAAATAAGATCTATTTCCCTAGACAGGAACCTTGAGATGTCATGAATTTCCTAGATTCCTTGTGTTCTGGATGGCAGCCACGATGACTTTTATGGCAATTTTCACTAATCAGTATTTTATCAGTCTTCATTTGCAACAATATTTACTATAATGTCTAAGTGGAAAGATACATGTTGACAAGGTATTCTGTAGTTTCAACCAAATCTTGCCAAAAGACTTGAGTCACCAAAGAAAAGTCCAATCATAAATCCTTTGGAAGTATCTACCACTTGTATCATGTGTAGGCATGAATAAGATGTTTGGCTACAGAGGGTGCTGATGATAGCACTTACTCATATGAGTGACTAGAGTGAAAATATCTATAAAAGTGTGATCATCCATTTTCAGTCCTTGAAAAAGCAGTTGCCTATCTGTGCTCAGCTAGTCACTGTGCCAAGTACAAAAGCAGTATAAGTTATGGTCTTCTGCCTTTTGAGAGCATGCTCAGTAACAACTAACGCTATAGCACTCTAAGCTTTTCAAAGTGCTTTACAGACATTGTGCTCTGGGAAATAAGTACTACAGGTTACATGATTCTCCTTTTAAATATGTGGAAACTGAGGCTAATCAAGATTAAATGATTTGTCTAGGGGCACACAGATAAGCTTCTGAAACCAAGTTTGAACTCAGATCTGCCTGATTCCAAATCCAGGGTCTCATCTACCATGTCATGATTATTCGAACTGGGAATACATAATGCAAAGAATAATAAAAAAGATATTTCACTGTGATTTCATTTACGTGGTTACTCCTTTCACCAATACAGACCACAATTGTTCTTCATCTTCATAGAGATTTTTCATGACTTGGTCACTCAGATACTCAAATGGAGCTGTATTCTCATTAATTTGGGAGTTTCTTCCAACAATACAGACTGTAACATATTCTTGCCTGCCCATTCTCAGCAACTTTTGACCATGTCCTCTTACCAAAATGGGTCTGCTCAACATATTGGAGGCCTTATTTACTTTTTCCTGGTATCATAAGGATGCCAGAGAACTGAAATTTTTCCCTGTCATCACTCAACTTTGCTAGATGATTGGACCATCTCTTCTTATCCTACAATTTCTTCATGATAGCTTTTGCTCTTGTTCCTTTTCCTTGTTCTTCATTGGTGATATGCTGCAGCCTACTTATCAGAAGATCAAGTGCAAGGTTATGAATATTTTGCGGGGGGAAACAAGCAAATCAAATGCGAGCAGGCTGCAAAAGGACTTGCCATGACCTCCCCCCAAATTAATCATTTTATGACCAACTTTCTGGTGATGAAACTTTTAAAATATTAACTAGGTTGTCCCTTGATGACAATCTACCATTGACCTGTACTCAGAACTTTTATAGTTTACTAGGAATGGCCATTTTTATGGTGTAGTCTTCAAGAATCTAGGGATCATTTCCCTAAGATAAAAAGGTACTGAAGTAAGGCTTTTGTAGAAAAAAGAAGTTACAAGACAGTATGTAATTGAATGCTAAATCTTGAGGTGTGAAACTCCAAATATAAGGAGAATGATATTAACCAGGGCTATGAAGACTCTCTGGACTTCATTGTGATTTTGAAATATGACCAGGATTTATTTAAGTAGAAGGGAAAAGCAAGGCATTCCTGGACTTCAACTAAGCTCCTGACCACTAATTTAGGACTCTTTCCTCTACGCTATGCTGAAAATGAGCAAGGCCTAATTATATCTGAGAGATAGCATCTTGTAGTAGAAAACATGCTAGTGTGGCAGTCTAAAGAGTTGGTTTGAGTGTTGTCTCTTATTGATCATTTGATTTTGGGGAAGTAACCAAAGTCTCTATTTCCTTACTGCCACATTTAATTGCCTTTTTTCAGATTTCTCCAGAATTAATCCCTCTGTAGCCTCCAACAGTGGATCACCCTCTTCTCCTTGATTTCTTTTTCTCCAGGTTTTCCTGACATGAGTCTATTGCGATTCTCCTACCTGTCTGACCACTCTTTTTCTGTGTCTATATCTTTATCCTGGTAATTCCTGTTAACTGTAGGCATTCCCCAAGGCTTGGTTCTGGGCTCTGTCCTGTTCTTTTATACTATTTTACTTAGTGTTGTTATCAACTCCCATGGGTTCAATGATCATCTCTATATTGAGGATTCTCAGTTCTACTTATCTCCCTCCTAACTTCCAGACATATATTTTCAGTTGTCTATGAAACATCTTGAACTGGATGTCCCATAGACATTTTAAACTCTGCATGTCTAAAACCAAACTCATTACCTTTCCCTCTGAGCCCTCACCTCTTTCTAACTTTTATTTTACTGTCAAGGTCATCAGCAAACTCCCAGAGAGCCAGGAAGTTTCTTCCTCAGCTTCTCACTCTTTTTCAGGTGAGTTTTACTTTTCTCCTTTTCCTTATGTTGGATTTCCCAAGGGTTAGACAGGGTGAGGCAGTTCAGCTTCTTTCTACATAGATCTCTGTGATTCCTGTCCTTACCTCCCAGCTGTGATGGGAAAGTTAATTAGTACTTGTAGAATCTTTTGAGATCCCTGGATGAAAGGTGATCTGAAACTTTAATTATTATTATAAATAGTCTGGGATTGAGGCCCTCAGGTTCTGTACATTACTTCCATATGAATACCGTAAAAGGAGATGAACCATAAGCTACAATTTGCTAGTATTTTCCAATGTTTATGTATCATGAGAAATACTGTGTGTGTGTGTGTGTGTGTGTGTGTGTGTGTGAGTGTGTGTGTGTGGTCATTACTCAACAAGAAACTAGAATTTATTCCACATGCAGATAGAGGGAGTCTGAATCATAGTGTGTGCTGAGTATACAGGTAGCAACTTGTTAAATTATACACCTTAGACGAACCAATGCCAAGAGAATAGTACTAGATCAGCCATCATCACCAAAAAGGAATTATTTATTATTTCATTCTCTAAATGAAGGTACAATAGAACCTAATTCTTGTTTATTCTTTTAAAATCCATAAATCCTAAAAGAAAGAATTCTGTACAAACTCTGAAGAACAAAGAAATAGGGATCAATTTTACTTCTGAAAATATTTTCTATGATCCATTTATATTTTTATTGGCAAATTTCTAAAAAAATAATATTCACACTTACCGCGACTGTTCAAGTTGTCTTTTTCAAAAAAAATGCTCATTAGCAAGTATCCAGACCACCACCTCTGAGAATCAATCTCAGTGAAGTTAATTGACTTGTCCATGGTCACTTTCCATGGTCAGCAGAAAGGATACGGTATTTCTCTGATTGGACTCAATTAAGAAAAGTGGAATTAATTAGATTAGAATAGAGTGTTAGAGCTGGCAGGGGCCATAAAGATCCCAAATAGAGAAATTCAGACCAAGAAAATGTTAAGTGATTCGTCTAAGATGCTATGGTTGATTGGTTATTGTTCATTCTTGAAGAGGACCAAAATGACATCAGTGTTCTAGAGTCGAGTTTCAGTGCATCTGACTAGGGCTGATTAGACCAATACAAGTTTGGAATGCTCTACCACAAGTTGGGCACAAATAGCCCATGTGATGTGGGGTGGATTCTCTAAATTTGTGCATCCTGTGTTTCCTCTGAGCTGTTTCAATTCTGCTTTGCTCATAGAGCACAATACCTTCTATGATATGGATATGTATGCTGAGAGGTCCTGTGCCAATGTCTCCCATGTCATAAAATCAATTCCAAAGTTCTTAAGAGAGACCTTGAATGTGTCCTTATATTACTTCTTCTGACCACCATGTAAACACTTGCCCTGGTTGAGTTTTCTACAAAATTGTCTTTTTAGCATGCGTTTATTTTGCATTATAACAGTGTGACCAGTTCATCAGAGTTCTCTCTGAAGCAGAGTTTGAATGCTTGGCAATTAAGCTTGAGAAAGGACCTCAGTGTCTGGAATGGCACTGTTATACTGGTATGCTGTCCAGGCATACAACAATGAGGTCAACACAATGGCTCCATAGACCTTCAGTCTGGTAGTCAGTCTGATACCTCTTCTCTCCCATGCTTTGCTTTGGAACCTCCCAAACACTGAGCTAGTTCTGGCAATGTGTGCGTCAACCTCATTATCAATGTGCACATCCCTGGAAAGTACACTGCCAAGGTAAGTGAACGGATCCACAGCATTCAAAACTTTTCCATTTACTATATAACGAATGGTTCCACATATGGATGGTGTGGTGCTAGGTGATGGAGCACCTATATTTTTTTGGTGTTAATTGTTGGGCAAAAATGAGCACAAGCAGCAGAGAATTGATCTATACTTTGTTGCATCTCAGCTTCAGAGGCTGCGTTGAGTGCACAATCATCTGCAAATAGAAAATCCTGCACCAGCACTCCCTCCACGTTGGTCTTGGCTTATAGCTTTTTCAAGGTAAAGAATTTAGCCTCAGTGTTGTAGTTGACCTTGATGCCATGTTCATCCTCATTGAAAGCATTTGACAACATGGCTGAAAACATCATGCTAAAAAGCATGGAAGCAAGCACAGAGCCTTTTTCACTCTGTTGGTGAAGATTTTATACTAAATAATGGCAAACCCTAAACTAAAAGCAGCTAGGTGGTACATGAAGTCAGGAAGACCTGAGTTCAAATCCAGCTTCAGACACTTGCTAGCTGTGTGACCCTGAGCAAGCCAATTAATGCTGTTTGCCTTAGTTTCCTCGTTTATAAAATGAACTAGTGAAAAAATGACAAACTACTCCAGTATCTTTGCCAAGAAAACCCCAAAAGGGATTGAAGAGAGTTGGACATAACTGAAATGACTGAACAAAAGCAACTTCTCTTGAATTCCCAACTTCTCTTGAATTGCCTTGCCAATGCACCTTCCACAGTAGCACAGTGCAAAGGAGCATGCTAACAGGGAAAAACCACCAGATTTATATGCAACATAACACATTGCAAAAAGTATTGATTTTAGAGTCAAAGGACCTGAGTTATAAGCTTGGGTTACTGGGAGGATGCTAGTGCCCTCAACAGTAATGGAGAATTTAGGATGATGAGAGTTTTCAAGTGTTGAAGGGAGGAAGATGAGCTCAGTTATGAATATGTGGTACTTGAGTTGTCTACAAGACATCCAGTTTGAAATATCTAATAGGCAGGTGAAGATATGGAACTGGAGGTGAAAGTATTTGGAAAAGCTTCTGACCATTGTGCAAGAAAATGGAACACATTAATTCTTCTGATTTCCAAGAACAGTTGGTTGCTCAATGTAAAAAACTGACCTCATCATTTTCCCCATGTCTGTGAATACTCCCAACTTCATTTTTTTAATAAAACTGACATCTTCCCAATCCTCCAAACTAAATCCTTACCAAACCTCATACTTGGAAAGGGACCTCCAGCTGAGCCCAAACATGAAAAAGACCATCTCTACAACATCTCCCAAGTGTTCCTCTAATCCTTTTTGAAAAGAATGCTATTTCCTCTCAAGATGGGTCATTCTAATTCTGTTGAACTCCAATTGTTAGAAAATACTTAAATAAATCAAGCCCATATATATATATATATATTTTTTGGCAAGAAAGTTTGCTGAATCAAATCAAATTGAATTGACTTCTAAGAAAAAAAAAGCAAAGTAATTAAAAGAAGGAATGGAAGGAGTAGTGGAAGAGAAAATGAAAACTCACTACAAAGAGAGATGACAGGTAAATTGCTATCTATGGATTACAGTTTGAAAGATGCTAAATGCTCTTTTATACTAAGTACATCTTCCACCAGTCTGGAATTCTTACTTTAAAATTAGTAGTGGGTTAGAATATAAAATATTTTTCTTTAAAAAATGCACAGTTGCGATATTCTTCTGTTAATTTTCTATAAATAGAAGCAACTTGCGTCCAAAGGCTTCAGTTCCATTGCTTGTAAATTGATAAGTTGAATGGGATGAACTCATCGGTCCCTTCCAAAATTACATCCATTACCCTGTGATATGATCATTTTCATTTTGGTGGATTGAATGGCTAGTTGGACCTTGAAGGGTGGTTGGTAGGTAACACCAAAGTGAAAGAACCACTGGGGTTAGAGGTGGGAGGAATGTGTTAACAGAGGAATTGAATGGATTGGGTGGAGACAAGTGTTGACAGAAGGAGATGGTTGAAAAATGTGGACGTCAGAGACACACTTTGCCTACCCTCATTTTGCTCAGGGCTCTGTCTGGGAAATGTATCTATGAGAAAGCTTTAATTGACAGAAATAAAAGTAGTGACATCTGATAGCTGCCTTCACACATTTGAAAGGCTGTCATTTGGAAGAGGGAGCAGACTTTGCAAATTTCCAAAGACAGAACTAAAACCAGAGGGAAGAAATTACTGTGAGGCAGATTTGGAGCTATTCAAGTGTGGAAAGGGTTGCCTTGGAAGGTAGTGAGTTCCCTTCCATTTAAAGTCTTTGAGCAGTGGTGTGAGGGTCACTTATCAAGACTAGAAAGAATTTTTGTATCAAGAAGAAGAGTCTGTCACACATCAGACAATCATAAGACTTTATGATTCTATGAACAATAAAAATTGAGAATTGAGAAAGGCTATAGGATGTGGTCATCTATAACTATAGATGAGAGTAATTTTGAGAAAGTTCCTACTCTGCCTCGTTTCAGTCCCTTCTTTCAACAAATTTATCAAAATATAACTGTAATAGTTTTTAAATATATCTAGATTTTTGCAATCTGTAGGAAGATACTGTAGAATTCATATGGGATTCTTTTTGTTAACTTTAAAGTTGGTACTTGAGTGCATGCTGTATTTATAAGCAATGATCTCTCAGCTAGGTGAATTATATATTTCAAGGGTTCTGTGGGCTTTTGGATAGAAGGATAGCTGAAAATCATGGTGTTCATTTTTAATTTTTTATATATTTTTTAAAATTTATTTTATATTTTATTTATTTATTTCTATTTGTTTAAACATTTAAATATATTTACATATTCCATTATATTATGTTTGCTTATTTATTATTTATATTTTATATATTATATTTATGTTCATTCACTGTAATTCTGATTGAGGCCCCTTTACTATTGCTCACTCTCTCCACAACCATCTCTATCTCTTTACTTTTGGCAAGGGAAGTATAGATAGATTAGAAGAATTATAGCTATATATGTACAAAACTGTGTGGAGATTAAAAAAAGACTACCCAACTTGATTAGATTAAGCAAACATTTATAAAGTACATGCTTCCTTTGGGACCCTGTGGTAGACATTGAAAACATAACAATCTCTACCTTCAAGGAAGGGAGGAACTTGCAATGTTAGGGGTCATATATGTAAATGACTAAATCTAATGCAAGGTAGAATATGATGGAGTAAAGGAGAGGAGCAGAGAGAATATTATAGGAAGCCCTCAGATGACAGATTAAGAAAAACTCCCTCACACAAGCTTCTAAATTTAGGAAGAGATAACACCTGCAAGAGATGACACATGAGCTGGGAGTGATAAAAGAAGGGTTTCAACATGAAGAACAGTTACCAACCTGGTTGACATGTGGGGTGAAATAGAATTGTAGAGGTAGATTAGAACTAGTTTGTGGGGAGCCTTAAATACTTATCCAATTTAATTCATCAAGTAACTGTTATTAAATGCCTACTTTATGAAGAAGCTGGATTGTGAAGAAGTTAAACATAGTGAGATCTGAGAGGGTAGGTAAAATCACATAAGATTCTTAATTATGGGTGAGAACTGATGTGATTCCATGTAGGAGGAAGACATAGAAGAGACACGACTGAATAGTCTGAAATTGTGGAATGGAAATGTCAACCATCCTCTTCTAAATCAGACAAAACTTGGTGACAATCAATTTCCAAGACCGTTTACCAAATGTCCTCAAGGTTGGGCCAGCCCTGGCAGGGTGCAGCCTAGGGTAAGTTTTATTGCTAGAGCAAAGTTTACCTATATCTTTTTCATAACATTTTTTAAAAGAAGTATAATATGGCTAAAATGAATATTCAGGGCAAGGGTACATGGAGAAGATATTGGCATATCATTGAGTCCCTATCAGCTATGATTTAATGAAACTATAGTTGTGGTTACAGAAGTAGAGAGGAGAATCCTAACCAGTGAGGATTGGGGCAGTATAGGTAGTTTCTGATTCTACATATTACATTTTCAAATTCTATTTTTAGGAGTCACTGAACTATTGCCTAGTTTACTACACATGCCTGACTTCCTGGTCCTTCTTACAGGACAACTATCCTGAATTTCTGTACCTCCCAAAGAAATGACCAACCAACAAATATTTATCAAGGACTTACTATGTAAAAGACACTTTAAGCACTATAGTGAATAGGGAAAAGCATAAAAATGATAAAATTTGGAGTTTCTCTTCACACTTAGAGTCTAATTGAAGAAACAACATACACATAAAAACCAGCTAGCATTGCAAAATGACATGGTGGAAAGATTTTGTGATATGAGAGGATTAGGAAATATTTTACAGAAGAGATGGGATTGAACTTTATAGGAGCATAAATTTAGAGCTAGAAGAAACCTTGGAATCTTCTACTTCAGTGTTATCATTTTACAGAGTAGTCTGAAGCTTATAGACACTAAATGACTTTCCCAAGGACACCCAGCCAATGTTAATGGAGTAAGATCTTTATATTTATATTGTAGCCTATTAAGATTGTACCTATACTGTGACATTGTCACAATTCAATAACAATAAATAGTATGAATACCTTGAAAGACAAGGGATGTTTCATTTTTGGCTTTGTATCTCTAGTGCTTACCATGGAGCCTGGAATATTGTAAGCATTTAATAAATATCCATTGATTGATAAATGATTGCTTTCCAGCCCCCAGCATATTGGGGGAAGGAGGAGGATTTGTAGGAGCACATGGACAAAAGTTACTTAGAATGAGATATTGTGGATGGGTTGTGATTTGTCCTGTTGGTAGGGGTACTCATACTGAAGGGATCACAGATTCACTGAAGAAACCAAATATTGAATAAATAATTATACTGATTCCCAGTTATGGCTTATGTAACATGCCACATACAGCAAGTAGGAATTTTAGCAGAATGTAGAGCTTGACTGCTTGGTGAGAAAATGCATAATGTTGATGATAAAAAAGGGAAAAGAAGAGCTAAAAAAATCCATTTTGCTTATCTCACATTAAGGAAAATGAATTTTGGATTTCTGGACCACAGATTTAAATATATGGGAACATGCAAATTGTATTGGTAAAGACAGTATGATTCTACACTTGTTACCCCAATGAACAAGATTTTGGTGCATTATATTGACCTCAGCTCCTCGAAGTATTCAAATTCTAAGATGGCATCTTATAAGGTGGAATCATAGGGAAAAGCAGGCCAAACTATATTGTTACTGTAATATTTTTTGGCATCCATCAACTCTATGCAATTACTATTGCCATTGCCCTAGTTCAGGACCTCATTACTGCTCACCCAAACTATTTCAAAAGCCTTCTACTTTTCAACCTCCAATCTTTCATCAATATATCCTACATGCTACTACCAGAGAAACCTTAGTATATAAATTATTATGTCACTCCACTGCTGAAAAGTTTCTAGTGATTCATCATTACCAATTGAATCAATACAAATTTCTTAGTTTTGTATTTATAGTCCTTCATAGTACAACTCCATCTTACCTTCTCAGTCTAATCTCATACTGTGCAACCTCACATACTGGAAACATGATCTTCTAGGCAAATGCCTACCTGAAAAGAGGTAGGTTGCCCAGCTTCTGCCAAGTAGAAACTTGTACCAGCCCAAATAACGATTAAGAATTTTAGTGGGAAGTTATGGCAAGTGCCTTTTCCGCTCTAGACCTGCACAAAAGGTCAACCAGAAGCCCTCGGGCAATTAGAAAGGTAACTGCCAAAAAGGCTAGAGCTGACTTAGGGTAGCCTCCTTCTGATAGTAGAGATGGATCAGGGGTAGCCTGCAAGGCTCTATGTTAAGTAACTACAACAACAGATGGCTGACCAGAGAAAGTCCAGGGTGAGACCCTGGAAGTCTACAAGTTGAAACATTGGTCAATAACCACAGTACTCAAGCTGAGATATCCCAAACCTAAAGGCATTGAAGCCTCTAACATTCTCTCTAGATACACCATAGAGGGCTCTGCCTATCCAGTGATCTGGCAATAAATATTTTGGCACGCTGGAAGGAGTCCTAGGAATCTAGGGATGTCAGGGAAAGATCAAGTAGGAAAAATCACCCCACCCAAAAATGAGGCAAAGAGAGAAGCTTGGTCCTGACAAAGATCTCCAATGCTCAAACTAAAACTGGATAGATGAATAAATCGAAGACAAAGTGATCACTATAAAAAATTAATGCAAATCTATAGATTTCCTCCCTCCTCCCAAGAAGGATCAAGTACTTCCATAACTTCAAGTAGAGACTCAAAAGAAATTAACATTCCAAAGAGCTACACAAATACCTAGAAGAAAAAGACCAAGATACAAAATAAAATTAAATAAAAATCATAGAGGAAACAAGTAGAAGGTGGATAAGAAGCTTAGAAGAGAAGGTGGTAAATTTTATCCAAGAAATAGACTCCTTGAAGATTAGGATAGACCAAACGTAAATCAAGAATCCCATGACACAGAAAGATACATTAGCACAAAATTAAAATAGTGAAAAAAATAGAAGAAAATGTAAGATAATGGATTTTAAAACAAACAAACAATTGACCTGGAAAACAGGTCAAAGATAATTTATGAATCATTGGACTCCTTGAAAATCATGATATTTTTAAAAAGCCTAGACATTATATTTTAAGAAATTATAATTGAAAACTGCCCAAATCTACTAGAAAGAGAAGACAAATTAGTGCACCAATAATTTCCTGAAAGGAACCCCAAGATGAAAAGCCCTAGGAATGCTATATCCAAAATCCAAATCCCTCAAAGTAAAATATTATGAGCAACCAGAGAGAAGTAGTTAAGAGCCAAAGATTACAGGATCATATAAGATCTGGCAGATTCTACTTTAAATGACAGGAGATAATGGAATAAA